>JAWZYU010000183.1:0-409000 GCA_038380435.1 Ryuthela nishihirai | reverse complement strand
ATCAACACTGTGACTTAAAACATCTTTTAGTGTAATTTACTTCTCCAAATATGTCTATCCTGAGCTACACTGCTGAATATGGTCACTATACACCAATTCTAACAAGGTCCTGTTTGGCATTGTCTGTTCACCACATCCTACGTTTTTCCCTTTTTCTAAGGCCTTTATGAACAATGTTGCTAACCCTATTAGCTAATCTATAGTTATGCAAATAGCAACATGATCAAACCAATGTAGTCTCTCTCTGTACAATATGCTGCTCAAAGGAGGTTGTTGACTCCTTTGACTAACCTCATCATTACTTACAAAGTCAAACCATATAATGCTCTATACAATGCATAAATGTTTAGATTAAAAGGCATCAAGTTTCCTATTATCTTGTTTATAATGGCTATCATAAGTAACTTTAGAAAGGACCAAACTATTAGTCTAATTTGTCTTTAGATGTATATGCCTATTTTTCCACATTCTCCATAGATTCTTAAAAATCCCAGCAGTAATCCCAAATCTTCTCTTTATCTCATGCTGCACATCAGCAGTATCTGTTACATAGCTCCCAAGATAATTAAACTAAGACACTTACTTAACAGTGCAATCATTCAAAACAACTGAAGCACAATTTGTCTGACCAATTTTCATCACTTTAGTTTTCCCTCTATTTATCACCAAACTTACTCTATTACCAGTCTCATCAACAGCCGTAATGAAAGAGTTCGTCTAATCAATATCATTTCCCAAATGAGATATTTCCTCAACCTAATCTAAATCAGAAATTTTCAAATCTGTAGATTATTTAAGAACAAAATACTCCCCTTACGGTGAATTGAACATAACATAATCAATACCCAAAGAGACAAAATACACCCTTGTCGAACTCCACTAGCAATGCTGACCAAACTTCTACAAGCACTACCAACTTTCATACACAATTCATTATTATTATTATAGACAGCTTTCATTATGTTAACTAACTTGTCTGGTAGGTTATATAATCTCACAATCAACCGCAAATTATGTCAATCAACAGAGTCAAAAGCCTTTTTGAAATCCACAAAGCTACTTACCACAGTCATAGTAAATACACAGATTACCTGTAGGAAATAGACTTCAACATTAGTTAATATTTCTAAAAAAAATTTATTCCCGCCATGTTGGCAATAATTTTTTTTTCCAGAAATATTAACCAGTTACCACAGGTTTCTGAAGAATGACTAAATGAAAAAATCTGATGCACAGAAAGTAGATTAATTCCCCTATAATTACAGTATTGTGCGAATTAGTTGGGACAAGCGAAGGAACACTAAGTTCCTTCTGCTGCAGAGTCTAAACTGCTGCAAGTCTAAACTTGTTCATAACCTTCTGCTGCAAGTCTAAACTTGCGCATGAAGCTTCTGGGCCACAGATGCTTCACCTCATTGAAGGAATGATGGGCAGCAAAAAGTACATAGGTGTTCTGAAGGCGAAAATGGTCCCAACACTGCAGAAGCCATTGCCTAACGGCGATGGGGTATTTCAACAGGATCTGGCTCCATGCCACAATTCTAAGCTTGCTAAGAGCTTCTTTACCCAGCAACATTTGAAGGTATTGGAGTGGCCAGGAAATTCACCCGATCTAAACCCCATTGAAAATTTGTAGGCCATTATTAAAGCGTGCATATCTAAGATGGATTGCACGATGAAAACCAAAATAATAGAGTGTCATGAAAGTGTGGTACCACGACCCAGAAGTGAAGGAGATGTGTGGAAAGCTAGTGGCATCAATGGTTACGAGGGTGAAAGAAGTAATTAACACTAAGGGCGGTCACATTCACTATTAACTACGCTATTAAACAAATAAATATTTTAGTTGTGTCTTTGTAACTGCATTTTCCTATTTTCCCAACTAATTTGCACAGTACTGTATTACAAGAACACAGTCACCATTCTTAAAAATAGGGATAATAATAGCTCTGATAAAATCCTTAGGAACAATGCCTTTATCATAGAAGATATTAATAAATATTTTGTGGAAAAAATTTCGCCAACATACAGGACCGCATCTCTCCAGCTGCATTAGCAAGTCATCACTTACATTAACTACCAAATTTTTTTTATAAAATTTTTGCCACTGCTATACTATTAGTAAAACAGCTCTTCATGTTATACAGTTAATATTTAAAAGGATATCTAAAAACACATTCCAGAGACTTTTATTATGAAGAAAGAGATATTCATCCAGGGAGGTAACCCTAACATTAACGTCACAATGAATATTCTATGTTTAGAAATGAAAAGCCAAGTACTGAAACACTACAGAAAAGTTTTTCTTTGTTTTGTGCATAATATGTTAATACCATTTTTTATGTGATTCTTGCCTATCTCGTTTGTTTTTTTAAATTGTGTGTGATGTAGCCATGAAGTTGTTCCTCATTGTTCACAAGAGTGACATCAAGTTTCTTCATCTAGAATTTACCTTTCATTTCCTACTATTGTGAACTGTATGTCTCTAATAACATTAAATTGGACTTTGCTGAATGATCTTATCTGTATTGACTTTGTGCTGCACTTTTACATATAAGATTGATCTACATCGTATATGATTTTATACATGTTTACAGATTCTTTTTAATCATTTATTCCTCAATTATACATGCTGAGATTTTCAATTACTACAGAAATTAGATACATGGTAATATTCTTAATGTTTCAAATGAGTAAATCTACATATTTGGTACAATCCAATCCATTTTCAATAATTTGGAAACATAAATATCAATTAAATTGATATTTAAAAGCACTTCCACCAAAATATGTATGTTACCTAGTACCAAAAGCAGGGGTGGCTCAGAGGGGCCAAGCCTCACCAATATTTCTATAATATATATATAAAATAATAAATAAAAAAAATAAATACCCCCTCAAGCAGCTGCTTGCCACAGAGGTCTGACAGGAGCCTGTCAGTTTATATGCCATAGTAGAAGGTCTTTGAGGATGGCAGGACTTCAGCAGAAAAATTGACACATACATTCATGCCTTGCCTGGGGCTTGAACCCAGGTCCCTTAAACTAAAATATTAAATTCTGAATCCATTTGATTTCCATTCAACAATCATTTAGTAAAGTAATACACTTGAAACTGCATTGTATCACCTTAATTATAAGCATAGGATATTAGAGGCAAGTTGCATCATTTACCATGCTTGTACCAATTATTTGCTACACTGTCTACACCTGTTGACAAGGACCAGACAACAGTGAAACAGCACACAACAATGCCTATATATCATATCACTGGTTGCATCACCAACCCCAGCAGTAGAAAAGCTCGTGCAAGGAAATGGGCTCTAACCTTCAGAGCAACTCACTACCTACTTCACTTCCTGCTCTTTGGTGATTCTGAACTCTATACTTACAATCACAAATCATTCTACAATATCAACTTGCAACTATCAACTTTTTTACCTTTTTAATATCACTCTTAAGATACCTTTTTAATACTATCACTCTTAAGATCTGAACATTCACACCATGGTATATAAAACATGTCATTTATAATTGCTGATATTAGCTAACATAAATATTTTTGGAAGTGCTTTTAAAGCAAACAGTGACATAAAGAGTTTGGTTTGGTTTGTTTTACCTTTGAGCGGCACTTTTTCACACACCATGGGCTAAATGACCAGGTCACATGGACCCCGAAGGCTCAGAGGTTGGGGGAGAGGACCCACTGGAACAGCTGTTGGGAGACAGATGGTAGCCTCCCGTCAAGGCCATCCAGCGTATTCTTTCAAGTGCACAGGGTATGGCTCTCCTGCACACAGGGCCACGACTTAACATCCCATATGATGGACGGTGGCCTTTCCCAGCCCATCGGTGTCCCCTACTGACCATGGGCAGGGTGGGGAATTTTGCAGAGATAAATCTCAACACTGACCAAGCTGGGACTCGGACCTGGGAACTACAGATTACGAGCCTGGCACGCTACCGACTGAGCTCCCCCCCCCCCCCCCCCTCACTAAACATAGAGTTAAAAATATGTTAATTTAATTACTGCACTGTGGTTTTTTTGCATTACTTTCGATGAATACATTTTGAAGTTCCAACTACCTTTGTTATAGAATGACCAAGGCATTTTAGGTAAAACATTTAGGCTTTTAATTCACTTGGTAACAACTTTAACTATCAGGATAGCCATGACAGCTGACAATGAGACTGTCTCATTCACTTAAGTTCTGAATACTTCATTGACTAATGGACATAGTAACATTCAATTTGGAAAATGCTTAGCAACTTGTGATAGCAGTAGTAAAATTCATAACAAGACTAAAGTTAATCTTAGAACTTGTTCTGAAAGTTCATATAACTTTTACAAAATACCCACACCCCTTTATATACTTTTTTTCCCTTAACCTATGGCTTTAGGTAAAAATCAATCCAAAGTGAATGCACAGTATTCCCTGTTAAGATAGACATCAAACATTAATTAATAGATTCAGAAAAAAATTCATCGCCGCAACGGCGGGAATCGAACCCGCATCTCTCCAGATTCATGAATCAGAATCTATGGCTTTAGGTGATTTTCATATTTAAAATTTGCTTTATTAAATCTCAGTAATCATTAAAGTTTTAAATTTCTTTAAAAAGGATCACATATAAACAGTAATAGTCAAAATTTTTGAAACGAATGACTGGGTATAAAAATTTTTACTCTCAATTTAAAAAAAAATAAAAAATAAATACCCCCCTCAAGCAGCTGCTTGCCACAGAGGTCTGACAGGAGCCTGTCAGTTTATATGCCATAGTAGGAGATCTGAGTGGATGGCAGGACCTCAGCAGAAAAACAACACACACAACCATGCCTTACAAGGGGCTCGAACCCAGGTCCCTTCTCCAAGGAAATGATTTAACTCACATATATTTTGCTATGCTACTACTTCTAATTAAGGATTTTTATTTTGACGTATCATTCGTGAAGTTTTTTTTATTTACATATGTTTTTTTTACAAATCACTCGTGAAATATTTTTGAGATATCACTCATTAGAATTTATTTAGCAATTATGAATTCAAGTAAATTTGCCTCAACATATTAATTATTCATTATCACTTTATTGGTTATAATCGACAGGTAGTACCATGTATATAAAACGCTTAATTTCGCATACAAAATACTTTAAACAATGGATACCTTTTTAATAACAGAAAAAAAGAAACAAATATAAGCAGCCGATCCACACTGTTTACTACTTCATTGTATACATTACGGTTGCGGTTGAAACGCACTCTGGTGCAAATTTGTCATATTAAATACGGTTGCAATTTCAGTTATTTTACTAAATTATGATGAACTTCAGCAATACATTTCTTTGATGAGGCTGACAATCACACTAAAAATGATTAGTGGTTCAAAGTATTGTAAGATAATGGTGCTCTTGCGTGTGGATCTCTTGCGTTCATATATTTGACAAAGTATTATCTCTTATACACAGGTAGAGGATAAATAAACGCGAAACTCTCATACGTCCCATGGTAACTGAAGTGCGATAGTAGCGTCCCTTTGGTGGTTCACGAGGGCTTCTTACAGCACAGATTAGTTTCTACAAATCTGTGCTGTAAGTGGCGCCCACACTCGGGAAAACCTAATGTCATGCCCTAACATTTTTTCTACCTTAGCTTTATTTAGTTTTTGGTTAAGTAGGAGAATTTCCGCTGATCTAAGCACTGTTTTCACAAATAGAATTTTGCTACTACCATTAATTTGAAAAAGATAAATCCTGCCCTTTCTAGGTTTATTATTTTATTTTAGGAAAACATGTTATTGACTATTGATAAGCATTAAAGCTGAGAAACTAATAGCATATAATTATTGTTTGTTATTGGTACTTCATTTAAGTTGTAAATTTCAAAATTTTATTTTTACTTGTATAAGCAATCTTGTAGCAGATTGGTTATTGTGCTTGGCTACTGATCTAATGGACCTGGTTTCAAGCCCTGGGTAAGGCTTCGGTTGGGATGTTTTACCTCTGAGCATCACTTTTTTGCACACCATGGGCTAAATTGTCAGGTCACAAGGACCCCAAAGGCTCAGAGAAGGTTGGGGGAGGGGACCCACTGGAACAGCTGTTGAGAGAGGGGACCCACTGGAATAGGTGTTGGGAGAGAGATGACAGCCTCCTGTCAAGGCCATCCAGTGTGTTCTTTAACATGCGCAGGGTATGGCTCTCCTGCACACGGGGCCACAGCTTAACGTCCCATCTGACAGACAGTGGCCTTTCCAAGCCCATTTGTGTCCGCTACTGACCGTGGGCAGGGTGGGGAATTTTGCAGAGATAAATCTCAATGCTCTCCCAGCTGGGACTTGAACCTGGGAACTACTGATTAGGAGCCTGGCACACTACTGACTGAGTCACCCCCACCCCTTCCTGGTTAAGGCATGGATATTGTGTTGTCTTTCTGCTGAGGTCACACCTCTATGGTGTGTAGACTGGCAGACTACGATCAGATCTCTTTGGTAAGCAGCTGCATGAGAGGATTTTATATATATATATACATAAAATATAACATATCCATGGCAGACAATGTTTATAAAACCTGTACCAAATGATGTAAGCATTGCTTTTTATGTTTCAAATATTCCTTTTTCTCTTTTATGGACAGCATTTTGAAGTGGATAATATACAAATTTGAAAGTAAAATTAAATGTGCTTGGTGATATGTGGCATGAGATTAACAGGTAAAATAGGGATTGCCTCTGGGACTTTTGAGAATCTATGGAGAGTGTGGAGAAATAGGTGTATACACCTAAAGAATAAAATTAGACTATAATAGTTCGGTTCTTTCTAGGGTTAGTTATGGTATTGAAACTTGGATGCTTTGTAAATAAGATAGCAAGAAACTAGATGATTTTGATTCTAGATGCTTATGCAGTATCTTGGGCATTAGGTGGTTCAACTTTATAAGCAATGAAGAGGTTAAGCAAAGGACTCGGCAACCTCCTCTAGGCAGTATGTTGTGCAGAGAGAGAGTGCATTGGTTTGGCCCTGCTGCTTATATGGATCATTATAGATTAGCGAAGAGTGTGCCAAAAGGCTTCAGAAAGAGGGGGAGACCTAGGATGTGGTGGGAAGACAATGTCAAACAGGACCTTGTTAGGATTGGTGTGCAGTGGCGAGATGCAGCATATATAGCTCAGGACAGATATGCTTGGAGAACTAAATTGCCCAGTCTGGTTGGGCCTCCATAGCCCATAACTGCTTGAGGATGATGATGTAAAAGGATTTTTACATTGAAAATTTTAATTTGTTTTCGAAATATATGTTTGATGAGTAGTACTCATCAATGTTTAAAATTTATCTGATATTACCATAATATATTCTAAAGTTTATGAGCTTTCTGTGGAATGCCCGACATGAAAAAATAATTCTGCAACTGTAATGAACTGAAATTAGCTCAATATCCTATCCAGAGAAAATGATTTGTATGTAAATGTGGTGTATTGCGTGCTTAGTTTATTTTGCAGTGATTGAATAATGTTTGTTTTGTTTTCTAAAGAAAAGCAGTTTTAGAAATAGAGTTTCCCAATTTCATGAAACTGATGAACTTTTATTATTCCAAAAAAAAAAAGTCTTCCGGTTGATCATGGTAGCTTCTGACACTGTAGCTGACACTTGCCTTTGGGTACCAATGTATACTGATAAGGTAAGAAAACAGGTTTGTTATTCCTAATTTTTTCTCTAAAGTATTATACAGGGTAAGTACAAATGATCTCAAAAATTTATCAAAAAACTGAAAAATATATTTACATAATTCTTTAATTTAGAAGTACAATATATATGTAAAGTATTTTGGAAGTAAATACAATGGTTCACGGAGGTATGAATGAGAGGAGATGCCCAAACGCGCTTTCCCTGTCCAAGGAAAATGATGCTGACGCAGCAGGGCGGTAGCCATATTGTTGCATTCAAAACAAACCGTCTGCCGCTGCAATCAAGCCTACTTTTCATGTGCTATACTCAGTTTTACTGTGCGTTATATACGGGAAGATTATTTTTTTACGAATAAGATAAAGCCCATTTAAGCTATTTGGAATTTATATTGCTTTTTTAATGCAATGAATATTTCCATACAGAATTACTGTGTAGCAGAACTATTTATGTATTTCGTTGAATACGACAATAACAAACAATTACCAGATTTTGAAAGTTTATTTATACTGCACTGATAATAGCAGAAAACATTTTATGGATAAAACACTAAAAATTATATGCAATAGCAGCATTTAAACTGCAAAAAAATCACATTTGTAAGATTCAGAAAATAGCTGCTTTACGTTAAAAAAATTCTCATTCCAAAAAAATATAAAAAATTTGCTTAACAAAACTAAATAAAGCCAATAGTATAAGAAGTAAAAAAAAAGAACTAAAAAAAATATATATTTATACAAAAAAAAGCTCCCCAGATGGTGGCCCGAACCCACCAGCTCTATGTTTGTACCCTCAGCTTCACATCTCTCCCCCATCTCATGCTCATTCTCCTCCCTCAACCAGAGTTAACAATCAATACAAAATACACAATTATTACAATCTCTTAAAAAAAATCTCATAAGGATTGAAATACATCCTTCCTCAGCCACAAAGGAAAATTTCAAAATAATATCTGAAAAAACTACATGAAAAAAAAGCAACTAAAAATTATACTACGCAAAAATAATAAAAAATTAGAAAAATATAAAAAAAAGAAAAAATATATATCCACAGGGTGAAGGGAATATAATATCCATTTAAAAAAATGGCAACGTTCCAGACAGTGGCTTGAACCTGACATCTCAGTGCCTGACTCCTCAGTCTCTCATACCTATCTTCATGTACGCCTAACCTACCCCTCAACCAAAGTAAAAATAAAATAACTACAAGCAATAAACTCGTTCTATTTGAAATCCATACAGAATTAAATAAATTCAGTATTCACCTTAAAAGGAACAATTAGAACCCTATCAGAAGAATTAACGAAAAGGAGAAAAGCATTACACTCTCCTCTCCTCTTTTAACTAAAATTATTTAAACAATTTGAAAAATTTTCACCCTAACTAATGATCGCTGTCACTCACCTATGACAATTTACACCATATACATTAAATTAATCTAAAAAGAAATTCAAAAATATAAGACTCCAATCCAAGAAAAAAAGGGGACATTTAAAAAAACCCTTAAATGCTATCGAAATTTTAAAAAGAAAGAAAGATTATGTTTCTCACCTTATGAAAATACTTTATTGTAATTTACTTTTCCCTTCTTACACTGAACTTATTAAATCATGAAGAGAGAGGAATTTAAACACTGAAACATTTAAACAAAATAATATCTAATACTTCCACCTAAAGTAAAATAAAAAACAAGAAAGAAACTCCTTGATATTTTAATCACCTCTATTTAAAAGTATGTAAATTCATCATCCATTAAATAGAATACACACAAATATTCAATTACAGCCAACAAAATATTTTAACTGAGAAAGCCTGCAGAAGGAATTCTCAAATAAGTGTAACGTAAAATCAATCAATCAATCAATTTATCACTGAATACAATCCGAAGAAAATAAAAAAAAAATCTGGTGAAGAATCAAGGTTTGTAACTCGAAATAAAACCGATTTCATAGCGGCGTATTTTAACACGAAGTTGCTTGTATCATTATATAATTATTTAAACGTTTATAAAAATAACAAACTTACCGATGAAAGGTAATTCCTGGTATCTTTTTTGAAGGGTGATTCGTGCAGCCGTAAGCTGAACAGGCTGCCATAATACAAATGTCAAAAAAAATTAAATATTTATAGCGCAACACTTCGTTACTCACCTATACTACTGATCAATGTTTTGAATAGAACAACATGGCTGCCGCAGTCGCCGAAGCATCATTTAGAAGTGCTTAGGGCTCCTCTTATCTTCCTACCTCCATGATAATGTTGAATAGTGATAAGATTCAAATTTATGAACAAGTTGCATAGAATCATTGCTTTTTTACACTCAAGTTTTAAATTATGGAACTTTCCATTATATCATTACACAACCAAGCATTATTATTAATTTGTGTAATGTTAATGATGCCCCGTACAAAATTAAGCCACAATGATTTTGGATTTAATATCTGCCATTTACTGTTTTATATCGCTGCCTCTTGAGGAAAACGAAATGACAGTTTTAAAATAAATGCTTTGATAAAGAGGAATATTTTTGAATTTTTGAATTTGTTTTCCATTATATCTTAATACATTCTATTAGTGATAATGTAAGATGGCATTACTCATCAATGAACAAAATTTAGTAATACCCTAAGTAGACCTGGATCTAGAAAAAAAAACAAAGGGTGATAGCAAAAAACAATTGAGACAGAATATGTGGGGGGAGAGGGGTCAAGAGACTGGATTTTCAATGCAGTGTAACATTTCCACATCTTTTTTTATATGTTTTTATATAGCATTTTGGAAATGAAAAGAATTGCTTAATAATTTTTGTCCTCTTACTCATGGGGGTAGGGGTGGCTCAGTCGGTAGTGCGCCAGGCTCGTAATCTGTAGTTCCCAGGTTCAAGTCCCAGCTGGGTCAGCGTTGAGATTTATCTCCGCAAAATTCCCCACCCTGCCCACAGTCAGTAGGGGACACCGATGGGCTTGGAAAGGCCGCCGTCAATTGAATGGGACATTAAGCCATGGCCTCGTGTGCGGGAGAGCCATACCCTGTGCACGTTAAAGAACACGCTGGAAGTTGTTTGACTCTCTTGACGGGACTTGGAAGTTGTTGAACTCCCTTGACGGGAGGCTACCATCTGTCTCCCAACAGCTGTTCCAGTGGGTCCCCTCCCCCAACCTTCTCTGAGCCTTCGGGGTCCTTGTGGCCTGGCCATTTAGCCCATGGTGTACAAAAAAGTGCCTCTCAGAGGTAAAACAATCCAAACAATCCAATCCTCTTACTCATTAGCATCCTGAAGGGAGGGGGGCAATCTGATCTGGCCCTGACCCTAAGTTATTGTAGAGTTCATAAGCTTTGTGTACATTGCCTTTCCTGAAAAAAGAAAATTACCACTATCATTAACTATTAAATTATTTCCCTCATTAACTATTAAATTATTTCCCTAAAGAGAGAAAATGAATTAATATTAAAATTATGCTACTACAATATGCAGGAAAAGATAATTTTTAGTGATTTCTTATTATTGTTATCCTAATTTTTTTGCTCCTAATATAGTTAAAAATAAACTTCATTTGCGGTTTGCTTTATTTAAACGATTATTCTTCCCTAAAGGAAATTAGTTTAAGAAATAGTTTTCACAATTCCATGAAACTTATTCAAAATTATTGTACTCTTCTAACCTCAGTAGGTGTAGTTTTGCATTGAGTAGCATATTTTTATGTTATTTATTTTATGATTTGCAGGTAGATAAGGGGCATTTCTGTGCAATGATTTCAAAAATGTGTTTTTTCTCTTTGATAAGTCTTCGCTTCTGAAGAAATGGGTACATGCAAGTGTTATTGATTTGTTGGAAAATAATTTGTCCGAGTGGTTAGAGTGGTTAGCGTGCTTCGCAAGTGATCACATTATCCATGCCCTGGGTAAGGCATGGATGTTCATGTTGTTTTTCTGCTGAGGTCTTGCCATCTGCACAAACCTTCTGCTATGACATATATACTGACAGGCTTCTGTCAGATCTTGGTGGCAAGCAGCTGCTTGAAAGAGTTTATTTATTTTATTAGCATTTTTTTCATAAAAAGTTGAGTAAAGAGCTTCAAAAATTCTCATTAATATTAGATGTAAATTCCTAATAAGTTGGTAGGAGTGTAGATAGATGCTATATTTGCACTAAACAATATTTTTTCATGAATTTACTATCCCATTATTTTGTATAGGAAAGCATTTAATGTATATGTCATTAATTTATAAATCATATTACATTTCTAAGAAAACATATATTATATTTTTGCATTTTATTTTACAATGAATAGTTTTTTTCTTGTGTCTAATAACTCTTCCCATACAGGACAGCTCTCACTGTAATATTTATATATCCTTTTTCTGCTGCATCTACTTCATTCTGTGGCATTATTCTTAAAATGACACATGATTTAAAAAAAGTTTTGGGAATATTTTATTTATCCACTAAAACTTCCTGGTCTGCCCTCAGTCAGCATTATTAATGGGCTTAGTAAGGACACCATCCATCAGATGGGATGTGAGGCCTTGGTCCTGTGTGTAGGAAAGACACCTTGTGCATGTTAAGGAACATGGATGGCCTTGATGAGAGGCTAATAGTTGTCCAGTGGGTGTCCTCCCTCAATCTTTGAGCCATTGGGTCCTTGTGACTTGGTCATTTAGTCCATTGGGTCCTTGTGAACTGGTCATTTAGCCCATTGGGTCCAATAAAGGTGCTGCTCAAAGGTAAAACAATCCAAATCTTCATGTTAATCAGTCATAATAACTGACTTATTTACTGTACTCTTTCTAAACCACAGTGGTTGCAATTTTGCATTGAATAATTATATTTTTATGTTATAGTTGTTTATTTCATGATATGCAAATAGATATAGTGTGCTTCTGTGATAATTTATCACTAAACACATTATTTTGCAATGTTTAAATATTTTTTCTTTCTTAAAGGAAAATGTATATGAATGTATCTTTGATTTCTTATTTAATTTCTAAGTTATAGAGAAATATAAAAAAGACATATATGCAACATTTTTTTCCACAAAAAAAAGCTTAAATTTTACAGATTCAAAATTTCTTATTGATATAACAGGCAAATTCACTAAACGATTTGTAGGAGTATAGATGGATGCCATATTTCTTTGCTATATTTACGTTGAACACTGTATTTTCATGAATTTAATATCTTATTATGTCATATAAGAAAGTATATATGTGTTGTCATTGATAAATTTAATATCACATTTGTATGAAAATATATATTATATAGGCTTTGGACAGAAAAATGGAAACAGTTTCTTGTTATCTCAATGAAAATCACATTTTGAGTGAATAACTACAATATGATTTTTAACGAAAAATATGTCTAAAGATATAGATGCAGTGAAATCTTTCTATATCTCAATTTTCATCAATATTTATTTAGTATTCAGGGAGATAAACGCTGAATATTTAAAAGACAGAAAAAAATTAACCTCAAAATTTAAGTAATACATTGAAATAGGCTAAGATATCAACAGAGGGTGTAATACACTGTACTGGAGTCAACTATGATAAATTAATCTGCTTTAATACCACCGTCCATCAAATGGAACATTAAACCATTGACCTATCTATGGGAGAGTCATGATATGTGCACATCAAAGAACATGCTTGATGCTGTCCAGTGAGTTCCCTTCCCCCAGCTGTGTGGGGATTCATGTAACATGGTCATTTAGCCCATTATTTAGAAGCAAGACAACCCAACCCTGTTTTTATTAAGTTTTGAGGTTAATTTTTTGTAACTTGTTAAGATTCCTGTGTTAATTACTCCTTGAAAACTGAACAGATATTGTTTGAAATTGAGATCTTTAATTTATCTTTAAGCACTTTTTCACTAAAAATCATAGTAAAGAAGTTATTGAGCTCTGGGTTCGAACCCTGGGTAACGCATGGATGTTTGTGATGTTTTTCTGCTGAGGTCCTGCTATACTCACAGACCTGCTATGGCGTATTAAACTGATAGGCTCCTGTTAGACCTCTGTGTCAAGCAGCTGCTTGAGTGTGTATTTATTGCAACCTGGATGTGCTTCCATCTTTTTGTCCAGTACCTGTATTTCTGTACATTGGATATTGTTTGATTTTTTGAGTAAGAAATAAGTTCTATTAATTGCGAGTGTCATTTCAATTCCTATTTTATTTTTGCAAAATTTAAGTATTAAAAAATTCAAATGCATTTGCTTTAAATAAAACAATTTCAGAGTACTGAGATTTAAATTTCTCTAATAATTTCATAATGCTTATTAAAACAGAATTATAATGTTTATAGGAAAATGCAAGCATGGATCTGGGGGGAACGAGTTGATAGAAGCCTACAAAAGAGTCGAGCTGATAAAAATGTAGACTTACAATTCAATATAATCCCCCCAGCCCCGTTTTACTGCACTTAAAGTTTTGAAAAATAAGTGAAATATAAATATTTAATATATGCCTCTATTACCTTTAATAACATTTTTTTGTGGAAAGGGGGTCATGCCCTTTTGGTCCGACCCCTGGGAAAATTAATTTTCGATTTATATTATTTAAAGATTAGGAAAAACTGATCTTTCTTGCAATGTGCTTTATTGCAAAAGGGTTAAGTCGGAAAATTTAGTGTTTGGCTAAAATACCATATATATATATATGAATGAGGAATACAGAAATATGAAACTTTTAGATTTGCAACAATTGGGTAATATACGCGAATATTTAAAAAATTCTCAATAGAAAAAAAACTTCCAATGAAATTTCCTTTAGACCACTGATTAGAAATAACAGACTTATATCATATAAACTTTGAAAAAAAAATCAAGCATGAAATATATCCAACCCTTAAAGTTATATTTTAAAAAAAGTATACACTAAAGACCAAATTAGTTCACACCCATTTGTACATATTAACTCGAAATAACCGCAAACATAGGAAGAGAGTGATTGTAACCACATTGTAGTTCGGAAATCCACCGGTGATGGCGCTACCATCGCCTCACGGTTACCATGGGTCCTATGGGAGTTGCGCAACTGTATCTTCCTTTTTCTGTGCTTTACAGTTCCTTTCCGGTGTCTCTGAATATATTCAGTATTTTTATATCCCCCATTTCCAAATTTCACATAAGAATTTTATTCCATGTTTTATGGATATTTCTTCTTTTTTTTTTTTCCTGTGTATAAATATTTAAGTTTCATTTTTTGCAATTTTATTAGAATGGATGAAGCAGTTTATAGATTTCGTCAGTGGCATAGCCAGGAATAATTCATTGCTTTATGCATTTTTCTTTGGGAATAAATTTTATTTTTTTTAATCTTTATTTCACTTATTTTGAAGTGGAAAAAAATTATTTGCTAAATGTTAAAATATTTCTTATTTATCCAACTGACTTGAGAGAAGCATTCGTTTCAATATTAAATAATTTGAATTGATTCAAATTGATTTGCCCCAAAAATATTGTTTAATTGAAACAAATGCATGAAATTTGCAGATTTTTTTTTCTTTGCGCAAAAAAATTAACTGAACTACAAAGAAATTTAAAATAGATTTTCTTTTATTTAAAGCATAAAACGATATAATGTTAAGCAAAAAAAAAAATAAATAAATAAATAAATACATCCATATATTTTCCTAGAAGAAACTGAATGATGCATTAATAACATTCCTACAGGGAGAAAGGTTATTTTATACATGAAAAAAACCGATTTAAGTAACTCACTGAACAACACTGAAGAACTTTCCTGTAGGTGGAGAAATAAGGATAACAGTAATTGGATATAAAATCATATACAGTAAACAAGGCATGCAAATCTGAAGGGAACGCCCTTCAGAATGTTCAAAAGGGTAATTGAAACAAAAGATTGGTAAACTTATTCAAATTTAATACCATTTTCAAGAAAAATACCTGTTAAATTGGGGGGAGGAATGTTATTTGGCTTGGAAATCTAGTCAAAATAAAATAAAGTTTAGCAAAATCAATATTTCATTTCAATCATATGCAATAATAGCAAAATAATTCCTAAAAATGATTATAATGAGCAAAAACAGTGACTCATTCACATGTAATTAAGTAAATAAATGCATATCTACTCTCCTACCAATCAAGGAAGCTTTAAGAATATATTAATTTCAGTAAATCGCAATTATTTACTAGTGCTCAAAACTGTCTAAAGATAAAGAGAAATTTCATATATTAAACCAAGAGGAGATAATGTTTTCTTGTGTGAAAATACATATTAAGACAAATATAAATACCTCCATAAATTCATACATAAAATATAATACTGTTACAACAGATGAATGTGCTGCAGTGAGTTTATCGTAAACGTGTCATGAACGCTCGCGTATGCTTTTGCGTGAGAATTACGTAACCAACGAATTGGAACAGAGAACCTATCTGAAAAATAAGAAGGAAAGAATTTTTATGTTGGAGCTATTGATGTGTGAAAGAAGACATAATTAGTGTCAGTTTATACACGTATAAGTGTTTTTTTTTAAAAGAAGTATTTTATGTGGTGAGTGCTTGGGAGGTTAATTAGTTTATTAGTGTGGATCGTTTTAGTAAACTAGTAAAGGAAAAGAAGAATTTACAATCTTGAGCGTGATGATCAACGTCTGAAAAGAATTGGTTCTGAGAAGCCAGACACTTAGCCCCAGTTTTGGAGTACTTGATGACTAAAACCTTAGAAGGAAGTCATTTAGTATACAGTTATTTAGTTTATTTAGAAATTGGTAAGGATATTCTAGTTAGATCGAATATTTATTTACCAACATGATTTTATTGTTCACTGAATGATTTTAGCCTTGTTTTGTGATTTGAATGTGAATAGAAATAAGATAATGGATTTTTCTGAAAGTTTATCTTTGTATTGTTATAGAGTTTCCTGCCAGTTGACTTACTTTGTATAAATAATTTCATCCATACTTTTATAATAAATTGCAAAGAAATGCAAGAAATTCTAACAGATAACATACCAAAAACATAGATTTTGCAATTTACAATAAAAAAATACCCCTATCTCAAGAAATATTGCAGCATATATTAAAAAAATTCATTCTACATCTACAAAGAATTTGCATTCCTTTAATAATAAAAAATTCAGAATATATTGCAATAAAAATTATCATTTAAAACGGAAAATTTACTATCCTAAACATGTATAATCATGGTGTAAACATAGAACTTGCACACAATACAAAATTCTGAACAAAAATGTTATCTTTCATACTTCTAATATATATATGAATGATTTAGGGGCATTTCAATTACATGATTTCATTGAAAGCAATTATCGTTACATTAAATTAATACAAAACAACACATATTAATAACCATAGCATTTGCTCAGATACCTCACATTAACTCCTACTATGCAAATGAAATTCAATGCCAGTTAATAGATTACCAAAGTAGTGATAAACATTGCAATTTGAAACAAATATGCATAAACCTAACAAAAATGCTACAGATTGGAAACAATAACAGAATACTTGAATTATTACTGCCATGAAAAAAGAGCTGACTGGTTAATGAAATGACAGATTTAAATATTTTTTTTCAACTATAAAAGACATCAGGTGTATGAGGGATACACTAAAACAGGAGCATTTAACCTATGTCCTAATAGTGATATTCAACTCTCATTTTTTTACTGTTAATGAGCACTTTTTTTTACAACAATAGGTAAAGTGGCTCGAGGAACTGGATTACAAAGGTTCCCTTGGATGGATCATTAAGTAGTGGTCCCCATGTGTGGAAGAGAGCCATACCATGTACATGTTAAAGCCGTATTTCCCAAGTGGGGCCCACGCCCCACAGGGGGGCAATTTGATTGTCAAAGGGGGCAATTCGAAAATGGACTCGTTCAGAATTTAACCGTATGGCGGCAGTAGGATTAGCGAGTCCGGACAATAAGGTTTAATCGTATGGCAGCCGCAGGATTAGGAGTCCGGACAGTAAGAAAACCCAAAGATTACATTGTTAGTCGTCATTAGCCTTCTTCAAGTGCCCTTGCCAAGAATCAATACAAATTACAGAGGGTATTAGGACGAACATAGTATATTCCTTTTTGTCTTTGTGAGCACATACTTTATTTTTATAACACATACTATTTTTTTATTTATTTATTTTTTTAACACATACTTTATTTTTAGTTTTTAATTGATCTTATATTTCTTTCAGCCTCTACAATTTTCCTCTACAATTCCCTAGTGACTTCTTCCTGAAACCTATCATTTAAGTTACTTCAACGAACAATTTAATTTTACATAGGTTGGGGGGGGGGGACATAAGAATTTTAAAAAGGCTTAAGTGGGGCCTGGCACAAAAAAGGTTGGGAAACACTGTGTTAAAGCATACATTGGATGGTCTTGACAAGAAGCTACCAAATATCTCCTAACAGCTGACAGATGGTTCACTTTCCCCAGCCTTCTTTTAGACTTTGAAGTCATGGTGACCTGGCCATTTAGCCCATTTTGTGCAAACGTAAGTGCCACTGAGATGTAAAACAACCCAGCAGTTCCTCTGTTACTGAATAATGTCCCACCAGTGAATGCCTCTGAAATAATGATACTCATATACTTTTGTGGAAGTGTAGAAAAAATATTACTAAAATTAAGAAAAAAATATATATTAATTTGTATACACTAAATCAAATGATGGCGTACTCGGATTTTGAAAGAAATACGATGTGAAGAGCAATATACACTAAACAATGACACACAGATTTGAAGATCTATGAAGAAACATGCATAAAAATGTATTACTATACGATTACTGTATTTTATATTATTTCTTATTATATATTATTTATCTCATTACTTTTATTACATATGCTCAGACCTTCTACTATGGCATATAAACTGACAGGCTGCTGTCAGACTTCTGTGGCAAACAGCTGCATGAGGGGGTATTTATTTATTTTATTTTTGAGTTCATTATTGCTTTGTGTTAAAACAATATGGCTGCCGAGCAATGACATTTTGCAATTAAGCATTTATTGCACAAGAATTCTCCTATTCAAAATTTTACTGGCATTGAATAAAAAAATAATATTAAAGCTTAAAAGAGCATTCAGTCTCAATGTTCTGCTATGACAAGCTCCTGTCAGACCTCTGTACAAACAGCTGTTTGAGGGGTTAGTTATTAATTTTTTTAATGTATGATGGGGGAAATGCACATAGTAGTATTTTATTAGTAATTATAAATCAAAAAGTATATGTCTTTTAGTTCTTAAATTTAAAAAGTTGCTTTTCTCTGGCTCCTCTTAAAATAGTGGGCAGATCATTGCTGTCAGTGGAATTTCTACCATAACAGAACTCTACACGCCAAAATTTCTACCATAAACAGATCACTTAAAACATTCGTTAAAAGTTTTGCAGTTTCGATATTTAGTGATCTCTCTAATGACACAAATTAAAACTATAATTGAAAATGTATATTACATTTCATTAGTAACCAACTAAAAAAGAGATTTCCATTATCTCTTAAAACAAAACCGTTCCGTTTCTTACCTACCTTGGGCTTAGGGTCATCTCATTGTTGTCAATGGAATTTTCAAGACTGTCACATTCGATGACCAAAATTTCAAATTTTTAGCATAACTACATCGTTTGCAATATTCGTTTTAAATTTTAGGATTTTTCGATTTTTTCCATCGTTAGAGAACGCAATTCTAGCTTTTGGGAAATTTGAAAAATGTAAATTGTAATATTTCATTAATATCTGTCCAGCCCAAACCGAATTTTTAATTTATCTCTAAAAACATACACTTTTCTGTTAAAACAAAAAAAAGTTGCATTCACCTCCCCCTGGGTCTAAGGGGACAAGTGATTGTTGCCAATGGTAACTTCGTAACCTTCACATTTCAACACCAAAATTTCAAACTTCTAACATAATTACATCGTTTGGAATATTCGTTTGATATTTTGATATTTTCAAATTTTTCCACCGTTAGAGGGCGCAATTTTGACTTTTGGGAGATTCGAAAAATGCAAATCGTAATATATCATTAATACCTATCTAACACAAAAAGAATTTATTTATCTGTGTAAACAAAAAAGTTCGATGTCTACAGACGGACAGACAACAAATCGAAAATGTCTGTTTTTTTTTAAAGCCCTAAAATTTACTTTTTTCTTTTTTATACGTTTTCTAAAGTGCTTCCAGTCATGAACACTGAAATCTGTATCAAATATTACCCTATCCTTTTCCGGAATCCATAAGTATCCTTGTAATACCATTCAGCTATGCACGCTAAACAATCCGAGAGACGACAAAACATGGCGTCCAATTTTGAAATGTCCAACCTCCACCTATATAGACCTCTAGTATGAACTAGAGGTCCTGTTCAGTTAGAGGCTGGCCTTTCTTCTTCTTATACATCCTTCTTTCTAAGCTGGACCTATTTGTAAAGGGGGCCTCGCCCCCTTATCGTCAGATTTATAGGCATAAGGGGCAGTGGGTGCGGATGAAAACGGCAAAGACTGGCCAGCACAGTGAAGGCTGACAATCGTACATATTGGCAATTGGGCTTTAGGCCGCAGGCCGCCCAGTGGTGGAGAGGCTGATGTTGGTGAAGGAGAATAAATACCAGTTGCATGTCATGTGAAGGGGGGGGGGAAGGGGGGGGGAGAGAGATGGAGGAAGAAGTGTATATATATATTTTTTTATAATTTTCCGAGTGGCGAATGTTATGTGTTATTTTTTGAAGTTGTGGCCATGGTTGGTTGCCAATATGGTAGATTTGAGTCAATCAAAATTGACCCCTACACATGGGGGGAGGTAAATGGGGGGTGGGCGAGGGTGGTCATGTCCATGGAATAGATGAGATTTGGAGTGCTAGGGAGAAATCCCTTTGTGGGGGGGGGGGGGGGGGGGCGAAGAGAAAATAATTTTTTTTTTCTTCTTTAAAGTCATCCCAAGATGGGTTGCAGAGCATGGAGGAGGTGAAATTTTTGGTGGGAGGAGCTGAGACGGTGGGATAGGTAATACTCCTGTGTCAGGAAGATGGAGGAGGAAATATTTATGGTTGCTTATCTAACTCCAGAGGTTAGCATTGGGTTGCCCTGCCATGCAGTGAAATGTTGGGCAGGGGTGGATCTGGGAAAAGTCTTAGCTCAGTGACAGCCTTATATATGGGAAGGAGTATGATAAAGATAATTTTTTTTGGAGGAGAAGGGAGGAAAATGATATAGCTACGTTATGTGAGTTGGAAATCAAATTTATGTGTTCAGTGTGTGGTGGTCAGTGTTTATTTTTGTAGAGCCAGTGGAAGGTCAGCCATGAGCTTGGGGTGTGTGGCAGGAGTGCAGTTTAAGGTTCCCATCAAAGGGTAGTGGGAGATGTGGTGAGATTCCATATGTATATTAGGTATGGTAATGTGTATAGAGATGTTATGTTCTGGGAGAGATCCCATATAAGTTATTGGGTTAAAGAGAAATATAAAAATTTCCAATATAGAAATAAAGTTTTCCTTTATGTGACTTTATTTTTGATAGATTGAATTTTTTTTGATGATTTTATATTATATATATATATCTATTTTTATTTTGAGTTAGTTTCTATCGAATAAGTTGTCCAAAATGCGTCTTTTGATGTTCTATGGGGATCTTTTATTGTTCCAAGGATCTTTTAAGAGGTAGAGGCCTTTGGAGAGTCAAACAAAATATTACATGGGAAAGTCTGAAGAAGGACCTCCCAATCCCTGTGAAGTTTTTGAATTGAATTGAATTTGGAGAGGCAGAGAGGCTTTAGGGGAATCTCCCAGTGCTGTTGATGTATAGGGCCAAGGCCATATAGTGGCTTTTTATATTATTGTGAGTTCGACCAAGAATTGTTTGTGCTGAGAAATAAGTGGTTCCCAGTGTAGTGAGTGTCTTGAAGAGGGTAATTCTATGTATTGTGTATTTGGTGCAGTGTAGAAGGTAGTGTGGAATGTCTTCTACCACTTGGCATGTAGTGCAAAGAACAGATGGTACCTTTTGTATCATGAAAAGGTCCTTGTTGAGATTTGTTCTGCCAATGCGTAGTTGATGAATTGCTGTTTGGGCTCTTCTTGATAAGTAGTTGAGATGTAGTGTGTTTGGGATGGCAGCAATGGTGGCTCTGAATGTATTTTTAATTGTGGCCTGTTGGATCCAGTTTTGTGTCCATGTGGAGTGGAAGAATTTGTTGATTTCTATTAGGTGACGATTATATGTCTCAAGGGTGTGATAATTAGGTGTAGGGATATTGTGTCCTCGTTTAGCAAGGTGGTCAGCAGTGTCATTATGGGTTATGTTACAATGAGAGGGTATCCAGTGAAATGTTAGTGTTTTGTGAGTGGCAATTGTGTGAAATTCTGTGAATATGGAAAAGAGAGTAATTTTGTGATAGGTTGTATGTATGTTTGTTGATGCTGTGTAAGGCAGATTTGGAGTCGGTGATAATATGTATGCTGTGTGTATTTTGTGTGGAGGACCATTCCAGAGCCATATGTATTGCAGCTAGCTCTGTAGCAGTACTGTTTTCTGCATGGTTCATTTTGATTATATGTGAGAAAATTGGTTGGGTAGAGTGGAAGGCAGCAGAGCCATTTGTTGTGTGTGGGATGTGGGAGCCATCTGTAAATATAAGAGGTCTGTGGTAGGAATGTTTGTGATGAGTTGTTCCGCTGCAAATTTTAGTTCTTGTGGGAGGTGTTTATATTTTTGGGTGATGTGTGGTAGTGTGAGATTTATGGAGGGTTTTTTAATAGTCCAATAGGGGATTGCATATCTAGGGTTGAAAGGTTTGATTTTTCTCCATGTTGAATATAGTGGGTGCTGCTTTATGATTTGTGCAGTGGGGGATCTGTTGGTAGGAGACTCAATTCTATTTATAGTGGGGTGGTTGGGGTTTAGATGTTTTAATTTGACGTAATGTTTGCAGGTGAGTTTGTGTCTGATGTTGTCGAGGGGAGGCATGTTGGCTTCTGCCCATGTGGCCAAGTTTGGGCAGCCAGTTTTAAGACCCAGTGCAAGTCTGATGGCTCTGGTTTGTATGGTTTCAAGTTTGTTAAAAAATGTGGGTGAGGTAGTAGGGGCTGGCCATCTCGGTGATTCACTGCCATTGGTTGATTGAATCACGTGGTTTTTGGACGCCATGTTTTGTCGTACCATGAAACGAAAGCCTATGAATTAGTGTATGTACCTAGTTAAAACTTCTCAGTTGTTATAGTTTTATATATTTCTACCACTTTTTTTGTCTATAAAAGCCGTCATATTTTATTAATGCTTCACTGCGCTGCAATTGGGTGTAAAAATTTCATTCAAAGAAATATATTAATGAATATTTTTTTCCGAGAAACTCCATCAGAAGACTGCAATCGGCTGCAAAAGTGAAATGAGCTAAATGAAAACCAATAAAAAATTTCTTTTAAGATTCGTTTGAAAAACGAGCTAATGTTTTCACTTTGTTGTCTGCCTATGCCAGTATTTGTTCGTCTGTCTGTCCGTCTCTCTGTTGTCTGTCCTTCTGTCTTTACACCTGTCTGTCCGTCTCTCTGTTGTCTGTCCATCTGTCTTTACACCTGTCTGTCCGTAAAGTTAACTTTTATCAATTTTTTTAGTTTTAGAGCTAAATGAAAAATTCTTTTTGGGTTGGATAGGGGTCGAACAAATATTGCGATTCGCAATTTTGAAAAATTTCAATAACTTTAATAGCGCCATCTAGCGGTGTGAAAAGACAGAAAACACTAAAATTTTACACGAATATTGCAAACAAACTGTTTACACTGGAAATTTGAAATTCAGCTAACATAGTGTTATGGTCTGAAGGTTTACAATGGCAACAAGGCTTTGACGTCTTAGCCAAAAGGCGGTGCGAAAATGAAACTTTTTCTTAAAGAGATAAACGAAACTATATTTTTTTTGTTTTACAGGCACTAACAAAATATTAATAATTTTAACAATATTTGATAATCTCACTGTTACCTGTAGACGTTTAAGCGTCCATAAATCAATAAATGTTTTTGTGGAAAAAATTTCGCCGACATACGGATTCGAACCCGCATCTCTCCAGAAACACGCCAGAGTATTCTAACCTGTTGAACTGTCTTTTTTCCACTAATAATGACTATCACTCTTCCCGTGAATTTTGGGCGCCTCCATATGACATCTATGATCTCGGGTGGCAACTATTTCTTTTTTCAGTGCTCTGAGTAAGATTGATATAAATAATGAAGTCACATCATGCCATTTATCGTTATTAATGATTTAAACAATATTTGATAATCTTGGCGTTACCTGTAGACGTTTTAACGTCTATAAATCAAAAAATATTTTTTGTAAAAAAAGCCAGCGTAAGTTCAACAGATTAGAATACTCTGACATGTTTCTGGAGAGATGCGGGTTCGAATCCCCTATGTCGGGGAAAAATTTTTCCACAAAAATATTAATATTTACATTTTTCTAATCCCCATCAGTTGAAATTTCCAGTGTTATAGAGTGCTGAAGGCGGTAAATAAAAACTCGAAAGACGACCTCTAGCGGCGGAAAAAAGCTGGAAAATACAAAATCTTTAATTAAATATTGCAAACGATCTGTTTTTACTAAAAACTTAAATTTTTGGTCATAGAGTGTAATGATCAAGTGGTTTACCTAATAGTAATAATTTGTCCCATTGGTAAAATGCAGCTTTTCTGCTTTAAGAGATAAATGAAAAACTTTTTTTTGCGCATTATAGGTACTAATAAAATATTAATAGTTTATTTTCTCAATTATACAGTAGTTCTAATTTCCACTGTCAGAGGGTACTGAAAGTGTAAAATGACTAGAAAAACGCATATCGCCTCTGGCGCATATGGAAATCTCATTTTCAAAGGGAATGAAGTTCTTCCTTTGCCTACTTCTTCACTCTTTAAAAGTTTTAATTATGGATCTTCATTTTGTTTTGCTGCTAAGGTCCCGCCATCCTCATGGACCTTCTATTATGTCATATAAACTGGCGGTCTGTCAGAGCTCTGTACAAGCAGCTGCTTGAGAGGTTATTTATTTTTTAATGTATGATGAGGGAAATGAACATAATAGTATTTTATTAGTAATTATAAAACATAAAAAGTATTTGTCTTTTAATTCTTAAACTTATAAAGTTGCTTTTCTCTCGCTCCTCTGAAAATAGTGGGAAGATAATTGATGTCAGTAAAATTTCTACCATAACAGAATTCTACACGGCAAAATTTCTACCATAAACATGATCTCTGATGATATAAATTAAAACTACCTTTGAAAATGCGAATTACATTTCATTAGTAACCAACTAAAAAAAGAGATTTCCAATTATCTCTTAAAATAAAACCGTTCCGTTTCTTACCTACCTTGCGCTTAGGATCAACTCACTGTTGTCAATGTAATTTTCAAGACTGCCATATTCCACACCAAATTTTCAAATTTCTAGCATAACTATATCGTTTGCAATATTCATTTTAAATTTTTGGGATTTTTCGTTTTTTTTCCGCCGTTACAGGGAGCAATTATAGCTTTTGGGAAATTCGCAAAATGCAGATTGTAATATTTCGTCGATACTTGTCCAACACGAAATGAATTTTTAATTTATCTCTAAAAACATACTTTTCTGTTAAAACAAAAAAAAGTTGTATTCACCTTCCCCCCCCCCCCCCCCCGGGTCTAAAAATTCAAGTGATTGTTGCCAATGGTAATTTCGTCACCTTCACATTTCATTACCAAAATTTTAAACTTCTAACAAAACTACATCGTTTTGAATATTCGTTTGATATTTTGTAATTTTCAACTTTTTCCACCGTTAGAGGCGCAGTTATAACTTTTGGGAGATTCGAAAAGTGTAAATGGCAATATATAATTAATTCCTATCTAACAGTAAAAGAATTTTTTATATATATGTATAAACAAAAAAGTTCGATGTCTACAGACGGACAGACAACAAAGTAAAATTATATCTTTAAAAAAAAAGCCCTAAAATTTACTTTCTTTTTTAGCTGTTTTTTTAAAGTGCTTCCAATCATGAACACTGTATCAAATATTACCGTTCCCTTTTCCGGAATCCTAAGTACCGTGCAATACCATTCAGCTATTGCACGCCAAACAATCCGAGCGACGACAAAACATGGCGTCCAGTTTCAAGATGGCCAACCTCTACCTATACAGGGCCCCAGTATGAACCCGTAGCCAACGACATACAGCGGCAGATCCAGTAAACAGTGGTGGGAAAAAGCAATATTTTTATCTTTAATGGAAGATAGGGTGCCGATTTACCTACCCAAAAAAAATTGCTGGCACCCTATCTTCCTTTGAAGTGAATACGAATTCAGCAACTGATTGCACCATCAATATGTTTCAGTTTATTTTCTACTTTTTAAAGAATATACAGTATTTTTGAAAACTTTTTAATTCGTGTTTTTTACATATATGTCACTAGAAATATCTATCTTTAGAAACTTTAACTTGATGTAACTCATAGAAAAGACCATATTTCCCCTCCTGCTGTTTTTTTTTTTTTCTATTTGAGAGCGGAGAGGGATCGGTTTGAGGTAGCCCTTAACGTTGGAGACGTCACAAGCTTAAATTTCAGATACTTGTTAAGGTCGACCCAGAAAAATTTCCGTCTTTTTTTTATGGGGAGGGGGGAATAAACGAAAGTCTGTAACGGTCCTATGATTTTTCGTTTGACAGCTAACTCATAACAGTAAGTCCTGGCATACGTAAGATATAGTAGAATGGCTTACACATTTCCCCTTTTTCAGCGGGTAAGAGTTGTGTTGGGTTGGGTTGTTAAACCTCTGAGCGGCACTTTTTGCACACCATGGGCTAAATGGCCAGGTCACATGGACCCCGAAGGCTCAGAGAAGGTTGGGGGAGGGGACCCACTGGAACAGCTGTTGGGAGACAGATGGTAGCCTCCCGTCAAGGCCATCCAGCGTGTTCTTTAACGTGCACAGGGTATGTCTCTCCCGCACATGGGGCCACGGGTTAACGTCCCATCCGACGGACGGCGGCCTTTCCAAGCCCATCGGTGTCCCCTACTGACCGTGGGCAGGGCGGGGAATTTTGCGGAGATAAATCTCAACGCTGACCCAGCTGGGACTCGAACCTGTGAACTACAGAATACGAGCCTGGCGCGCTACCGACTGAGCCACCCCCGCCCCAGGGGCTAAGAGTGCAAGTGGGTATATTTTTATTACCCACAACATGACCTACATAAAAAGATTTCGTATGTTATCCTGTCTGTTTCGTTCAGTCCTTGTGTTCGAAAGATAGAGTAGAATAATCTTTTACATATATTCCCCCTTTTTTGGGGGAGGGGGAGGGGGAAGATTTTTATAATCTGTAATTTCCCCTTTCACCAATTTTCATTTGATGCATAACCATTTACTTTCAGCTCTCAGGTTTTGAAGATATAGCGGAACAATCGTTTTCATATATCCCTTTATTTTATAGGAAAGCGTAGGGGTGTGAACCTTTTTACAATTTATGATGCTTCCTTTTCCCATTTGACACATAAATCATTAAGTTTGTCTTTCGAGTTCATAAGATATGGTGGAACAATTGTTTTGACAAATCCCCAAACTGACAAATGACGAGTGAAAAGCAATAGGATTTTGGATTGGGTTTACTTCTGAGCAGCACTTTTTTGCCCACAATGGGCTAAATGGCAGATCACAAGGACCCCAAGGGCTTAGAGAAGGTATTGGGAGAGGGATCCCACTGGAAAACTGTTGGGAGACAGATGGCAGCCTCCCATCAAGGCCATCGAGCATGTTCTTTAACCCTTTAACTACCACGGGCCTTGGAAAACGAAGTACCTCAGAATACCAAACCGGCCGAGTTTTGAAATGGACTCTTCCTGGTTTGTCGTCCCCCCCCCCCGTCCTTCACCCGAAGGGAGAACGGAGTTAACCGCAGCCGAGCCAGGCAGAGCTCCCCTCCACTCCGTAAATTGACTCTCATTAAGATGAGCCTCCCTTCACCTCGAAACCCATATGGTCATGAGCTACATAAACCCATTGAACATGAGATATCAGACTCCTGTGACTTTTGCTCTTAATTCCTTTCCCAAAGCAGTTTTTAAAACGCATGCATGTGTCAATTTTTGAAAAGTTTTTTCATTATTATTTTTTAATAACAACTTTTAGAAGCTATTTAAATTTGTTTTTCTACTTAAAAACTGGCATAAGATTGTAATTACTTGGATTATATCTTTTTACATAAAATAGATGTCCTAATTAGAAATTTTTCAAAGAAAAAAGTTTCCAATGTTTCCATTTTTTGGATTCTGATGTCGATTTTTTAACACCCAACAAAGAGAAAGCTGTTATTAATAGTGGAATGTATGATGAAAAAAATTAAAGAAAGATTATTAAAATAAGAGGACCAAAAATAGAAAGCAGTAAGAGTGCTGAATTGATTTTTAAAGAATAGATTTCAATACAATTGTAGAGAGTACAGTCGCTCAAAAAAGTATCCGAACACTATGGTTGATTACAGAATTCGAAAAAAATATCTTGTAACGATTTTTTTAGAAATTTGTTATATGGCAACCTTCGTGTACTCTACGCGAAGGTTGCCAGATCACTAATTTCTAAAAAAAAACGTTGCCAGATATTTTTTCTGAATTCTCTAATCAAACATAGTGTTCGGATACTTTTTTGAGCGACTGTACTCTAACATAAGAATCAAAAATGATTTTGTGAGAAAGGTTTGCATCTGAGATAAAAGCAATTGAAGTGGATATTGCAAAAGATATCCGAGGAAGCAAAGACTAGATAAAATGAGAAATAAAGAAACTAAAGCAATCAGAGATTACATAAAAATATTGGAGGTGTAAAAAATATTATCAAAATGAGAAAGACTTATGAATATGATGGATAAAGAAAGATGGATAAATTTAATATGGAAATGAGAACCCGCTGAAAGAAGACGGTGAAAGAGATGGAAAAATGGTATGAAAAAAAGAATGCCGAAAAGAGGACTTCAAGAGCAAGATTGCAAAGATAAAAATAAGTGGATAGAGAGAGCTGACTGGGACCACACAACTTAAACTTTGGAGGGTGAAAAGAATAAAATTTTGTATCTAAGTTTTATAGAATACATTGTTAAGTAATTGAGTAAGTGATTCAATTCGGCAAATGATTAAATCAAAAGTAGTCTGTTCTATTTTACATTTCAGATCATCAGTAATGTGACTAAAAAAGTCTTATGGGTGGAGGGTTACATACTCGAGTCCAAGGACAAGATCTAGGGAGGGGGGGGGGGCATCTCCTATTCCTTTTCAGAGTCCTAGTAAGGGTAATAGAAATAAATATTACTAAACTTATTTTGTTTCATGGATTTTTCAAGAAATATAAAAAAATTTATAAAACAAGGGGAAAATGATATATTGCATTGGAAATACAGCCTCTTGCCCCCCCCCCCCCTTACGTTTTTTCGGCTCGATTGTGTTTCTTGTTTCCCTCTCTTTTTTTTTCAGATCCGGGCTTGCTCGTGTCTATTGGGGTGAGGAAGATGGAATGATGCTTGAGTTAACACATTTCGTCTGAGCGGCTCTGTTTTCTGCACAATGGGCTAAATGTTCTGGTTACAGCAAGGACTCACTGTACAGCTGTTAGGAGAAAGATGGAAGCCTGCTTCAATCTTACTGTTTTAATGGCACAGGCTATAGTTATCCTGCACACAAGGCTAAAATTTTACTTCCCATTTAACTGACGTCGGCCTACCCAATCCCCTCAGTGTCATATTTTCTCCCCGAGGGCAGGGGAGATATTATCTATATACCCTCGTCAAACAGCTGCTTGTCACAGAAGTCTGACAGGAATCTTTCAGTTTAATACGCCTAGTAGAAGGGATTTGTGAGGATGGCTGGTCCTCAGCAGAAGAACAACACAAACATCCATGCCTTATCCGGGGCTCTAAACCTAGGTCCCTTTGATCAGTAGACAAACATGCTAATAAATAATAATATATTTTTTTAGTTTTTTTTAATCTACTTTTAGTGTTCCAAATGTAACTCTACCTATTTTTAGTTCCAAATACAAATGTTTTGGATTTCAAAGCAGGTAGAGAAGTCTGAGATATGAATAAGACAAGACCAAGATTGCAAAGATAAATAAAAGTGGAGAGAGAGAGTTGATCTGTACCACACAGCCTAAACTTGGGAGGGTGAAAAGAATGAAATTGTGTATCATTACTTATGAATTACATTGGAAAGTAATTCAGTAAGTGATTCAATTAAGCAAATGACTAAAACAAGCAGAGAGGATGGAAAAGGACAAGAGCATGGCCCATGCCTAAAGCCGGTAACCATGGCAGAGTGTGTGTGTGTGTGGGGGGGGGGGGAGTCAGCGTGTACCAACCTAAGACCAGGGACCATGGAAAACAGAATGGGTGGATAACAATACAAATTTGTGCGCACAAAACAATACAATATTCCGGGCCCCCTGGGTACGTCCTGTCTCTCTCGTTACACAAGAAGCTAGTCAAAAGTTGTTGATGTCTCCATCTGCTAACCACATCAGTAGTGTAGTGCCAACCTGGGGCACCACCACGCACTGTGCTTTCCCCCCCTATGACGTCACCGACCGGAAATTGACCCGTGTTGCAATCGTCCACGTTGCCTTCTCAGATTGAACTTTGACTCCTATGTCGCAATCGACCGGAAATTGACCCGTGCTGCAACTGTCCATGTTGCTTTCTGAGATTGAACTTTGTCCCCTATGACGTCACCGACCGGAAATTGACCCCTGTGTCGCAACTGTCCACGTTGCCTTCTCAGATTGAACTCTGACCCCTATGTCGCAATCGACCGGAAATTGACCTGTGTTGCAATCGTCCACTTTGCCTTCTCAGATTGAACTTTGACCATTATGTCTCAACCGACCATATTTTAAGCCCTCTTCATAGACCCCCTGGTCGACCTATATTTTAAGCCCCCCTTCTCGAATAGTCTCGATTTCCCCCGATTAACCCATATTTTAAGCCCACCCATCTTCATAGACCCCCTGGTTGACCGACCTATATTTTAAGCCCTCCCCTCTTTAAAGCAAATCAGTTTTCTCTATACACGTTTAATCGGTCTCATCCAGCGTCCATACTATTTTTAGTACGTCTCCTGTATTTAAAAAAAAATTCCTTCCGACAGCGTGATTTGAACCCTCTACCTCAGTGCCGATAGCGTCATTGCTCTCAGCTATGCCTTGTTACTTGATGGTGTGGTTTAGATGTGTCTCAAACGGGTATAGCCATATAAATCAGGGTATAGCCATATAAATCACGTATCTCTTTATTAAGCTTGAGTTTTATATTTCAGATATTAACCTAGGTTTTTTATTATCCTACGTTTCTTTACGACCTTCGTATTCTTTATAACTAACTTTTTTCAGCGTATTTCTTATAATGAACTCCATGACTAGAAGAAGGACAAATCTACAGTTTTAAAAGACTGTCCCACAGAAAATACCAATGGGCAAAAAGTTAATAAAAGGAAAAAAAAACTTAAAAACTTATTCGTCATTATGTAAAAAGGGATAATATGGTGACCTATAACTTTAGTACGTCTCCTGTATTTTAAAAAAATTTGCTTCCAACGCAGTGATTTGAACCCTTTACCCCAGTGCTGATAGCGTCATCGCGCTCGGCTATGCCTTGTTACTTGATTACGTGGCTTAGATGTGTCTCAAACGGGGTATAAATCACGTATCTCTTTATTATAGCTTGAGTTTTATATTTCAGATATTAACCTAGGTTTTTTATTATCCTACGTTTTTTCACAACCTTCGTATTCTTTATAACTAGCTTTATTTTTGTGTAGCCTTCGTTTATAACCTACGTATTTCTTTTAACTCCGTGACTAGAAGGACTATTCTACAGTAAGACTGTACCTCAGAAAATGTCATTGGGTAAAAAAATTTAATAAAAGGAAAAACTTATTCCTCATTATGTATGATATGGATTGACCTGTATGGGTGTCATAAAAGTCCCGCTTTAGAATACGTGTTCGGTACCGGACCACGTTTTTATTCACGGATGTCCTGTGAAATTAAAAGATATTAAACGGTGAATCACAATGGGACCACGATTTACTGATTTACTGTTCCATCTTCACTAGATATGAACGTTGTTGTAAGAATTTGTAACATGAACGCCCTAATACTTAAAAATGGATGGTTAAACCATTGTTACCAACCTTCTTGCTGCCTTTCAAGCTGGCACATGGCGTCCTCTGTCTTAGTTGTTTTGAGGCGATGAATGCTTACGTTTTCCTTTAATGTGAGAATGCTGGGTAGGGCACTTTTCTTATGCTTCTCTATCACTTCTCCTTTCATTTTCAATCTTCTTTCTTTCTGAAATGTGATGATTGAGTTTGAAGTGTGAAAGACTTTATGCGTTAAGTCCTGTAAATGCAAAATATTGTCTATCAGTTATGGGGGCCTCAGAATCGCGAAGCATTATGCTTATGGAATTTACAGGAGTAATGCTCCATAGACAGTGTTCTTTCCAAACAGGGTGCATAACATTATCAAAAAACGTGTGCTTGCCAGAACCACTTTCACACGAACATAATACCACTTGTTCTAAGAATTCCACACTAGTATAGAAATATGCAGGGAAAAATAACTAAACCGATTCTTAGACGTGAAAATGCGTGTGTTAGATTGTAGTGAAACATCCTATCTTTGTCGAAAAACTTGTGTTTGCAGCGAAAAATAGTCACCTTCACACACTTATGCGCTTATTGAAACGTAGTAGGGGGACCAGGAACTCTGAAAAGAGCGCGTGAAAGCGCTTTGGAATAACCGCCGAGAGAGCTTACGTTACGTTTTATCGGTGGTTGAAGTCAGAGAATGCAAAGTTAGGTCTAGCGGATCAATTCTGGGACCCAACTTTTCATGGAAATACTGAAAATATTGTTGTTTTCTTATAAACAACGAGTTTTCAGATTTTAAATTTCCAAACTTCTGTGGTTCTTTACTGATGTTTTCTATATGCAAAGTATTTTGTGATATTCATCCATCCGTGTGTACGCAGTGGACCGTGATTTACTAGAGTGGGTCCTTAATATTTTATGATTTTCCTGTATTACTCCTTCCGCTAAAGAGTGATTTTATCAGTTACTCCTTAGGTTCACTTATTTTACACACTAGATGGCGCTTGTTAATAGTCGTTTTTTCTATCTTACAGTATTTGCGCTGTAATTTGCTGTTTTGAAGCAATTTTTACAACCATCCCACTGCATTTTTATACTTTCTCTCTCGTCACTGTATGTTTTACAGTTATTGTGTCTTCCACTTCCAAACAATTGTGAAAATATTCACCTATCCACTGAAATGTGTGTGCATTTACAGATATTTCAACGCCCTTTACATTTTAGTGATTCTCATTGAAAATACCAACCATTTCGTTATTTTTCTAATTTTCGTTTATGCATGTAATTTGATTAAAGACCTAGTCACATGCTGTGTCGTAGGTAAAGTACTGTCCATTTCAGGCTATTGTGAGATTTTCGTCATAATGAATTAGCAGATATATGGAATCAGATCTGACGCAGATGATGCTTGCGATTTATCTACTTTGGTCGTAGGGTTTATTAGAAAGATACACATAGGGAAGATGTATTAGTGTTTGAACTTTAATTATCTTGTGAGATGTGTGAGAGAAAGCAAAGAATACATAATGAGTTTTACGAATCTATGGAGAAACGTGCATCTGAAGAATTAGTTTAAACAAACTTGCAATCGGTCTTTCATTCTAAATGCTTGTTGCTTGCCGTGCTAAAACAATTCACTGAAATTCCCCCTCGTATGCCTCCCAAAAGGTACATATTTGTCATCTTCAGGTATGAAGGCAGGAGTTGTGTAAACATGACAGGAATGAATTTCATAGTATCTGACACATAGTTTTAGCACTTCTCCGAGGAGGCGCTCATAATACGTGTCATCCCAATTTTCAAGCTCCTAATAATGTTCCAGTTATATTTCATAACCTAAAGGACAGCCATCTTATTACGCAAGGAATGATCAAAAATAAGAAGATTAATTGTGTTCCCAATAATACGGAAAATAGCATTCTCCCTTGGAACTTTGAATTTCATAGATTCTTATCAATTTTTAATGGAACAATAATGCTGCTTTTCATCATCTGATAACAGTAGGAGATTTGCGTGCGCTTTAAATCTGAATGGTGTGATGTAGAGTGACTCAATGTAATAGTAATTTTTATTGTTCAAAAGAAAATATCCAAGGTACTAGCCAAATTGGGTTGGTTTGCTTTTCCTCTGAGCGGCATTTTTTTTGCACACCATGGCTAAATGTCCAGGTCACAATGACCCCGAAGCCGAAGATTTAGGGAGGGAACCCAATGGAATTGCTTATGAGAAATAGATAAAAGCCTCCCGTCAAGGCCATACAGTGTGTTCTTTAACGTGCACAGGGTATGGCTCTTCCGCACATGGTGCCACCCACTTAACGTCCCATCCGACGGACGGCTGTCTTCCCAAGCCCATCGGTGTCCCCTAAAGACCGTGGTCAGGGCAAAGTATTAGCCAATCGCTTTCGTTATTTAGATTAGGATTCAAAGAAAAGAAAGTTAATGTTGTTTATCTAATGTTAAATAATAATAACTTTTTCTCATTGTTACAAAGCAAGTTGTTTCATGTAAGCAGAAGTGAAGTATGGAACGAAAAACAAAATAATTCCATGAAAGTGTTCCGCATGCAAGATGAAACAAGGAAATGTGCCTGTTTCTAAAAAATTCCCTCATGTCCCGAGGTTTCTGATGCGTACTATGTTCTGAGAAATGTTTTCATTTGAAGAAAAATAGTTTCGTTGTATTTTTCATTGATTTTAAAAAGCGGAACACGTTTGAATACCCTATTCACTGTTGTGGTGAAGTGTTAATTATATTTAATTAGCAGGAAAACAATTACATTTTACTTTTTTATTTCCGTTGATATCAAGTTCGAATCTATTGTACAAGGAATATTTTTGAAATGTGGGGAGAAAACTTTATTTTACTTTGTTTTGTAAATATTAGTAGATATTGCATAATAATAATTAAGGGTTCTTAAAACAAACTACGGTAGATTCTCTCTTATCCGGTCTTGGCTGAGCAGGCCTGCGCTTTAACCGGTCGTTGCAAGAAGCGGAAGCAAGTCGCCGAGTGTTTTGTTTATAGTAGAGTTCATATTTTCTTCAGTTCCTCTTTGTGAATATTGCAGTGCACAATGTACTGCGCGTATACAGGAGTATGTGTTGTGATCTATTAATTATTGTGTGGTACAAAATGAATGGGTGCAAGCGTAAGCGTAATGTCGTTACGATGGAGATGAAATTAAAAGCGTTAGAACATATATACAAAGGTGATCCAGTAATGCATATTTGTGATGAACTAGGTGTTGGTAAAAGCACGGTGAATGACTGCAGAAGGGATGGAAAATCTTTACACTCAAGTCATTTTCATTCAAGTCGAGTCTGAAAAAACGCTTTCTTCTCGGTGCACTCTTAAAAAGCCGAAAAATGAAATTGTCGGTGATGCACTTTGGTTATGGTTCATACAAGAGCTTTGAAAAGGAACGACAATCAGTGGGCCAATCTTGAAAGAAAAAACATTAATCCTTCATTCTAAAATCGCTAATGGGGGAGATTTTTCAGCAAGCGTGAGGCGGCTCTCTCGCTGGAAAAATCGGCATGGTGTTCATTACCTTGGCGTTTGTTGTGAGAAATTGTCAGCTGATCTACAGCAAATGATTTAGCAGCAAATGAATTTTCAGAGAAACTTTTACTGCTTATTAAAGAAGAAGCAGAACAAATCTACAATGTAGACGAGACTGGGTTAAATTTTAAACTTCTAACGAAAACGTTTCTGACAGCGCAAGAAACCTCATCATCCTCATCATCAGGAAACAAACAAAGAAAGGATCATTGTGGCTGTGTATAGAAATGCTGCAGGTACGCACAAACTTCCTCTTTTTGTAATTGGGAAATCAGCAAAACCTCGAGCATTCAAGCATTTAAATTTAGCTGATCAGCTAGTTTACTACAAAGCTAAAAAATCTGCTTCGATGGACTCGTATTTTTTTAAGGAATGATTCTTTGCAGAATTTGTTCCAAAAGTAAAACACCACTGACAGGTCTTAAAATGCCTGTAAAGGCCCTACTCATTCTCGACAATGCCCCAACACACCAAAGCGAACTCATTTCTGACAAATGAAAGCCATGTTTTGCCACCTAATGTAACGTCTTTTGGGCAACCAATGGATCAAGGCGTGCTTGTAAGTTTAAAAAGGCGATACAGGAGAAAGCTTCTTTCAGAAATTCTACAGCCAACCGAAAATGACAGAATAGGACTTTTAAATGCTTTGAAACTTTGTCAACTAATGATTAACGACCTCAAGGAACCATTTTGTGATGCATTTAATATGGGTATATACGTTGTCGATGCCCAAATCTTTATGAAGTTGTCTGTTAGTAACAAACCAAGCGACATCAACAGCATATCTCAATATTTTTTTTTGCAAGAACTAAATGTTTGTATATTCGTAGACAACTAATCTCAGCAAAATTTGTTTTTCTTATAAAGGATGGACATAGTGTTGAAATACGTCCGTGATATACCGCTTCATGTCTGCTACCCTGTCATTGGGGATTGAAGGAACTAAAATTAATTTAATCAAATAGTTTTATAAAATAGTTGGTAGTTAATTGTCAAATTTCATTTCTCTTTTTAACTTATTTTCTTATTGTCCTTCACTCGTAATTTGTTGTGGTTGCAATTTGTTTTAATAATTCGTAATTTGTCAAATCACTAGATTAAATAAAGAAATTAAACGCCATATCAATTCTATCTTCTGTTGAAAGCTACGAAAGGAGACAGATTAATGGCGGTCTTAAAATGACGAGAGCAGAGAGAAAATGAGTAATTCGGACCTTACGTTAGGTGGCGCTGCACTACAATTTCAGTTCGGTACTTCTATGTCTTCCCCTTTGTTTGTGAACTTTACAGTTCTCTTATTCGTGAACCACTTGCCCAAAGGGACATCACCCGATGGTATCTTGACCTAGTGGCGTGACTTGCCGTGCACGTGGCAAGAACAGCATTCGTATGCAGATGGAAATGGAGAGCGGAAGCGGTGCTATGGAACTTTCGAGAAGTCTGCCTAGCTCCTCTTCTTTTTTTTCTCATGGAAACAGGTCAGGAGGGAGAAACAAAGGATCGAGAGAGGGGAAAAGGCAAAAGGAGGCATTTCATTTCGAAATGGCGCCAGTTGGAGGATGTAGACAAAAATGGCGAAACCGGATCCAAAGGCTTTGGGTTGGGTTGGGTTGTTTTACCTCTGAGCGGCACTTTTTTGCACACCATGGGCTAAATGGCCAGGTCACATGGACCCCGAAGGCTCAGAGAAGGTTGGGGGAGGGGACCCACTGGAACAGCTGTTGGGAGACAGATGGTAGCCTCCCGTCAAGGCCATCCAGTGTGTTCTTTAACGTGCACAGGGTATGGCTCTCCCGCACACGGGGCCACGGCTTAACGTCCCATCCGACGGACGGCGGCCTTTTCAAGCCCATCGGTGTCCCCTACTGACCGTGGGCAGGGCGAGGAATTTTGCGGAGATAAATCTCAACGCTGACCCAGCTGGGACTCGAACCTGGGAACTACAGATTACGAGCCTGGCACGCTACCGACTGAGCCACCCCCGCCCCGGATCCAAAGGCATGCGATTACGACACTCCCCACAAGATAAGCTTTCATTTGACAACCTAACTGTGGATGCTCATATTCGGAAGATGGAAGAACGATTTGCATATATCTCCTTTTTTATGGGTAGAAAATTTGGTGGGGGGGGGGGATTTTTGCATTGCATAACGCTTCTGACACCCAAGTATTCATTTAATGCAGAATGTAGTACGTTTGGTGGAACAATTACCTTGAGAAGAACACAAAGTGACACATGAAATAATAAGCTGAAAAAAATTGTCACGAATGACAAATATTAAAATTCAGCTTTAAGAGACAACATAGTTACCACGTACCGATAGATGGCGCCACTATTGGAATCAAATAAAAATGCGGGAAAGCTAAATCATATTAGCTGAAGAAGAAACGTTAGTAGTTGATGGTGTAATTGTTAGCATACCTTGCCGGTTACTGGAAGATGTGGGTTCGAATCCGACTCATAGCACAACTAGTATTTCTCAGCTTATTATTTTGTTTTACATATGTACAGGAAATTTGTGACACTTTACCACGCAAAGTAACATCATTTGTCGGTTTGTGTGTTTGTCACATAATCGATAAACAAACAGACATATCACAAGGGAAAACAATAAGAAAATAGGTAAAACATATACCAAAAAGACGTGAAATGATCATTAAGGTGAAGAACGTGGTTGTGACATATTGATTTTAAAATATCAAATATTCTCGTTAAGATGTGTAACAAATGCTGAAATAGTAATTAAAATGAGATTATAATTAAATAATTCACAAATATTTAGTTTTTTTCAATTTATCAGAGCCATATTCTCATACAATTTCTAGTTGAATGCTTTCAGGTAATTCATAACAGAAAACAAAATTTTGAAATCTGATTAAAAAATACTTTAGAATGAATATTAAAATTAATATATGTTTAATTAATTCTTGGCTTGAAATCCACAGAACAGATAAACATTCGAAAACAAAGGTGTGTTTAGGACATTCTATCCCCCAGTACATTTTTCATAATAATATTAACAGTTTATTCAACAACAAAACGACATATACTTTTACAATGAATTTGCTATTACATGTCATATAAAGTTCATAAGGTTTTGAAATAAATGGGAAAAGAAGCAAAATTGTTAACACTAAAATTTCATAACTCCCACTCGAGAAGTTCTCGCGTGTGAGAGTAATAAAGAGTTGCGTTATAGATTATCGTAACATTGTGAAAACCATAACTTGTAATGATAAGGAAAGAACAAATTAACCTTAAGCAGTTCCTTGACTCAGAACTCCGACAAGAGCCTTTAGGGATTAATACATCATAGTTAAATAATAACATCATAGTAAGTTAATTTAACACCATAGAAGTCTGAGCAAGCCGAGAACTCAGGAAAATAAATTTTCAGTAGTGGTTTGAACCCAATCACTTTTATCCATAGACAAGCACTGTAACCACTTGGCCATATGCATATATCATATCATAATCGTTTAATGAAGTACTTGGGAATTATTCTATACTTTCGTGCTCAAGATATGAATTGTTTACCGACCATATATGTTTATAACCCATTTTTCTATTATATTTTGCATTTTTCACGGTTATAAGCAAATTCAGAATTTAAATTGCCACTGAGACTGATCTGAACACTGTAAATGTTATTTCAATCCCGAGCATGAACCAAGTGTGCTGGGCAACCAAGGGATGAATAATAATAGCTTGGAAAAGCCGCAGTCCATAAATCAGACTTTAAGCCTTGACTCAGTGTACAAGAGAGCCATATCCTGTGCGCCTTAAAGAGCATGAGGATTTAAATCACCAGGGCCTGATCTAGGGGGAAGCATGCCCCCCCCCCCCCTCACTTTCAGAATGCTAGTAATGGTAACAGAGGCAAACATTATTAAATATATTTATATTTCATGCATTTTTCGAGAAATATTTAAGGAAGATCTCAAAAATTGAGGGAGAATGTTATGATGCATTGGAAATCCAGTCTCTTGCATTCCCCCATCCTTTACATTATTTCGATTTGATTGTGTTTAAGATCTCTCCCCCTTTATTATTTCTGGATCCGGTCCTGTTAACTATCATCTCTTCGCTAACAGCTGTCCAGTCAGTCCTCTTCCCACAACATTCTCTCAGCCTTCCGGGATCTTGTTACCTGTCTACACACTGAAAAAATAAAAATGTTTTATGCTTTAAGAAGAAAATTGAGTTCGAAATTTCGAATGAATACGGAAAGGTTCATCCATCGCATGATAGCGTAATGAAATGGGTCAACGATAATTGAGTGGGAGTCAACTGCACTGATCATATGAACAATTTTATGACAATTGAGTGGACTACAATTGGGTGGATTGCAATTCAATGGATACGACAACTGGGAAGATACGACAATTGGGTGGATTGCAATTCAATGGATACGACAACTGGGAAGATACGACAATTGGATGGATAATGACAACTAGGGGGATACGACAATTGGGATCTGGGGTGTAGGATCTGAGTACATGAGAACTCTTTGGGGGATATGGGAGGAGGATCTGAGTACACGAGAACGCTTTGGGGGATCTTGGGGAGGATCTGAGTACATGAGAACTCTTTGGGGATCTGGGGGGAGGATCTGAGTACATGAGTACTCTTTGGGGGATCTGAGGGGAGGATCTGAGTACATGAGAACTCTTTGGGGGATCTGGGGGGAGGAGAGAGAGGAAGAGATGGCAGAGAGGAGGAGGGGAGAGAGATAGGAAGAGAGAGGAGGAGGGTAGAGAGATAGGAAGAGAGGGGAGGAGGAGACAGAGACAGGAAGAGAGGGCAGAGGGGAGGAGGAGACAGAGACAGGAAGAGAGGGGAGAGGGGAGGAGGGGACAGAGACAGGAAGAGAGGGCAGAGGGGAGGAGGAGACAGAGACAGGAAGAGAGGGGAGGAGGCGGCAGAGGGGAGGAGGAGACAGAGACAGGAAGAGAGGGGAGGAGGGGACAGAGAGAGGAAGAAAGGGCAGAGGGGAGGAGGTGACAAAGAGAGAGGAAGAAAGGGCAGAGGGGAGGAGGGGACAGAGAGAGGAAGAGAGAGAGCAGAGGGGAGGAGGTGACAAAGAGAGAAAAGGGGGCAGAGGGCAGAGGGGAGAGAGAGGAAGAGAGGGGAGGGGGGACAGAGAGAGGAAGAGAGGGGAGAGGGGACAGAGAGGAGAAGAGAGGGCAGATGTTAGGAAGGGACAGAGAGAGGAAGAGAGGGCAGAGGGGAGGAGGGGAGAGAGGGAGGAAGAGAGGGGAGGGGGGACAGAGAGGGCAGAGGTTAGGAGGGGACAGAGAGAGGAAGAGAGGGCAGAGGGGAGGGGGGACAGAGAGAGAAAGAGAGGGGAGGAGGGGAGAGAGAGGAAGAGAGGGCAGAGGGGAGGGGGGACAGAGAGAGGAAGAGGGGGCAGAGGGGAGGGGGGACAGAGAGAGGAAGAGAGAGCAGAGGGGAGAGAGGGCAGAGGGGAGGAGGGAACAGAGAGAGGAAGAGGGGGCAGAGGGGAGGAGGTGACAGAGACAGGAAGAGAGAGGAGGAGGGGACAGAGAGAGGAAGAGAGGGGAGGGGGACAGAGAGGAGAAGAGAGGGCAGATGTTAGGAAGGGACAGAGAGAGGAAGAGAGGGCAGAGGGGAGGAGGGGAGAGAGGGAGGAAGAGAGGGGAGGAGGGGAGAGAGAGGGGAGGGGGGACAGAGAGGGCAGAGGTTAGGAGGGGACAGAGAGAGGAAGAGAGGGCAGAGGTTAGGAGGGGACAGAGAGAGGAAGAGAGGGCAGAGGGGAGGGGGGACAGAGAGAGGAAGAGAGGGGAGAGAGAGGAAGAGAGGGCAGAGGGGAGGGGGGACAGAGAGAGGAAGAGGGGGCAGAGGGGAGGGGGGACAGAGAGAGGAAGAGAGGACAGAGGTTAGGAGGGGACAGGGAGAGGAAGAGAGAGCAGAGGGGAGAGAGGGCAGAGGGGAGGAGGGAACAGAGAGAGGAAGAGGGGGCAGAGGGGAGGAGGTGACAGAGACAGGAAGAGAGGGGAGGAGGGGACAGAGAGAGGAAGAGAGGGCAGAGGGGAGGAGGTGACAAAGAGAGAGGAAGAACGGGCAGAGGGGAGGAGGGGACAGAGAGAGGAAGAGAGAGAGCAGAGGGGAGGAGGTGACAAAGAGAGAAAAGGGGCAGAGGGCAGAGGGGAGAGAGAGAAAGAGAGGGGAGGGGGGACAGAGAGAGGAAGAGAGGGGAGGGGGGACAGAGAGGAGAAGAGAGGGCAGATGTTAGGAAGGGACAGAGAGAGGAAGAGAGGGCAGAGGGGATAAGGGGAGAGAGGGAGGAAGAGAGGGGAGGAGGGGAGAGAGAGGGGAGGGGGGATAGAGAGGGCAGAGGTTAGGAGGGGACAGAGAGAGGAAGAGAGGGCAGAGGGGAGGGGGGACAGAGAGAGGAAGAGAGGGCAGAGGGGAGGGGGGACAGAGAGAGGAAGAGGGGGCAGAGGAGAGGGGGGACAGAGAGAGGAAGAGAGGACAGAGGTTAGGAGGGGACAGGGAGAGGAAGAGAGAGCAGAGGGGAGAGAGGGCAGAGGGGAGGAGGGAACAGAGAGAGGAAGAGGGGGCAGAGGGGAGGAGGGGACAGAGGGAGAAGGGCCGTGCATCGAACCGAATAAGATATTCGGAATGAATACTGGTTCGAAGTGCAACTTCTCGAGCCATTTAGTTCAATGAAAGTAAATCTCGACCCCGTTGTTCTTTTGTAGAGATCGAGACTGATTTCCGTTTAGCACGATAACATAAAACTCTTCTCTCTCTTTGCAAACGTTATACATGTTCAAAATTATTCTAACCTACATTTTTTTTTTATTTGCGACATATAGGACAGAGAAGAATCCTAGAAGCTACTCCTAGCTTAATACAGGCCTTCTCATACAAGGACATGCCCTATTAAGACCGAAGTCACTGCTGACCACTGCCTTAGTTAGAGCTAACACAACACACAAAGCTTGCCTTGCTGGAACAGTCGCTAGCTGCCTAACCACTATGCCAGTTAAGGCATCGCTTTTCACTTCAAATTCTTTCCGACTATTTAAAAAAAATAACCTAAATTACTTTTCACTTCAAAAAAATTTTTTTTTCCATCTAGTACCCTCTCTTCATACATTCACAGATATTCAAAGTCTATCTTTTCATCAGACCCCGTCCCCGAAAATGTCATTTTACCGGTTGATTTTGTCATATGTTTCAAACAAATTTCTCAAAACTGTCTCGCTTTGTCAAATTCTCCGATTTACCTGGCTTTCTACAACCGAATAATCCAGTGAAGTGTGTGATAACTCAACAAACCACATCATTTTTTATCTCTTTCACACACACACCTCATTTTTGTGAAAATTTGTAAATATCTCGTCTGCCCGAAAAACTTAAATTACCTTTTTTTCACATGAAACATCCCGTTTTTTTCTGATTTTCACCTATATTTTCACAAAAAACAACACCGATTTCCAGGGCTTTTTACAATCGAATAATCCACTGAAGTGTATGATAACTCAACAAACCACATCAATTTTATCTCATATACACACACCTCATTTCAAACTAATCCATTTAAACTAATTCACAAATTAATTTAAACCTCATCTTTAAAAAAACTTAAATTAGTTTTTCACATGCTAAAATATACCCCCGTTTTTTCTAATTTTCACACATATTTTCACAAAAACCCACAAAAAACATACTTTTTTCCTCATCCCCCATAACTTTTCCCATGGATTTTCACAGAATTCTCTGGACCCATTTACTGGCTCAGAACACTCATTTATGCTACTACTATCAGGAGCCAAACGTGATAACCGCTTGGCTACAAAGAAATCCAAAGGACAAGCTTTCCAGAAATGAGGTTTCCCATATTTCTTCCTCTGAATTTTCGTTTAACAAGACCAAGATACTAGATATGTTTCAAAAGGTTTCACATGTGAGGTAACGCATCTGTGTCTACTTTAAATTCTTAGTAAAGCAATTTTTTTGTGATTCAAAGTAGCAAATCAGTACTCTCTAGAGTTACATTAAACCATACCAGTTCCTACAGTAATCTACAATAAATATGGGAGTAAAAATAGACCTAATTGCAAGACAGTAAGAAATATTTCCATGGGTTTCCCTTATTAGTGCTTTATAAGAAATTTCTACCTTTAGAATCATTATAAAATTATTTTGAAACTCTTTGTAATAATTCAGTAGATAATATTTGTTTCTCTATGACCACTACCAAATCGTGTCTGGATAGAAATTGTAAAGGAATGCGTCTAGATGTAAAGAAAAATCACCAGAACACCTTTTCGAAATATTTTTTTAGAAAACTTTGTTCTGCATCGGTACTTTCATGTTGCCTCTCCGATGTATGCTCTATTAGGCGAGAATGTTGTGACCCAGATGATCTGCGGAACTCTGACGGCGCATCGTGTAACACCGTGACACGGGATTTGCTGCGTGCTTACAGCGGAAAGTAAATGGGGAGTGCAGCACATTTAAAAAAAAAGCAACTTCTTTCCTGACCATTGAAGGAGTCGGAAGTAAAATGGTTTACTATGCTCTTGGAGCTAGAACATTTGATAGACTTTTCAATAAAGTCGGATCAACGCTCTTGGAGCGTGTCACTGGATATTATTGGTGGGGCAGTGGATTAAAGCTGCGCCCTTATTAAATATGTATGTAGGTAACGTAAAATGCTATTCATTAAACGTATTATTTAACCAAGAGATACCGAGTTGATGGGTTTATTGAGTACCTTAACTACTGTGTGATTAATATCGAGAAAAGACATTTGGCTAACAGATCTCTCAAATAAATAAAATCAATCTTGACAGAGATCTTTAAAATATTACTGAAAAAATGCACGAGAAATTCATAATAATAATAATATTTCTTCGCTCAATTACCATTAAAAGCATTCTCAAATGGTTGGTGGATGACACCCCTTGGACCCTTGGATTCACAGCTGGAAACAAATGAATTTTAATTTATTTTCTTACGTGATTTTAGTCTAATGAAATAAGAAAAGTCATAAATTTTAGAGTCACATTGTTTTCGGACAGACAAACAATATCTAATACCGAAACAAAACACGTAACCATGGAAACCATAAGCTTCCTTGTTTAGAAAGGTGACCATTACTATTATACGTTGATTTTAAAGATTCACATTCACTGAAGGTTCTCGAAATAAAATTTCCCTTACTTTCATTTTTGAATTGTTAATTAACAAGCCCATGGTCTTTAGCTATCGATATTTTAAAAATATCTGTACGGTGGATATAACCAACATCTTGCCAGTCAGTAGAATGCCAGTTCTACTGAATGGTAAGAACAGATAAACATGAAGCAAAAACTAATCAGAGAGCAAATAAAATATCAGTTATTTTCTACAATATTTGTTTTCTGAGCCACCTGCGGAGCTAGCGTAGTTTAAGCATAAACCCCTTAGGTTCAGCATCCCTCACCCATAAAAGAACTTAGGTTCAGCATCCCTCACCCATAAAAGAACTTAGGTTTAGCATCCCTCACCCATAAAAGAACTTAGGTTCAGCATCCCTCACCCATAAAAGAACTTAGGTTCAGCATCCCTCACCCATAAAAGGACTTAGGTTCAGCATCCCTCACCCATAAAAGAACTTAGGTTCAGCATCCCTCACCCATAAAAGAACTTAGGTTCAGCATCCCTCACCCATAAAAGAACTTAGGTTTAGCATCCCTCACCCATAAAAGAACTTAGGTTTAGCATCCCTCACTCATAAAAGAACTTAGGTTCAGAAACCCACTAAAAATTTTTTCTTCAACACCCCACTAAAAAAATTTGGGTTCAGCAACCTCCTAAAAATAATCCTTCATGGGGCCATGCCAAACGTTACGATTATTGCTGATTGTACAACTGCCTTTGTTAATTTTTTTCTGTGCGTTTACAACTTCCAAGGGAAAATGACACTAATTCATTTAAATTAAATAGGAATCATAACTAAACTGTACTAGTTTAAGCTTTCTAATGTTTGGATATTTACTTAAATATCCTGGTTGATATTATTATGCTTAAATATCCTGGCTTTTATTACTTACTTAAATATCCTGGTTTTTATTAAGTGAAATCTGGACACCCTAGGTATAACAGAATATTAGTTACTCATGCTATAATAGATTAAGATATGCAGTATATTTCAGTGAACCATTATTATGTGATTTAGAAATTGCATTTTCGTAAAACCCTTTCTCTCCATTTGCACCATCTTCAACAAATATGTAACAAACTGTAATCCTCATCATCCTCAATCAGCCATGGGGTACGAAGGTTCAACCAGAACGTGCAATTTAGTTCTCCAAGCATATCTGTCCTGAGCTACAGCTGTTGCATCTGGCCACAACACAACAATTCTAATAAGGTCCTGTTTGACATTGTCTGCCCACAGCATCCTAGCTCTCACCCTCTTTCTGAGGCCTTTAGGCACACTGTTCATAACCTTATTCACCAATCTATAATTATTCATACGGGCAACATGGCCAAACCAACGGAGTCTCTCTCTGCACAATATGCTGCTTAAAGGAGGTTGCAAACTCCTTTGCCTAACCTCATCATTAGTTACAAAGTTGAACCACCTAATGCCCAAGATACTGCGTAAGCATCTGGAATCAAAAGCATCTAGTTTCCTGTTATCTTGTTTACAAAGTGTCCATGTTTCACTACCATAACTAACCCTAGAAAGAACCAAACTATTACACAGCCTAATTTTAGTCTTTAGGTGTATACGCCTATTTCTCCACACTCTCCATAGATTCTTAAAAGTCCCGGCAGCAATCCCTATTCGTCTGTTAATCTCATGCCGCACATCATCATTATCTGTTACATAGCTCCCAAGATAATTAAACTGTGACACCTGCTCAAGACTGCAACCATTCAGATTAACTGAATCACAGCCTGCCTGACCAATTTTCATCACTTTAGTTTTCTCTCTGTTAATAACCAAACCTACTCTACTACCAGTCTCATCAACGGCTCGAATGAAAGAGTTCATCTCATCAACATCATTTGCCAAAAGAGCTAAATCATCAGCATAATCTAAATCAGAAACGTTCGCATCTCTAGACCATTTAAGGCCAAAATCTTTTCCTTGCAGTGAATTTCACATAACATAATCAATAACGAAGCTAAAGAGAAAAGGAGACAAAATGCACCCTTGTCGAACACCAGAAGTAATGCTAAACCAATTGCTACAAGCCTTACCAACTCTCACACACGACTCAGTGTTATTATAGAGAGCTTTCATTATGTTAACTAACTTACCATATGATCTCACAATCAACCACAAATTATGACGATCAACAGAGTCGAAAGCCTTTTTGAAGTCAACAAAGCTAGCAACCAAAGGTTTCTGAAACTCTAAGCATTTCTCAAGAATCTGCCTAAGTGAAAATATCTGACCTACACATCCCCTACCACTTCTTAATCCACATTGGTCTTTATGCAATTGCCTGTCAACCAGATTCTTCGTTCTATTAAATAGAATCATGCAGAGAACTTTACCTGGAACAGAGAGTAGGCTGATACCCCTATAGTTATCACAAGAACTACGATCACCTTTTTTGCAGATAGGGATAATGATAGCTCTGAAAAAATCCTAAGGAAACATGCCTTTATCATAAAAAACAAAAAAATATATATATAAATACCCCCTCAAGCAGCTGCTTGCCACAGAGATCTGACAGAAGCTTGTCAGTTTATATTGCATAGTAGATGGTCTGAGAGGATGGCAGGACCTCAGCAGAAAAACAACACAAACAGCCATGCCTTACCCGGGGCTCGAACCCAGGTCCCTTAGATCAGTAGCCAAGCGCTGTTACCACTCGGCAGACTGTTAAGGAAACATGCCTATTCGTGGGGAGGGTGCTAAACCATTTCCCCTAAAAAAACTTTGAAAGCTCAAGTCATTTGAAAAGCTCAATTCATTGAAAAATGATAAAATTATTTATAGGCACAGTTCATTGTTTTGGGAAGAACTCTATGTTATTTGAAAGTGCGTATGAAAGAAAACAAAGAAGTTGCAGCTTGTCAGCTGGGGCGGCATTGTTCCACGGGTTGCACTTTTTAAGGGCGGCAAATTTGCATGCAAATTAATGACCATAGCTGTAGTAAGATTAAACAGAATTAGTAAGACCTATTTTTTAGAGAAAATTTTCAGTCTGTTAAAAAATCACATTAAAATTAATTAAATTAAACTTTCATGTCTAAGATGAGATCTGGAGAAAGGGGCGGCAGAGTCCAAGCAAGAGAATTGATTTCCATTGCAATATAAAGTTTTCCCATCCCCATTTGATTAGAGGATTTGAAAAACTTTCTTGAAATACATGTGAAATATGCACGATTTTAATAATATTTTGCTTCCATCAGACTTACTACATTTTAAAGGGGGAGGCATGCCCCCTACACTCGACCCTGATTGATCACAATGTCAGTTGTTTTCCCCAAACCCTTCAGTTCAATATTTTACTACCACAAGGCAGGACATAACTCGATTTGGAATATCAAACAGATAAGCATTATACATGGAACAGATATTCGTAAGCAATGACCGAAACTGTTTTTATATATAAGCAATCAAATTTCCATTTTAGTCATAATTTTTAATATCTTCAAGACGTTGCAATCCAAATTATGTGTAAAAACAAATCGTTTGAGAAAGATGCACTTGAGTATTAAAAAGTTCAAAGTTTAAATCCTGGAAATTCTACCTCAGTTGCATTTTAATTCGAAGTACCAAATTTATTACTTTTCCAGTAATCTTTGCTCCTTATTAGTTTTTGTGGAAGGCATGGGGATTAGCAAGGGAACTGTTTCATAATGTCATTCAAAGACGCAGGTCGCTTGTGTATTAAAATTTATTATTTGAAGTTTTGCAATTATCAGTAAGTAATTATCAGTATTTAGGAGTGCAGTGGCTAAGAAAGTTTAATAAACTTTCTTAGCCACTGCACTCCTAAATGCATTATCTGAGCAATAACTAACATTTTACCATTTAGTCCTTTGTGCATTATGCTTCTTTCGGATCTATAAAAACTAATAATTTCGGAAACTGGTTTTAATGTTGTTTTTCGTAGCAAGTGCAAATGTACATTAAAAAAATCACGATGTATTTAAATGTAAGAGTGCTACTTTTTAAAAAGTACACGATTATTTACTTCTCATAAAGTTTAATCTAAACACTATTTTAGTTTAAAATATATTAAGGAGAAAGGTTAACCAAGCGAAGTACAAAGAAAGGAACGAAAGAACAGACGATAATGTAAATCCTTTAGCTCAGCTGTCCCCCGCTGGCCATGGGTAGGTCCGGGTGACGTTAAGGTAATATTATTTCCTCGTTCATGGTTGGGCGCATGGGCAGCGGCCTGAAGTAGGTTGCCCAACAGTGCATGGTTTTCCCACATGGTGATGTAACTTTTTGAAGTTTTCCAACGTGCACTAGCTTCGAATATTATCAGTGAGAGGTCAATAACTATACAAACTGTCGAAATATATTTACCTTTTTTAAACAGAATTCGGCCCTTCCAATACCTAAAATATCTCTTGTCCGCAATTTTGCAATTTTTTTTCCTTCTTCCACCCCGTGTTGAATTAATATTCTTTGTCTTTATCTATAGCAGTATGCGATTTAGATTCAATAATACGTTTTTTTTACCCCTTTTGTACATTTGTTTGATTAAACATTTTAATTCGCTCTTTTCCTAACCTTGTAGCTACACAGAGACTTGTCTGTGCCTCCCCCAAATTCCTTCTATGATATCCTCTCTGCCATCCCATATTGCATTATAACAATTGTGCTTCTATCATAAAACCCGAGTTCAAGACAGCTAATAGTTCTGCAATTCAAGAATGTGTTGTACAGTAGCTGAAAAAAATATCCGAACACTATGGTTGATTACAGAATTCAGGAAAAATATGTAGCAAAGATTTTTTTAGAAATTAGTGATCTGACAACCTTCGTGTATTGTACACGAAGGTTGCCAGATCACTAATTTCTAAATAAAATAGTTGCCAGATACTTTTCCTGAATTCTGTAATCAACTATAGTGTTCGGATATTTTTTTGTGCGACTGTACTTCAACGGAAGAGATCCTAGTATGTATCCAACCCTGAGATACATTGAGGAAGTGAAAAGGCTACATTTTAATGAATGATATATGCATTTATTTCAAAATATCGTATTGTACAACACTATTACACTTAATAAGTTGTCGGTGTCGGTTCGTTGAGGTATCCGCTTGCTTCAAATGTGGAAAATACAGAAGATTCACATGAAATTGGGTGTTGAAACAAATGTACGCAGGGTTAGGTCGAGAGATGGATTCAGAAATGTTGAATTGTCTCTTTGGCATCAGGACACTAAAGGATCTCTTCAAAGATGTAGAAAAGGCTTCCTCTGCTTTATTTTCTAGCTTCATTGCGAATTCATTGTTGCCGATGGAATAAAGGTCCAAGTCACAAGACTCCAATGCTCAGAAAAGAATATGGAAATGGAAGAATTACATTGAAATTAATTATATGCTTATAATTTACTAAACTATGTTAGTTATTATTATGGTTATGAAAACAAAGGCTATTGAAATACTTTGCTTATTACAGTTTAAGCGTAAATCCCTGGATAGAAAAAATGAGAAAAGTTTTATGATAACAGTGGGAACGAAGAAAAGTCTATTATGTCGCGTATGCCTCAGCTTTGGAGTATGTTGAAGCACGTTAAGTGATTTGATGTGGAAGCGTAATACACGTTATCAATAAAATTGAAAGCGAGGTTTATAGTTATAGAGAAAACTACAAACAAGGAAATTACCATTAAAAAACTTGCATAAAAGAATGAAAAGCGACAATGCATAGCTGTTATAATACTTTTAGTGTAAAAAGAATATTTACTCTACGATAAACGACTTTTCATCGTGATATTGCTTTGTAACGGGTGGTGTCTTCAAAGACGTAAAGAGAATCCATTGTATATGGGTTTTGTTTTTGAAATATATTATTTTCGTGTTTACACATCAATAATTTGATGTTTAAATCGGAGATAACCTTTATATTCATTGCAAACACATATTATATATAATATTCTCCGAATCAATAATTTTGTTATCTCAAACAGCTGAATATATATTTTTATCACCTTCACCTAAAAAGTATATAGACATTAGGAGTGTTAGTTCGAATTAATCTACCTATAGTCACATCATAGGGAAAAGGAAACGGTGTTCACGGCATTTGATTTTGACCATCATTTGACTACACTAACTACTTAAACCCTACACTCATTTATTTTAGACAATGAGTGTCTTATCTATATCTAAGCAATGTTAATTGCAATAGCAGTTACCCATAACCCTCGCTAATACAGGTCCGAAACGAAACTTGTTAAACCAGATGCTGTGCTACCTAACGATTCATTACCTTTTATTTCTAAAGTGACATACACGGAGAACGACTCCCAATCAATTATTTTGTAATCGTAACAGCTGAATGTATATTTTTATCACCTTCACCTAAAAGGTATATAGACATGAAGAGTGTTATTTCGAATTAACCTACCTATAGTCACATCATAGGGAAAAGGAAACGGTCGTCACGGCATCTGATTTTGGCCATCATTTGACTACACTAACCTACCTAAACCCTCCACTCATTTATTTTAGACAATGAGTGCCTTATTCTATCTAAGCAATGTTAATTGCAATAGCAGTTACCCATAGAACCTCGCTAATACAGGTCCGAAAGGAAACTTGTTAAACCAGATGCTGTGCTACCTAACGATTCATTATCTTTTATTTCTAAAGTGACAGAGCGTCTCCGAATCAATTATTTTGCTACCGCAAACAGCTCAATATATATTTTTATCAACTTCACCTAAAACGTATATAGACATTAAGAGCGGTAGTTCGAATTAACCTACCTATAGTCACATCATAGGAAAAAGGAAACGGTGGTCACGGCATCTGATTTTGGCCATCATTTGACTACACTAACCTACTTAAACCCTACACTCATTTATTTTAGACAATGAGTGCCTTATTCTATCTAAGCAATGTTAATTGCAATAGCAGTTACCCATAGAACCTCGCTAATACAGATCCGAAACGAAACTTGTTAAACCAGATGCTGTGCTACCTAACGATTCATTACCTTTTATTTCTAAAGTGACATACACGGAGAACGACTCCCAATCAATTATTTTGTTATTGTAACAGCTGAATATATATTTTTATCACCTTCACCTAAAATGTATATAGACATAAAGAGTGTTAGTTGGAATTAACCTACCTATATTCACATCGTAGGCAAAAGGAAACGTTGGTCACGGCATCTGATTTTGGCCATCATTTGACTACACTAACCTACCTAAACCCTCCACTCATTTATTTTAGACAATGAGTGCCTTATCTATATCTAAGCAATGTTAATTGCAATAGCAGTTACCCATAGACCCTCGCTAATACAGGTCCGAAACGAAACTTGTTAAACCAGATGCTGTGCTACCTAACGATTCATTACCTTTTATTTCTAAAGTGACATACACGGAGAACGACTCCCAATCAATTATTTAGTAATCGTAACAGCTGAATGTATATTTTTATCACCTTCACCTAAAAGGTATATAGACATTAAGAATGTTAGTTCGAATTAACCTACCTATAGTCACATAATAGGGAAATGGAAACGGTCGTCACGACATCTGATTTTGGCCATCATTTGACTACACTAACCTACCTAAACCCTCCACTCATTTATTTTAGACAATGAGTGCCTTATTCTATCTAAGCAATGTTAATTGCAATAGCAGTTACCCATAGAACCTCGCTAATACAGGTCCAAAACGAAACTTGTTAAACCAGATGCTGTGCTACCTAACGATTCATTACCTTTTATTTCTAAAGTGACAGAGCGTCTCCGAATCAATTATTTTGTTATCGCAAACAGCTCAATATATATTTTTATCAACTTCACCTAAAATGTATATAGACATTAAGAGCGGTAGTTCGAATTAACCTACCTATAGTCACATCGTAGGAAAAAGGAAACGGTGGTCACGGCATCTGATTTTGGCCATCATTTGACTACACTAACCTACTTAAACCCTACACTCATTTATTTTAGACAATGAGTGCCTTATTCTATCTAAGCAATGTTAATTGCAATAGCAGTTACCCATAGAACCTCGCTAATACAGATCCGAAACGAAACTTGTTAAACCAGATGCTGTGCTACCTAACGATTCATTACCTTTTATTTCTAAAGTGACATACACGGAGAACGACTCCCAATCAATTATTTTGTTATTGTAACAGCTGAATATATATTTTTATCACCTTCACCTAAAATGTATATAGACATAAAGAGTGTTAGTTGGAATTAACCTACCTATATTCACATCGTAGGCAAAAGGAAACGTTGGTCACGGCATCTGATTTTGGCCATCATTTGACTACACTAACCTACCTAAACCCTCCACTCATTTATTTTAGACAATGAGTGCCTTATCTATATCTAAGCAATGTTAATTGCAATAGCAGTTACCCATAACCCTCGCTAATACAGGTCCGAAACGAAACTTGTTAAACCAGATGCTGTGCTACCTAACGATTCATTACCTTTTATTTCTAAAGTGACATACACGGAGAACGACTCCCAATCAATTATTTTGTAATCGTAACAGCTGAATGTATATTTTTATCACCTTCACCTAAAAGGTATATAGACATTAAGAATATTAGTTCGAATTAACCTACCTATAGTCACATAATAGGGAAATGGAAACGGTCGTCACGGCATCTGATTTTGGCCATCATTTGACTACACTAACCTACCTAAACCCTCCACTCATTTATTTTAGATAATGAGTGCCTTATTCTATCTAAGCAATGTTAATTGCAATAGCAGTTACCCATAGAACCTCGCTAATACAGGTCCGAAAGGAAACTTGTTAAACCAGATGCTGTGCTACCTAACGATTCATTATCTTTTATTTCTAAAGTGACAGAACGTCTCCGAATCAATTATTTTGTTATCGGAAACAGCTGAATATATATTTTTATCACCTTCACCTAAAACGTATATAGACATTAAGAGTGTTAGTTCGAATTAACCTACCTATAGTCACATAATAGGGAAATGGAAACGGTCGTCACGGCATCTGATTTTGGCCATCATTTGACTACACTAACCTACTTAAACCCTACACTCATTTATTTTAGACAATGAGTGCCTTATTCTATCTAAGCAATGTTAATTGCAATAGCAGTTACCCATAGAACCTCGCTAACACAGATCCGAAACGAAACTTGTTAAACCAGATGCTGTGCTACCTAACGATTCATTATCTTTTATTTCTAAAGTGACAGAACGTCTCCGAATCAATTATTTTGTTATCGGAAACAGCTGAATATATATTTTTATCCCCTTCACCTAAAACGTATATAGACATTAAGAGTGTTAGTTCGAATTAACCTACATATAGTCATATCATAGGGAAAAGGAAACGGTCGTCACGGCATCTGATTTTGGCCATCATTTGACTACACTAACCTACCTAAACCCTCCACTCATTTATTTTAGACAATGAGTGCCTTATCTATATCTAAGCAATGTTAATTGCAATAGCAGTTACCCATAGACCCTCGCTAATACAGGTCCGAAACGAAACTTGTTAAACCAGATGCTGTGCTACCTAACGATTCATTACCTTTTATTTCTAAAGTGACATACACGGAGAACGACTCCCAATCAATTATTTTGTTATCGTAACAGCTGAATATATATTTTTATCACCTTCACCTAAAAGGTATATAGACATGAAGAGTGTTATTTCGAATTAACCTACCTATAGTCATACCATAGGGAAAAGGAAACGGTCGTCACGGCATCTGATTTTGGCCATCATTTGACTACACTAACCTACCTAAACCCTCCACTCATTTATTTTAGACAATGAGTGCCTTATCTATATCTAAGCAATGTTAATTGCAATAGCAGTTACCCATAGACCCTCGCTAATACAGGTCCGAAACGAAACTTGTTAAACCAGATGCTGTGCTACCTAACGATTCATTACCTTTTATTTCTAAAGTGACATACACGGAGAACGACTCCCAATCAATTATTTAGTAATCGTAACAGCTGAATGTATATTTTTATCACCTTCACCTAAAAGGTATATAGACATTAAGAATGTTAGTTCGAATTAACCTACCTATAGTCACATAATAGGGAAATGGAAACGGTCGTCACGGCATCTGATTTTGGCCATCATTTGACTACACTAACCTACCTAAACCCTCCACTCATTTATTTTAGACAATGAGTGCCTTATTCTATCTAAGCAATGTTAATTGCAATAGCAGTTACCCATAGAACCTCGCTAATACAGGTCCGAAACGAAACTTGTTAAACCAGATGCTGTGCTACCTAACGATTCATTACCTTTTATTTCTAAAGTGACATACACGGAGAACGACTCCCAATCAATTACTTTGTTATTGTAACAGCTGAATATATATTTTTATCACCTTCACCTAATATGTATATAGACATAAAGAGTGTTAGTTCGAATTAACCTACCTAGAGTCACATCGTAGGCAAAAGGAAACGTTGGTCACGGCATCTGATTTTGGCCATCATTTGACTACACTAACCTACCTAAACCCTCCACTCATTTATTTTAGACAATGAGTGCCTTATCTATATCTAAGCAGTGTTAATTGCAATAGCAGTTACCCATAGACCCTCGCTAATACAGGTCCGAAACGAAACTTGTTAAACCAGATGCTGTGCTACCTAACGATTCATTATCTTTTATTTCTAAAGTGACAGAACGACTCCGAATCAATTATTTTGTTATCGGAAACAGCTCAATATATATTTTTATCAACTTCACCTAAAACGTATATAGACATTAAGAGCGGTAGTTCGAATTAACCTACCTATAGGGACATCATAGGAAAAAGGAAACGGTGGTCACGGCATCTGATTTTGGCCATCATTTGACTACACTAACCTACTTAAACCCTACACTCATTTATTTTAGACAATGAGTGCCTTATTCTATCTAAGCAATGTTAATTGCAATAGCAGTTACCCATAGACCCTCGCTAATACAGGTCCGAAACGAAACTTGTTAAACCAGATGCTGTGCTACCTAACGATTCATTACCTTTTATTTCTAAAGTGACATACACGGAGAACGACTCCCAATCAATCATTTTGTTATCGGAAACAACTGAATATATATTTTTATCACCTTCACCTAAAAGGTATATAGACATGAAGAGTGTTATTTCGAATTAACCTACCTATAGTCATATCATAGGGAAAAGGAAACGGTCGTCACGGCATCTCATTTTGGCCATCATTTGACTACACTAACCTACCTAAACCCTCCACTCATTTATTTTAGACAATGAGTGCCTTATCTATATCTAAGCAATGTTAATTGCAATAGCAGTTACCCATAGACCCTCGCTAATACAGGTCCGAAACGAAACTTGTTAAACCAGATGCTGTGCTACCTAACGATTCATTACCTTTTATTTCTAAAGTGACATACACGGAGAACGACTCCCAATCAATTATTTTGTAATCGTAACAGCTGAATGTATATTTTTATCACCTTCACCTAAAAGGTATATAGACATTAAGAATGTTAGTTCGAATTAACCTACCTATAGTTACATCATAGGGAAAAGGAAACGGTCGTCACGGCATCTGATTTTGGCCATCATTTGACTACACTAACCTACCTAAAGCCGTCCCGTGGCCGAGTGGTTAGCACGCTTGGCTACTGATCTAAGGGACCCGGGTTCGAGCCCCGGATTAGGCATGGATGTGTGTGTCGTTTTTCTGCTGAGGTCCTCCCATCCTCTCAGATCTCCTACTGTGGCATATAAACTGACAGGCTCCTGTCAGACCTCTGTGGCAAGCAGCTGCTTGAGGGGGTATTTATTATTTTTATAACCTACCTAAACCCTCCACTCATTTATTTTAGACAATGAGTGCCGTATTCTATCTAAGCAATGTTAATTGCAATAGCAGTTACCCATAGAACCTCGCTAATACAGGTCCGAAAGGAAACTTGTTAACTGACGATTCATTATCTTTTATTTCTAAAGTGATATACACGGAGAACGACTCCGAATCAAAGTGGAAAATCAGATTACTACGTATTTTGATCTGTTAACATATATCTGGGGAGTCACTGGTTGAATAAATGACTGCGTTCAGCCCTTTAGAGGAACACCAATCACCCTCAACAGAAGATATAGAACGCGTGCACCCATTATAGCGCACAACGTAATAATTAATTTACTCTATTAATTGGCGATTTAGTGTCTTGTTTTGTACGTAGTGGAGAAGGTTAAAACTGTTAATCAAAGTGTGAAATCAGACAAATAGGTATTTTAATCTGTTAATATGTACCTGGGGTTCACTGGTGGAATAAATGACTGCGTTCAACCCTTTGGACGAACAGCAATCACCCTCAACAGAAAATATAGAACGCGTGCAGCCATTACAGTGCACAGCGGAATAATTAATTTTTCCCTATTGATTGGCCTTTAAGTGTGTTGATGTGTACCTAATGGAAAAAGTTAAAGCTGATAATCATAGTGTGAAATCAGACAAATGCGTATTTTAATCTTTAATATGTACCTGAGGGTCACTGGTTGAATAAGTGACTGCGTTCAGCCTTTTGGAAGAACAGCAATCACCCTCAGCAGAAGATATAGAACGCGTGCAGCCATTATAGCGCACAGCGGAATAATTAAATTAACCCAATTAATTGGCGTTTTAGTGTGTTGTTATGTACCTAGTGGAGAAGGTTAAAGCTCTTAATCAAAGTGTGAAATCAGACAAATACCTATTTTAATCTTTTAATATGTACCTGGGGGTCACTGGTTGAATATGTGACTGCATTCAGCCCTTTGGACGAACAGCAATCACCCACAACAGAATATACAGAACGCGTGCAGCCATTATAGCACACAGCGGAATAATTAAGTTACTCTATTAATTGGCGTTTTAGTGTGATGTTATGTACCTTTTGGAGAAGGTTAAGGCTGTTAATCAAAGTGTGAAATCAGACAAATACCTATTTTATTCTGTTAATGTGTTCCTGGGTTATTGGTTGAATAAGTGACTGCGTTCAGCCTTTTGGACACACAGCAATCACCCTCAACAGAAGACATAGAACGCGTGCAGCCATTATATCGCACAGCAGAATAATTAATTTACTCTATTAATTGGCGTTTTAGTGTGTTGTTATGTACCTAGGGGACAAGGTTAAAGCTGTTAATCAAAATGAAATCATACAAATACGTATTCTAATCTGTTAATATGTACCTGGGGGTCACTGGTTGAAAAGGTGACTGCGTTCAGCGCTTTGGACGAACAGCAATCACCCACAACAGAAGATATAGAAAGCGTGCAGCCATTAGAGCGCACAGCGGAATAATTAAGTTATCCCTATTAATTGGCGTTTTAGTGTGATGTTATGTACCTAGTGGAGAAGTTTAAAGCTGTTAATCAAAGTGTGAAATCAGACAAATACTTATTTTTTTCTGTTAATATGTACCTGGGGTTACTGGTTGAATAAGTGACTGCGTTCAGCCTTTTGGACGAACAGCAACCACCCTCAACAGAAGATATAGAACGCGTGCAGTCATTATATCGCACAGCGGAATAATTAAATTACTCTATTAATTGGCGTTTTAGTATGTTGTTATGTACCTAGTGGACAAGTTTAAAGCTGTTAATCAAAGTGCGAAATCCGACAAATAGTTTTTTTAATCTTTAAATATGTACCTGGGGGTTACTGATTGAATAAGTGACTGCGTTCAGCCCTTTAGACGAAGAGCAATCACGCTCAACAGAAGATATAGAACGCGTGCAGCAATTATAAAGCACAGGGGAATAATTAAGTTATCCCTATTAATTGGTGGTTTAGTGTATTGATGTGTACCTATTGGAAAAGTTTAAAGCTGTTAATGAAAGTGTGAAATCAGACAAATATATATTTTAATCTGTTAACACATATCTGGGGGTCACTGGTTGAATAAGTGACTGCGTTCAGCCCTTTGGACTAACAGCAATCACCATCAACAGGAGATATAGAACGCGTGTAGCCATTATAACGCATAACGGAATGATTAAGTTATCCCTATTAATTGGCGGTTTAGTGTGTTGTTGTGTAACTAATAGAAAAAGTTAAAGCTGTTAATCAAAATTTTAAATCAGGCAAATACGTATTTTGTTCTGTTAATATATATCTGGGGGTCACTGGTTGAATAAGTGACTGCGTTCAGCCTTTTGGACGAACAGCACTAACCTTCAAAAGAATATATAGAACGCGTGGAGCCATTATAGCGCACAGCGGAATAATTAAGTTATCCCTATTAATTGGCGGTTTAGTGTATTGTTGTGTCCCTAGTGGAAAAGGTTAAAGCTTTTAATCAAAGTGTGAAATCAGACAAATACGTATTTTATTCTGTTAACGTATATCTGGTGGTCACTGCTTGAATAAGTGACTGAGTTCAGCTCTTTTGGACGAACAGCAATCACCCTCAACAGAAGATATAGAACGCGTGCAGCCATTATAACGCACAGCAGAATAATTAAGTTATCCCTATTAATTGGCGTTTAAGTGTGTTGTTGTGTACCTAATGCAAAAGGTTAAAGCTGATAATCACAGTGTGAAATCAGACAAATACGTATTTTATTCTGTTAATATGTACCTGGGGGTCACTGGTTGAAAAAGTGACTGCGTTCAGCCCTTTGGACGAACAGTAATCACCTTCAAGTGAATATATAGAACGCGTGCAGCCTTTACAGCGCACAGCGGAATAATTAAGTTATCCCTATTAATTGGCGTTTTAGTGTGTTGTTACGTATGTAGTGGAAAAGGTTAAAGCTGATAATCAAAGTGTGAAATCAGACAAATACGTATTTTAATCTGTTAATATGTACCTAGGGGTTACTGGTTGAATAAGTGACAGCGTTCAGCCCTTTGGACGAACAGCAATCACCCTCAACAGAAGATATAGAACGCGTGCAGCCATTAAAACGCACAGCGTAATAACTAAATTATCCCTATTAATTGTCGGTTTAGTGTGTTTTTATGTACCTAGTGGAGAAGGTTAAAGCTGTTAATCAATGTGTGAAATCAGACAAATACGTATTTTAATCTGTTAATATATATCTTGGGTTCAATGTTTGAATAAGTGACTGCGTTCAGCCCTTTGGACGAACAGCAATCATCTTCAACAGAATATATAGAACGCGTGCAGACATTATAGCACACAGCGGAATAATTAAATTATCCCTATTAGTTGGCGGTTTAGTCTGTTGTTGTGTACCTACGGGAAAAGGATAAAGCTGTTAATCAAAATGTGAAATCAGAGAAATACGTATTTTAATCTCTTAACATATATCTGGGGTCACTGGTTGAATAAGTGACTGTGTTCAGCCCTTTGGACGAACAGCAATCACCCTCAACAGAAGATATAGAACGCGTGCAGCCATCATAGAGCACAGCGGAATTATTACTTTATCCCTATTCATTTGAGTTTAAGTGTTTGATGTGTACCTTGTGAAAAGGGTTAAAGCAGTTAATCAAAATGTGAAATCAGACAAATAGGTATTTTAATCTGCTAATGTGTGTCTGAGGGTCTCTGGTTGAATAAGTGACTGCGTTCAGCCGTTTGGACGAACAGCAATCACCCTCAACAGAAGATATAAGACGCGTGCAGCCATTATAGCGCATATCGGAATAATTAAGTTATCTCTATTCATTGGCGATAAAGTGTGTTGTTCTGTACCTAGTGGAAAGGGTTAAGGCTGTTAATCAAAGTGTGAAATCAGACAAATACGAATTTTAATCTGTTAATATGTGTCTGAGGGTCACTGGTTGAATAAGTGACTGCATTCAGCCCTGTGGACGAACAGCAATCACCCTCAACAGAAGATATAGAACGCGTGCAGCCATTACGCGCACAGCGGAATAATTAAGTTTTCCCTATTCTTTGGCGTTTAAGTGTGTTGTTGTGTACCTAGTGGAAAGCGTTAAAGCAGTTAATCAAAATGTGAAATCAGACAAATACGTATTTTAATCTGTCAATGTGTATCTGAGGGTCTCTGGTTGAATAAGTGACTGCGTTCAGCCCTTTGGACGAACAGCAATCTCTCTCAACAGAAGATATAGAACGCATGCAGCCATTATAGCGCACAGCGGAATAATTACGTTATCCCTATTCATTGGCGTTTAACCGTGTTGTTGTGTATCTAGTGGAAAATGTTAGATTTGTTAATCAAAGGGTGAAAGCAGACAAATATATATTTTAAACTGTTAATATGTAGGTGAGGGTCACTGGTTGAATAGGTGACTGCGTTCAGCCCTTTGGGCGAACAGCAATCTCCTACCGCAAATCTTATAAGAAACGTGCAGTAATAAGAGCGCACAAAGGAGTAGTTATTTTGTCCGTTTGGATTAGCGTCGGAAGTGTGTTGTTTTGCATATAGTGCAAAGTGTGAGAGGTTATTAATAGGAAAGTGAAATGAGTCAAATACCTATTTGAGTCTGTGAATGGATTTGTTATTCGAGAGACACTGGTTGAATAGTTGTCTGCATTCAGCCATTTCAGCAAATGGCAATCACTCTCATCAGAAGCAATAGATCACATTCAGTCATTAGATCACAGAGCGGATTAATTACTCCGCTTCTTTCGATTACGTCATCTATTGTATTTAGTGTGTACAGAGTATAGAGTGTTAAAAGTTGTGTATTTAGAAAGCTGAAACGGTCGGAATATGTACTTGAATATATTCTCCCTCCACTTCTCTAGGTTGGACCCTCAGCCGTAGTGGTGCAGTGTGATATTTGTGTCAGTGCCGAATTATTGTGTGTTATCCTTTGTATTTGAGTGTGTTTCTTGTCTCAGTGTGTAGAGCTACATCTTGGATCGCCCTATACGTCTTTTGGAGTTTTCCTGATATTTTACAATAAAATGTTGAAATTTTAATCAATCATGTTTTGAAACGTAGGCCTAAAAGGCAAAGGAATAGATTGAAATGTAAAATAGAATTAGAATTAATTGAAAATTTAGAACCAATTGATCCGCTGGACGTGTTTGTAAATACGCCTGGTTACGTAAATACATAATTAATTACTTTGAACTCACTATTTCGAATAATATTATCAAATATAAGTAGTAAATGTTTATTATTATGATTTGTATAGAATTCAGAAAAAATATCTGACAACGAGTTTTTAGAAATTAGTATTCTGGCAACCTTCGTGAACTGTACACGAAGGTTGCCAGATCACTAATTTCTAAAAAAAACTCGTTGCAGATATTTTTTCTGAATTCTCTAATCAACCATAGTGTTCGGATACTTTTTTGAGCGACTGTACATGGTCACTTTTGTTATTGGTGATGTTTTTAATTTAGAGTAAAAAACTAATGCGCAGACATTTCACTAATATATTATGCATGCTTTAATAGGAAAATATGTGTTTAGCTAAAGATTTAATTGCAGTAATAAACTACTTAAATCTTGATTTTATAGAAGTTTTTGTTCAGTATTTAAAGAGTCTTTGAAACTGAAACGTTTAGCAAGTTATCTCGTTCTGCAAAAAAAATTCTAAATTGGAGAAAATTTAACTAATCGGTACTCGATCTACTGAAAATACAGCTACATATCTAGGTAAGGTTTCTATACCGCTTATTTCTTTCGTTTAACCTGTTTAAATTCTCTCTCCAAATGAATTATTTGCGTACAATAGCTCAAAAAAATATCCGAACACTATGGTTGATTACAGAATTCAGAAAAATATCTGGCAGCGATTTTTTTAGAATAGTGATCTGGCAACCGTCTTGTCACGTGACACGACGGTTCCCAGATCACTATTCTAAAAAAATCGCTGCCAGATATTTTTTCTGAATGCTGTAATCAACCATAGTGTTCGGATATTTTTTTTGAGCGACTGTACATGGTCACTTTTATTATTGGTGATGTTTTTAGTTTAGAGTAAAAAAATAATGTGCGGACATTTCACTCCTATATTATGCATGGATCAAACCTATCAGTTCATCATACAATGCAAATCAAATAGTACAAAATTTTAACGGTTCAAATATAAGGATACGGAACACTAAGTTTTAGGCTCGCCATTACACAAGTGAAAATGAAAATCATTCCTACACACGCACAAACTCACATTCTACTTACAACTCTTGTGCTCAACGCATCACTGACATTTCGATGCCTTTACTAGAATGAAGTGAATTTTTATAAGTCAAGCAAAAACAGAAACCTTAAATAAATTTTAAGTTCTACAGAAGTGCATTAAAGGAAATCAATGATCAACTAAACTAAAAGCTGCATCAAAAACAGACGTAAAGCTATCAGTTGATAGCTTTAATACGTCTGCTTTTGATGCAGCTTTTTGAGAAATGTGTAGCCAGTTATTTGGCGAGATATTTTAAACATATGGATGCACAATTCAAATTCGTAATGAATAAGTAACTAATTATAACAACCTAGTCGTCATCTTTCTACCAATGATTAATCCATAAACATATATTGAATTGCTGTGGTTATTGTTTCTAATTCTCTATACTAGCCGTATTCACTATTTCTCTTCACCTCTCAAGGGAGTGCCAACAAAAATCATCGTGCATGTTACCTTTGGCACGCGTGTCATAAAATCGCCATCACTGCTATGAGGGCACCAACCTGAGTTTTGTTGTTAAAGGTATTGGGTTGGTGGTGGCTCAGTCGGTGAAGTGCCAGGCTCATAATCTTATGGTCTCAGGTTCGAGTCCTACCTGCGTCAGTGTTGAGATTTTTCTCCCCAAAACTTCCCGCCCTGCCCTCTGTCAACAGGAGGACACAGATCGGCTTGGAAAGGCCGCCGTCCGTCAAATGACATAACAAATGTTATAGACCATGTTGGATGGCCTTGACGGGAGCTACCATCTGTATCCTAAAAGCTACCCGGTGGTTTCCCTTCATACAACCTTCTCTGAACCTTTGCGGTCCTTATGATCTGATCACTAAGTACATTTTATGTAAAAAAGTTGCAGCTCCAAGGTAAAACAGTTTGTACTTATTTACATACCTGTAATAAGCATCGGAAGGAACTTCAGGTCACGGTCGCACGTCAGAGGATACGTCATGGCACGGTCGCACGTCAGAGGACACGTCAAGGCACGGTCGCACGTCAGAGGATACGTCAAGGCATGGTCGCACGTCAGAGGACACGTCAAGGCACGGTCGCACGTCAGAGGACACGTCAAGGCACGGTCGCACGTCAGAGGACACGTCAAGGTACGGTCGCACGTCAGATGACACGTCAAGGCACGGTCGCACGTCAGAGGATACGTCAAGGCACCGTCCCCCCAGATCCAGCCCTGGGTCTTCTGACCTGATCATTTAGCTCATTACGCGAACTAAAGTGCCGTTGACAGGTAAAACAACCAAAGTAGACCAACGGCTCGGGTCACGTTAGAGTGAGAGGTGGGGGGGCGAAGATTGCTCAGCTAACGTCTTGAAAATTCTCATAGGTCATATAGGTCGGCACGATCGCTTTTCCTATTAGTGAACCAATGATCTACGAGAATTTTCGAAAGCGTCAACTGCGCAGTCTCATCTTAGGCTGAATGATTGCCGCCACTCTGAAGACGGATATTCTGATTGTAATTCTTGCGTTACGACAGAGTGTGATCGCATTCTAATAATGGATCTGTTGGCTGTTACGTGACATTGTTCTACACTGATATTGTTGGTCAATTGCGTGAATTAGAATATCCGTGTTTTTGAATTATTCGGGCTTCCGTATGATTTGAAGAAATTAATTGAAATATTTAGATTAACGTTGGAATAAAAATAATAAATAAAAAAAAAACATTTTTTCGAAATTTTTTTCTAAAAGCTTTCAAAATGGAAACAAATTGTTAAATTATTATTATACCATTCATATCCTATTGATTTCAAAATGAAAGGTCTTAATTATTATTTTTTGGTTGGGTTGTATTAATTGTCAGCATGATTTTTTTTTTACCTTCACTGGCCAAATGAAGTCACTAGGACTTAATGGCTCAGATGTAGATACAGGAAAGGGTTGATTTGTTTTATCTCTGAGCGGCACTTTTTTTGCTCACAATGGTCCAAATGGTCAGGTCGCAAGGACTCCGAGGGTTCAGAGCAGGTTTGGAGGGAGGGGAATCATTGGACAGTTGTTACGAGACAGATGGTCGTTTCTCGTAAAGTTCACCTAACGTGCTCTTTAACGTGCACAGGTTATGGCTCTCAGGTTCACTTGGCTACGGCTTAACGTCCCATCCGACGGACAGTTGCCTTTCCAAGCCCATCAGTGTCCCCTACTGACCGAGGGAAGTGTGGGAAGTTTTGCGGACATAAATCTCAACATTCGTCCAGCTGGGACTCCAATTTGGGAACTGCAGATTACGATCCAGGCGGGATATCCACCATCAACACCACCTCCGAGTGGCACTATTTTTTTTGGCTCACAACTGAAATTCTAGGTCCCAAAAAACCAGTTTTTTAGAATTGAACAGTGGAAAAGTAGGCCCGTGACGCTGTTTAGGGGACATTAAAACGGATTTTTCTTTTTGGTTTAATTAGGATCACAGGAATTTCTTTCCAAATAAGAAAAGGATCGCAGAAATTCGCTAGATTTTGCCTTATTTTCAGCGATCATTCTAGATCGGAATACTTTAATAGGATATGTTTTTTACCTATATATTTTCTTATAGACATCTATTTCGTGAATTTCAGTTGACAATTAAAAATTAGCTGATTGTGAGTTAGTGCGTGACAAAGGATGACGCTAATACGACCATCATGCAGAAGTTGTAAAGCTCTGAAAATCTGCACTTAGGGGTAATTCAGATCGTAGTTCTCGGGAGAAAAAATCCGAAATTCGATCTTTGACCTGTCCTTCAAAGTCAGAGAGAGGTGAAGCAGAGATCAAAGCTTGACGTAAAAGTGCTAGAAATGTGAATATTGGTATATAGGAGTACTTCGGATCACAGATCCCAGAAGCTTTAAAAATCTCGGATTCTTTGTGTGTTGGGGCTTCGAGATCAAAAATTAAATTTTAATTTACCACTTTTAGAGAGTTAATTTGATGCCTACGGGCAAGGACGTACCTAGAATTTAGTTCGGGGCGGTCTGAGAATAAGCCTTGAGTAGGGTTTCCCAGTTACTAAAACATTCGACCGAACAGGAAAGATTAAAATGATATTCTATATGAGATTTTATAATTGTTGTTTTAATATATTTTTAGTGTCAGAATAACATATGGGGCTAAGATAAAGTTGTATAAAACTTCCAACTGTTATTGTTCAATTTCTTTTTAATATTTCTAAACTGAACGAAATAAAGACAATTGTTTTGGAGTTCAAAGCAGATAGACGAGTTCGATATTTAGTAGAAGACGACAGGGTTCTCAGCGGACTTATTTTTATTGAGGGAGGGTGGGTTAATGAAAACCCAGAGATAATGAAAAAGGAAATTCTACACAATTCATTAATAATATTATTTCACAAATATATTTGCAATTTTTTTTCTGTAGTTCGTTTTTCAAACGAACTAATGTCATCATTTTGTTTGTTTTATCTGTCTGTACACTTTCATCTTTTTAGTTTTAACAGATTAATTTAAAATTCCTGTTGAATCAGATGGGTATTGATGACACCCCGTAGGCAGGGACGTACAGTCGCTCAAAAAAGTATCCGAACGCTATGGTTGATTACAGAATTCAGAAAAAATATCTGGCAACAATGTTTTTTGGAAATTATTGGTCTGGCAACTTTCGTGTACGTACACGAAGGTTGCCAGATTTTTAATTTCGAAAAAAATCGTTGCCAGATATTCTTTCTAAATTCTGTAATCAAACAGAGTGTTCGGATATTTTTTGAGCGACTGTACCTCCCCTGCCTACGAGGATATTTCTTGTCGTAGATCTTAGAAAGCTTATGAAAAATTGGATCCGACGTCTCCATTTAGAGGTCATATTTCAGTCAAACTGTAATAATAATAATAACTACACCTAACAGAAACGTGGAACATCATGTACAGGGGTATTCGAGTCCTGCATCTCTGAAGAGTTGCGAAATTCTGGATACACCAATCCGTTGAAGTCGACCAGAGGTCGAATTTCGATCCACATGGGAGTTTGAAATTCCAAATGATGTCTGCTGGTTCCTACATCTTGGAAACGGCACTGTATTTCTGATCCTTCGAATACCTCGAGTTTGTCTATGTATCTATCTGCTAGTAAGTGAATTGGTGTGTCGAGTTATTTATGGTCGTAGAACTCAGGACGGTTAAGAAATTTCCGTTACGGTTTTGTGTTCAAGGTCACATAAGGTTCGATTGGGTTGTTTTACCTATGATCGGAACTTTACATATTTAACGGCACTACTTTACATTTTAACGGCACACCATACACTATTTAACGGCCTCTAACGATAGAAATTCAAACTACGAAAATTCAAAAACTTTTCACAGTTCGCGGGCACTATTAACACCTTTGGAAGATTCTGAAAGGCGAATCGTATGATTTACCTATCCAATTCAAAATGAATTTTAAATTTATCTCTTAAAACAAAAAAGTTGAATGTCTACAGACGGAGAAAACAAACAACAAAACGATGACATGAGCTCGTTTTTTAAAAGAACTACAAAAAAAATTGTGAAATATTTTTTTAAATAATATTTTTACTGAATTGTAGAATTTTCAATTTCATTATCTCAGTTTTTATTAACCCACCCTCCCCCAAAAAAAATAAGTTCCCATTCTTATTGTAATAATCTAGTTCCAATTTTCTCCTTATTTCTATTATAGATATATTAAAATAGTAAAATAATATTATATAAAAATGTATAAAAATACATTTTATTACATATTTATATATATATATTATTTTGGCAGGTCAGTGTATATCAAAGAATTTCCAGGTTATGTCAATGGGAATCTAACTGCGAAGTTCTGTAACTTCTAAAATGTGTATTTAATGGAAAAAATGTGACTGAGAATAAAATAAAGAACATGATCAAATCTGCATATTTAAATCTCGATTTTCAACACTATTCGTTCATTACTTAAATAGAAGATGTAATATTTCAAAACAGTAATAAATAAAAACTAAACTAATAAATATTGTTTCAAACCAAGGAATAAAATAAATCTTCATTTTTAAAATTTGCGTAATGATTTAATTAATATTTAATTTTTTTATAGGGCAGTATAATATCCTTATTAAACTGCACCGAATTGGTTGCTTCATTTTCTCTGGACTTCCCAAATAAAAACAAACCCCTTCTTATCCTAAGACCTAGTTCCCGTTTTACCCTTACACATGTTCGCTTTCAAAAATGCAGCACTTGTGCTGCAAATGCTTTTTTGGTTTATATGTAATAAACCAAAAACCGCAACCGTATCTTCCAACCCACTATCCTTTCAGAAGTAGATGACACCCAATAATAAGTTGGTCCTCTGGTTCACTTTCAGCCGTATTGCGTCTGGCCGTCTTCTCCATAGCTGGCCAAGTTCGGGCAGGGCAATCTCGTTTCCTTTATCGTAATAGAGACCTACGTTATTTCGCTTCTGGCGCAGTCTATTTTTAAGTCAATTCTTACCGGGATTTTTCAGTGTTCCAATGACTTGCGGCTGCAAACAAGCAGTAGAAATGGTTTAATGTAATGTTACAATAGGAGCGTAAATAAGAATGCACAAGGAAAAAAAATGGATGAGGATTGGAAAAGTAGCAGCTGGAAAAAAATATCCACAGGCGATATGTTATCCTTCTATAGTTTTCAAAGAGAAAGCAGTTCGTAATTGTTCGATTTTAGTTTTCTTCAAAAGCGAATGGACATTCCAACTAATGTGAGGGAGGGATTGGCTCAGTGGGTAGAGAGCCGTAATCGGCAGTTCGCAGGTTCGACTCCCACCTGGGTCAGCGTTGATATTTATCTCCGCAAAATTCCCCCGCCCTGCCCAAGGTCAGTAGGGAACACCGAAGGCCTTGGAAAGGAATTCAGCTATCCGTCGGGTAGGACGTTAAGCCGTGGCCCCATCTGCGGGAGATCTGTGGCTGGCCATGACGGGGGCTACCATCTGTGGCTGGGTCTACGGGGCCATCTGTGGCCATCACGGCTTAACGGCATTCACGGCATCTACCATCTGTGGCCATCACGGGGTCTACCCCATCTGTGGCTGGCCATAACGGGGGCTACCATCTGTCTCCAAAACAGCTGTTCCAATGGGTCCCCCCATTTAACCCATCGCGTGCAAAAAAAAAAGTGGCGCTCAGTTGTAATAAGATCAAACCAACCGTTTCCTCCAACTAGTGAGAGCTTTTAACCTCTGGGTTTTACTAACTAATATCAGAAGGGCAATGCCTGTCGCTGGAATCACGGGACTCAACTCATATTATGGAGCACCCATTTCTGATCGACACTTTTTTGCACACAATGAGCTAAACAGCCAGGTCACAAGGACCCTAAAGGCTCAGGGAAGGTTGGGGGAAGGACGTGCACTAAACAGCTGTTAGGAGGCAGGTGGAAGCCTCCCGTCATGACCATCCAGTGTGTTGTTTCACGTGAACAAGGTATGGATCTCCCGCATGCGATGCCATGGCTTAACGTCCCATCTGACGGACAGCTGCCTTTCTTTGACTATCGGTGTCCGCTACTGACCAGGAAAGGGAGGAGAGTTTCGAGGCTGTAAATCTCAACGCTTGACCAAGGTAGAGCTCGAACCGGGAATTGACGATTAGCAGCTTGGTGCGCTACCGACTCAGCACCCCCCCCCCCCCGGGCCCTCGTAACTAAAATAAAAGTATTCTATGCTCCAAAACGTTTTCCTGACACTTCCATATTATTATGTGAATAGAAAGTAACATTCAGAGCTCCCTAAATTTGAAAATGATTTTTTTTTACGGGAAAACGTCACTCGAGATAAATTGAAGATTCCCTCAAATCTTTCTAATTCTCGGTTTTCAACAATTTTCCTCAAATTTTTACAGTTATTAAGTTGGATACGTTTAACAGCAAACTCTGCTCTTAAAATCGTTCTAAAAATTTTCGTATGAAGGTAATCATACCCTCTGCACGTTAAAGAACAGGCTGGATGGCCTTGACAGGAGACTACGTCCTATCTCCGAACTATCCAGTGGGTCCCCTCCTCTAACCTTCTCGGGGCAAGGGAAGGGGATCCGCTGAATATTAATTACTGGACTGATAATTAACTAACTGCAAGAATCATTACACCAACATCTAAATTTGCATTTATTTCAGTAAGCGGCTTGTTGTAACAAATATAATTTGTGTTTTAATGGGCTTTTGGAAGTAAATTGTTATGTTCGGTGACGCTGATTTTAAATGCTTTGGGCTCCAAAACTCTTTAAATATCAAAAGAATATTGCTGAAAATTGAGCTTTAGAGAGATTTTAATGAGATCCTTAATTTATACTCAGTGACATTTTCCAGAAAAAATATTATTTTTACATTTAGGGATCTCTGAATATGACTCTCCATTCGCATAACATGCAAATGTCGGAAAACGTTTTGTAATATCGCATATATCGATTGGGAGTTATTTTAATTTCTAGAAATGCGTATGCATATACACTGCTCAACATTGAAAGTGCCCCACCCAGAAGAACATGTACAAACATGCAAATAGAAGGGTGGGTGTGAGCAGTTGAGATGTGCAAATGGTGATAATCCAGAGCCAATGACGTGTGTGGCTCAAGAGAAAAGGTGCAAGAAGAAACAGGGATGGTATTGTGTTTATGCAGGTGGAAGTTGTGCGAAAGGTTGAGATTCGGTGCTGGAACGGTTGAGATTTGAATTCTGCTTAGAAATTGTTCAGCGAAGGCCGAAAATGCCTGGTACACACCATCATCATGTTTATTAACATTTAGATGCGTTTGAGAGAGATGAATTATAAGCCTATGTGAAGCTGGATGGACTACAGGTTGTGTCGCTGTCCATGTTCATCGGGATGCACGAACTGTTGAATGCCGTTGGCAACAGTGGCGAAATGAAGGTTCTAGCATGTGTCACAGAGGGAGTGGTACCATCCGACAGACGTCAGCCCTGCTTGATAGGCACATTGTTCGACATGCTCGTTCGTCACCCCAGAGCACTGCAGGCGATATTCGACGGACTGTGTCAGCAACCATGGATGTCCCCACAACCACCTGAATGGTAAACCGAAGGTTACATGAGGCACACCTGTGCTCTGGGTAACCATTACGTCCACTGCCATTGACTGTAAACCATCGCAGCGCTCGTCTGGCTTGGTGTCGAAGTCGTGCGAACTGGGCCATGAATTGAACACTGTTGTGTTTAGTGAAGAATCCCATTTTTGTCTGGGAGCTGACTATCGATGGGTCCATGTATGGCAAGAGGATGGATCCAGCTTTTGTTCGTGACTGGCACACCACCCGTCAGCCAGACATAATGGCATGCTGTTGGATATGACAGCAGGTCACCTCTTATCCGCATCACTGGAACACTGACAGCTGCACGATATGTTATCACGGTTCTGCTGGCCGTTTAGTTATCGTTCCTGCGAGCATGCAGCAGCCCGTTTTGTTACCGTTCTTGGGAGGCAGGCAGCAGCCCATTTTCCAGCATGACAAAGCCTGTGTACACTGCTACGATCTCCAGACAAGGGTTGGGTTGGGTTGTTTTACCTCTGAGCGGCACTTTTTTGCACACCATGGGCTAAATGGCCAGGTCACATGGACCCCGAAGGCTCAGAGAAGGTTGGGGGAGGGGACCCACTGGAACAGCTGTTGGGAGACAGATGGTAGCCTCCCGTCAAGGCCATCCAGCGTGTTCTTTAACGTGCACAGGGTATGGCTCTCCCGCACACGGGGCCACGGCTTAACGTCCCATCCGACGGACGGCGGCCTTTCCAAGCCCATCGGTGTCCCCTACTGACCGTGGGCAGGGCGGGGAATTTTGCGGAGATAAATCTCAACGCTGACCCAGCTGGGACTCGAACCTGGGAACTACAGATTACGAGCCTGGCGCGCTACCGACTGAGCCACCCCCGCCCTCTCCAGACAATGTTTACAACATGTTCAAATATTACCGTGGCCAACACGATCTCCAGATATTCCCCAAGTGAAAATCTATGGGACCACATTGGACGACGTTTGCAAACCTCTCAGCGGCTGGCGCAAAATCTCGATGAATTATGGGAGCAAGTCAACGCTGCTTGGTGTGCAATTCCTCAGGACCATATCCGTCAACTGTATGACTCCATGCCACGCCGTATTGCTGCCTGTATTGCCGTTCACGGCGTGCAATCACCTACTGAGGCAGTCATATTGTGTTGCATGATCTCATCTTCTAACCACTGTAAGTGGTTGCAAATTAGATCATGGTATGCAAATATATATTGCTATGTGTGTGCTACATTTCACCCCTATTTCCTCACTCCTTCTGGTTAGGGCAATTTCAATATCGTGCAGTGTATATATGTATAAGTTCCTTACGCATTGTTTCTGTTAAATATTCCAGCATACGAAATTCCTTAAATAATAAGAGAATATTATTGAATTTTAAGAATTAGCTCCACTAAATGTAGATCTTCTTTTTTGTTTTGTTATAGCATTTTACCATAAAGTTTAATATTTCAAGTTAGAAAGCTTCAAAAGTTAGCATTCTGTTAATAAAATGTGGAAATTCTTTTATATTGTTGTCTAAACATTATATCTATACGTAAGTACTGAACAGAAAAAACGTTTCATGTTATTTGAATATGGAGTCATATTCAGATATCAGTAACATCTTAAGTAATATTAATATGGACAAAATATGACTATAGTTATACTTGAGGTCTCTATCAAATCTCTTTAAATGTAGAATTATTCACAAATAATTTTTCAGTATCCAAATAATTTTGCAAGCTGGAAAATGTACTCAATTAAAACCTGAAAAATTATTGCAACATATTAAAATGAAAAAGAAACATTCTGTAAAAAATAATACCCCCTCAAGCAGCTGCTTGCCACAGAGGTCTGACAGGAGCCTGTCAGTTTATATGCCACAGTAGAAGATCTAATGATTGAACAGTATATGAATTTTGAATGATTTTTGGTTAACAAGGTAAGTAAATGTTAAATATTCCAGATTCTATAACTCATTAAATATTAAAAATATCAAAAGCAGGTATTTAGGTAGACCGCAGTCAGATCTTCAAATATGATTGCCAATAATCACATTTTTCTATAAAAAGCGCTTTTAGAAATTGTAGAGTTGTGAATTTGATTCCCTCTTGATCAAACATTTAATATTTCAACTGTTTCTACTTTCTGTTGAGAAACTATTAATGCATGAATTTATTATTTAGTCCTAAGACTTTTTGATCTCCCCTTCAAATCCAAAAGAATTATTCCATGTTTCCTTTGCTTTTTGCTGAAATACAAGTTTCAAAAAGGAAATAAACCCACCACATTCTGCAGTCGACTCCTGTTGCCTGGTTGCCTTTAGAGTCCCCTGTTGCCTGGAGGGATGCAGACAGTTTGTCATTTAAACGTTAATTGATGGTCGTTTGAACCCTCTGAGCGGGAGATGCACAAAGAGGGGAGGAAGAGTTCACCCGTTCAACCTACCTTCTCCCAGCCGACGGGCCGGTACGGTAGCGAAAGGGATTCGGCCGGTACGGCCGGAACGGTAGCGAAAGGGTTAACCTGCACAGAGTATGGCTCTCCCACACACGGGGCCACGACTTAACGTCCCATCCCACAGATGGCGGCCTTTTCAAGCCCATTGATGTTCTCTACTGACCGTGGGCAGGTTGGGGAGTTTTGCGGAGATAAATCTCAAAGCTGGACCAGTTAAGAACTGCAGATTACGAGCCTGGGGTGCTACCGATTGAGCCACCCTTGCCCCGAAAAGCAATCGGAAGATAGGTAAAAAAATAAATATGACGGGGGGGGGGGGGGGGGGAGAGAGAACGCTACTACAGGCGGCTGGTATCAAACCAGAGATCTTTGTATTGCGATCCATACAGCGAACGAGTTGGGTTACCCTTAAGCTGCACTTTTTTGCACACAAAGGTCTAAATGGTCAGGTAATATGGACTACGAAGACTCGAAGAAAATTTGGAGTAAGGGATACACTTGAAATCTGTTAGGGTACAGATGGGAAACTTAAGGCCATCCAGAGAGTTTTTTAATGTGCACAGGTTATGGCTCTCCCACACATGGCCCACAGCTTAACATCCCATCCAACAGATGGTGCCATTTCAAAACTCACTGGTGTCCCCTACTGACCATGAGTAACAAACATTAGTTTATCAATCCTATACTAATGTTATCTATTTTGAAGGAGTAAACTATTTGGAAATAAGAAATTTAACACTTATTCTTAGCATGGTTTTAGACTTAAAACTGTTGTCCTTAGTTTTAAAAAGCCACTTTATTAGGTACCACGTTATACCACAGAGAATACCAATAATAAATCAGATGCAGAACTCGGCAACTTCTTAAATTAGCTTTTTATGAAAAATGTGACTGAAGATAATTTTTAGATCTCAAAGAGATCACGATTTCCAACAATATGCTTTCAAATATTTAAAGAGTTATCGAAGCAATCGTATTTAGCAATTATCTCGTTCTGCAAAAAATAATTGAAAACTGCCGAAAATTAACCTAATGATTATAAAAATAAAATAAATACCCCCTCAAGCAGTTGCTTGCCACAGAGGTCTGACAGGAGCCTGTCAGTTTATATGCCATAGTAGGTCTGTGAGGATGGCAGGACCTCAGCAGAAAAACAACAGAAACGTCCATGCCTTGTCCGGGGCTCGAACCCAGGTCCCTTGCGAGCTGCTAAAAATATCTGTTGGATGGGATAAGACATGGCCCACGTGCGGGAGATTGTGTTGTGTTGTTTTACCTCTGAGCGGCACTTTTTTGCACACCATGGGCTAAATGGCCAGGTCACATGGACCCCGAAGACTCAGAGAAGGTTGGGGGAGGGGACCCACTGGAACAGCTGTTGGGAGACGGATGGTAGCCTCCCGTCAAGGCCATCCAGCGTGTTCTTTAACGTGCACAGGGTATGACTCTCCCGCACACGGGGCCACGGCTTAACGTCCCATCCGACGGACGGCGGCCTTTCCAAGCCCATCGGTGTCCCCTACTGACCGTGGGCAGGGCGGGGAATTTTGCGGAGATAAATCTCAACGCTGACCCAGCTGGGACTCGAACCTGGGAACTACAGATTACGAGCCTGGCGCGCTACCGACTGAGCCACCCCCGCCCCCGTGCGGGAGAACCATACACTATTGACATAACATGGAATTGTACCTAATACAGTGGCCGACGAGTATAATTTTATCCTTATAATAAGCCCAGTGGCGTATGCAAAAGCTTCCAGTTGTGGGGAGAGGGAGGAGGTCGAGGTCTGGACTCTGATGTTCGGGGATTTCCTTAGAAAATATACGTTAAGCCTTCGCACAGGGAGGCTACTGATGCGGGTTACTTGAACTCTGAAGCTCTGTGGGCCAAAAGCAGGTGCTGCCATCGGTCAAATATGGGAAGAAATGGTTGGGTTGTTTTACCTCTGAGCTGCACTTTTTTGCACACCATGGGCTAAATGGCCAGGTCACATGGACCCCGAAGGCTCAGAGAAGGTTGGGGGAGGGAACCCACTGGAACAGCTGTTGGGAGACAGATGGTAGCCTCCCGTCAAGGCCATCCAGCGTGTTCTTTAACGTGCACAGGGTATGGCTCTCTCCCGCACACGGGGCCACGGCTTAACGTCCCATCCGATGGACGGCGGATGGAATAAATGGCAATAAAATAGTACCACCTTTGAACTTGTATAGCAGTCGGCAACTCAAAATCATTGGCATGATTTGCGGTTTCTAAAAATTCTCAAAAACGAAAAATACAACTTCAGTTTCGAAGCTATTTCTATGCAAATCTCAGCAGGCAGGATTAAATATCTTTGCGGGCTCTCGTCCCCAATTCTTGCTTTTTTTTTGAGGAAAAATGTTCATTTCCCTCTCTCGGAATCGCATGAAAAAAAAATAGGTTAAGTGGCTGAAACTAATTCTAGATTCAGTGAAAGACGGAACCCAATTAAACGCTCAATTGTGTAATGAACATTGTTTTAATGCACACATACCATACATGTATATAAACAACCATCTAAGATGATACGACAAACAAAAATACAGACAATAAATCAGAGTAGAGCACAGAGATACTTTTGATATCGTAAAATCTAAGAACCTGATATGTTTACTACACATCGACAGGAAATCAGCTTGGATGATTGCACACTGAATTGTTGCACAGCTATGATGGGAATGAGTCGTTTCAGGAGCATTTGAAAAGATTGGAGGATAATAATACTTCAGTCTTTCACTTTAATAATTTGAATATTCACTCTTACATCACTGGAATTTAGGCTGGGTTGTTTTACCTCTGAGCGGCACTTTTTTGCACACCATGGGCTAAATGGCCAGGTCACAAGGACCCCGAAGGCTCAGAGAAGGTTGGGGGAGGGGACCCACTGGAAGAGCTGTTGGGAGACAGATGGTAGCCTCCCGTCAAGGCCATCCAGCGTGTTCTTTAACGTGCACAGAGTATGGCTCTCCCGCACACGGGGCCACGTCTTAACGTCCCATCCGACGGACGGCTGCCTTTCCAAGCCCATCGGTGTCCCCCTACTTAGACCGTGGGCAGGGCGGGGAATTTTGCGGAGATAAATCTCAACGCTGACCCAGCTGGGACTCGAACCTGGGAACTACAGATTACGAGCCTGGCGCGCTACCGACTGAGCCACCCCCGCCCCACTGGAATTTATGAAAGGTTAATGAAACTTTTGCCACTTAACAAATTAATAAAAATTAAATCATAAAATAAAAATTATTATTGTATATTTTTATACTACTATGGTTTTAGCAATGAATTTAATCGAAATTAAGTTCTTTCATAAATTTATAGTTTTGCATTTTAAATTTTAATTGCGGAAAAATTGTTTTTCTTTCATTACAGTTAAAACTGGATAATCCGGATTAATTAGGGATGCACGTATTGAGGATAACTGAAATATTTACAATCGATTTCAAAAGGGTTGGGTTGTTTTACCTCCGAGCGGCACTTTTTTTGCGCACCATGAGCTAAATGGCTAGGTTACAAGTACCCTGCAGGCTCAGAGAAGATTAGGGGAGGGGGCCCACTGGAACAGTTGTTGGGAGACAAATGGTAATCTCCCGTCAAGGCCTCCAGCGTGTTCTTTAACGTGCACAGGAAATGGCTCTCCCATACCTAGCTCCCATCCGACGGACGGCAGCCATTCCAAGCCCATCGGTATCCCCTACTGACCGTGGCAGGTGGGGGGGGGGGGAGTTTTGTGGAGATAAATCTCAACGTTGACCCAGTTGGACTCGAACCTGAAACTGCAGATTACGAGCCTGGCACGCTACCGACTGACCCCCCTCCCCCCCCGATTTCAAACAGGTGTATAAATTATGTATATAGTTTTTTTTATTGTATATTAATAAATCATTACAACACAAATATTTAAATTTTGGGTACTTATGAATTATTTTTAGGGTTGGGTTGTTTTACCTCTGAGCGGTACTTTTTTGCACACCATGGGCTAAATGGCCAGGTCACATGGACCCCGAAGGCTCAGAGAAGGTTGGAGGGGACCCACTGGAACAGCTGTTGGGAGACAGATGGTAGCCTCCCGTCAAGGCCATCCAGCGTGTTCTTTAACGTGCACAGGTTATGGCTCTCCCGCACACGGGACCACGGCTTAACGTCCCATCCGACGGACGGCGGCCTTTCCAAGCCCATTGGTGTCCCCTACTGACCGTGGGCAAGGCGTGGAATTTTGCGGAGATAAATCTCAACGCTGACCCAGCTGGGACTCGAACCTGGGAACTACAGATTACGAGCCTGGCGCGCTACCGACTGAGCCACCCCCGCCCCCTATTTTTAGGGTAAATGAAAAATTACATACAAAATAAATACTAGGTGAATGATTTTTCAAAACGCGTCATGCAATCTGAGTAATGAAATATTCTAAAAATCAGGGTCCGGATAATCAAATATTAGGGTAATCAGAGTCTGGATAATGAAATATCCAGATAATCGGAGTCCAGATAAATGAATTTCTACTGGACTTAGAAAATGTATATTATAGCTTTACACAATACCACAACAGTTTTTTTTTTTTCAAAGAAACCTCTCCTCAGCAGCAACAAAAATAGCTTCAAACATTATTTTGGTCTCTTTCTTTTCAAAGACTTCCTGAAACTTTCTTTCATCTGCATTTACAGCATATTATCTGTACATACCTATTTAAAAGATCGGGGAAGAATAAAGAACTTTGTAAAGGCTATTTCAATATTTTTTTTTATAAAATCCGAAGTAAAAATTTACCAAATTACGTTACCAAAAGAAATGAAAACTGTTACAAACCTTCCATTCTCAAGTCGTTATAAAAGTTTAAAACAGATTCATAAGACGAAAAGAAAGCTTTTATACGCCATCTAGTACCAACCATTCCATTTTTGCACATTGCATTTATTGTACTATTTCCAAAAATCATTTTCATATATTTGTTATTACTTCGATTCTTTTTAAAACTTTCATCAACATACACTTATTTAACATTTTGAGTGCTTTTTCTCATGATCGCTTATAAAGTTATAACGTATCGTTAGTAAAACTTTTAAAACATAATTTCTTTTTACATACACTTCAAAAATTATCGAAAACAAAGGACGGTATTTATACTTCGAACAACCAGTCTCGGGATATTTAATAATGTCTGCGATCAATGTGCTAATAGTAGAAACTCTGAACTGTCAAGCAGCGAAGTTTCACTTTACTAAAGCAATTTTACTTAAAGATTATAGTTGCAAGATCTCCAGAGTTTTGGCAAAATCAGATACTACTGGTACAACGGTTGCTCTCAAAGTGTTATATATAAACAACTCATACATTTGAAATCTCTCTATAACGTAGAGATCAGAATCTTCTATGCACAAAGTGGTCAAATATTTAGAAACTTTAGCAATCATTTAATCTTGGTATGCAAAACACGCTTGATGTAAGACATCATTACAAAGAGCGAAAATGTTAAGACCAGCGCGTCTTTATGCAAATCGAAGCAACTGCAGGTAAACGACGGCGCTTGTGAAGGTCATGAAACAGATTGGGTTGTTTTTCCTCTGAGCGGCACTTTTTTTGCACACCATGGGCTAAACGGCCAGGTCACATGGACCCACTGGAACAACTTTTGGGAGAGATGGTAGCCTCCCGTCAAGGCCATCCAGCGTGTTCTTTAACGTGCACAGGGTATGGCTCTCCCGCACACGGGGCCACTGCTTAACGTCCCGGCGGCCTTTCCAAGCCCATCGGTGTCCCCTACTGACCGTGGGCAGGGCGGGGAATTTTGCGGAGATAAATCTCAACGCTGACCCAGCTGGGACTCGAACCTGGGAACTAAAGATTACGAGCCTGGCGCGCTACCACCCCCAGGTCATGAAACAGAATAAATAACACCTGGATACTGAGCTCTGTTAATCAGTTGTTCTTCTGATGGGAAAAGCAGCAGACGTAAGGGAATTTGACAAAGCCCAAATTGTAATGGCCAGACGACTGGGTCAGAGCATTTCCGAGACTGCAAGATTTGTAGGGTGGTCACAGTCAGCCGTGCTTACTATCTTCAAAAAGTAGTCTGAGGGAAAAAACCACTAACTGCTGGCAAGGTGTGGGCCGACCACGGCTTATCAATGCTAGAGGTGAGCGAAGGCTATCCCATATGGTACGAGCCAACAGAAGGGATACTGTGGCACTAGTCACCCATAATTTGAATGCTGGTGATGGGAGTAATGTATCACAACACACAGTATATCGAACGCTGCTGAAAATGGGACTGAGTAGCCACAGGCCACTCTGAGTGCCCATGCTAACCTCGGTTCACTGTCAAAAGTGTCTACGATGGGCACATGAGCATCAAAACTGGACCTTGAATGATTGGAAGGTCATCTGGTCCGACGAATCTTATTTTTCTGCTGCACCACGTGGTTAGTCAAGTACACGTGCACCGTTTTCCTAGGAAAGTGTTAGCACCAGGATGCACTGTGGGATGAAAATAAGCTGGAGGAGGAAATGTAACGCTTTAGGCAATGTTCTGCTGGGATATCCTGGGTCCAGTCATTCATGTGCAGGAAACTATGATGTCTACCACCTACCCATACATCATTGCAGACCAAGTACATCCTTTCATGGAAATGGTTATTCGCCTCTAGTAGTTCCATCTTTCAGCATGTTAATGTGCCATGCCACACTGCCCAGATTGTTAGAGAAAGGGTCGCGGAACATGAGGAAAGCTTCCAGGTATTGAACCTTGCCTCCAAATCCCCCCTGATAGCAATCCCATCGAGCATCTGTAGTTTGTGTTGGAACAGCATATTCGATCTGCAGTGGCTCAACCATGTAACTTAGAAGAGTTAAAGGAGCTGCTGGTAAGGTGTTGGTACCAAATATAAGACACCTTTAGAAATCTTGTCGTATCCATGCCTCACTGAGTAAGGCTGTTTTGGTGGCACATGGAGGACCAACATCATATTAGGCAGGTGGTCATAATATTTTGGCTCTTCAGTGTATGTTGCAGCGATGTCTTCAAAACAGATTCATGCACATCCAAAATCGAAATGGAAATAGAATTATTGATGCTAAATTTTTAACTCGGCAGATCCTCATAATTTTCAAAAATGTTAAAGGAAGTTACTTTAAAGATCCATGCTTGGAAAACTAGTGAAGATCTGAAGAATTTTGAGACACTTTATGCTTCAGCAAAGAGACCATAGAAAATTACCCAAAACTATAATTGGAAAATTTGTGGTCTACTGTACTGCTGCTACTTTCGATATTATTAGAGTTATTTTTGAGTGGTATTTTTTTTTTGCACACAATGAGCGAAACAGCCAGATAAAATGGACTCCAAAGGCTCAGTTTTGAAGAAGACTCACTGGACAGTTGTTAGGGTTTGGTTGTTTTACCTCTGAGCGGCACTTTTTTGCACACCATGGGCTAAATGGCCAGGTCACATGAACCCCGAAGACTCAGAGAAGGTTGGGGGAGGGGACCCACTGGAACAGCTGTTGGGAGACAGATGGTAGCCTCCCGTCAAGGCCATCCAGCGTGTTCTTTAACGTGCGCAGCGTATGGCTCTCTCCCGCACACGGGAAACGGCTTAACGTCCCATCCGACGGGCGGCGGCCTTTCCAAGCCTATCGATGTCCCCTACTGACCGTGGGCAGGGCGGGGAATTTTTGCGGAGATAAATCTCAATGCTGACCCAGCTGGGACTCGAACTTGGGAACTACAGATTACGAGCCTGGCGCGCTAAAGATTGAGCCACCCCCGCCCCGGACAGTTGTTAGGAGACAAATGATAGTCTCCTGTGAAAACCACCCAGTGTTCTTTAACATGCAGAGGGTACGGCTCTTCTGCACACAACGATGATTTAGCAGTGTCCCATCCAATGGATTCTCCTATCTGATCGAGGGCAGGGTGAATGTTTAGTGAAGAAAAATATCAATGGTAATACAGTTGGAACTCGAACCAGGATAATTCATATTCAGCTCCACGTGAAGAGAATTTTGAATTTAGCTGTCAGTATTTCCAATTCTCTAATATCAGTCTTTATCAGCAGACGGGTTGGGTTGTTTTTCCTCTGAGCGGCACTTTTTTGCACACCATGGGCTAAATGGCTAGGTCACATGGACCCCGAAGGCTCAGAGAAGGTTGGGAGAGGGCACCCACTGGAACAGCTGTTGGGAGACAGATGGTAGCCTCCCGTCAAGGCCATCTAGCGTGTTCTTTAACGTGCACAGGGTATGGCTCTCCCGCACACGGGGCCACGGTTTAACGTCCCATCCGACGGACGGCGGCCTTTCCAAGCCCATCCGTGTCCCTTACTGACCGTGGGCAAGGCGGGGAATTTTGCGGAGATAAATCTCAACGCTGACCCAACTGGGACTCGAACCTGGGAACTACAGATTACGAGCCTGGCGCGCTACCGACTAAGCCACCCCCGCCCCACACCATCAAGGTGATGTGTGAGGAAGGCAAGACATCAGTAGAAAGACAACACAAGAGGAATGCATCCATGTCTTAACCTGGTCCCTTTGATCTGTAGTTAAACATGCTAACTCAGCTACAGGGATGACTTGAATATAGACAGATTTTCATTCAGCCTAGTGGCTCTGGTTATGTGGACCTCACATTGCAATAATCAGAGATATCTGCAATAGCGATTTTATTAAACTACTCTAATAATTTTTCATAAAATTTTATCTATCTGTAGAAAGTATATCCAAACTCTATAGGTTGTATGTCCTGAAAACTAATATATGTCCCCATAACTTTACATTCCTGTGAACCATAACTTTTCTGGCATACCCAGAATAATTACCTGTTTTAACTCAAAAAATTCGGATCATTCTGGTTGCATGCTTCTCGTTACAAGGAATATAAAGACATGTAATTTAACAATAGAGAAAACAAAAATTGCAACATTTTCGATTAAAAGTGCTTATTTAAGGATTCAACAGTATTGTACAAATGAAATTGAGTTTGAATCCTTCACTTCAGGAGACTACGTTATGGTCTGCCATTACAGTTCTCTTAGTATGAATGTTTCATGAAAATTTAAACCAGACTTCATTTAACGTTGATTATCGCTCTTAAGTATAATAGTTTGTACTGCACTTTTAAGTACACGGGCTTGGATACCCTGTGCCTAAGTGACATCCAGCCCTAGTAATAGAAGAAAACCATTTTTTAGAAACCATAGACCAGTAATAGAAGTATCGACAGAAGAACGCTATGCAAGCCTCTGCCATGTGACAGAAATCTCAATTTACCCGTTTCTTTCCTAAGAAAGCTTTGAGGATCTCATTTTTTTTTCTTCAAATCTTGAAATTTTTCCTTTCTTTTTTCATTTACCTTTTTAAAAATATTTTCAGCTTTTTCACTCGAATCCTTTGAATCTATAATGAAAATAATCGCTTTCTTTTGTTTCGATACGAAACAGTAAAAGTTTTATGCCTCTTGCTTGACAAGATTTTGAAATATATCTGAAAATATTCGCTTTTTTGGCAAATATGCAACAAATTACCACCTAATGTTTTTTAGCTCATTTGCAAACAAAAAAGGGCTAATGTTTCCCTTCGTCCGTCTGATGACATTCAAAGTTTTTGCTTTTAGATATAAATTAAAAATTCTTTTTGGATTGGACAGTATGATTTGCATTTTCGAAATCTCCAAATATAAAAGATGAAACGTTTCCATGTTACGTAATTGACGTTTTTTATATTTGATGAACATAGATGTAATTACTTATAGAAGATTACACTTTCAATCTATTTCTAATATTTCATACATTTATGTAATGATTAACGTAATTTTTTTTAATTTCCTAATTGAGATAAAAGATTTAAAACAGTTATTCTTTCCAGATTTTTCCTCCTTTTCACATATACACAAATTCATATTGTCTTACTTCATTTTTAATTCATTTTTGCCATTCAACTATTATCGTTGGCTATGTCCCTGCAGTTATAAATTATCTAACTCTTTGCAAATGAAGCGAAACAAATAAAATGAACAGAGTTAGATATGAAATGATATCCCATTTCCTTTCCCCAATTTCTCTTTGCAACCATAAACATTACAAGTAGGGGTGATCTTCACTGAAAATATAGTTTTAAAGCTTTATTTAAAGTCTAACACATTCTGGCCAATGCTTCACAATTCTCTCTCAATGCCTTTTAGACCCGCGTAACATAACTTTTGCCTTCCACATGTCGGCTTCAGTCTATGACATAATTCTTCGTTAGAAGAGAACCATTCTTTCAGAAACACCTCAGCACTTAATCAATGTGAGCTGTTTTAACTAGCAGTTTGTTGCATATTTGTTGATCAGAATTTCCTAATTTCTTCAATATCTGGTGCATCAAAACGTTTTATTATAAAAGCGGCTAGCAAATTTTTTGCAGTGATGAGCAATAGGTGGCCTGCAGTTTATGTATGAACACTAAGGAAAAAAAAAATCACTTTTTGAAGATAATAATCGTACTCCTACAGTGTTAACTTTTGAAATGTTCCAAATTTTACAGTGAGATTCTACCAATCAATCATTTTTTTTTTATCGATTTTATGCTCTTTTGGGAAAAGGGAAATAATCGTGAAAAAAAAAATAAAAAGCACCAATAATTTGTTGGACTCCTTTAACTTTTAAACCAGCTTCTAATCTGTTAGTCATGCTGTTAATCTGCTTTTCAGTCACCTTGAATGAGGGCAATGGGTTGTTTTATATCTGGGCGGCTCTTTTTTAGCACACAATGAGCTAAATGGATAGGCTACAAGAACCAGAAGGCTCAGAGAAGGTTGGGGGAAGAGGACCCACTAGATAGATGTCAAGAAATAGATGGTAGCCTCCTGTCAAGGCCGTCCAGTGTGTTAAGATGCACAGGGTATGGCTTTCCTGCACATGGGGCCATGCTGAAGCGGTTTTAAGACAAGGTTCTTTTCTTAAAACCTGAAGTGGCCAAATATTCAAAATTTGTGGTTTCTCTGATAGAGTTCTGGGTAAGTAACATGTGCAATTCATTTCTAACCTGCGCTATTTGAAACGGTAATATTTAATTTAATTTACAATTCTTTCAGCACTCTGTGCAACATAAAGCTGGGGAAAAGAATAAAAACTGCTATAAAATCACTTTCATATGTTATGGCCTATGATTAAAAATATCCGTTCTTTCCAAGCCCATCGATACGAAATGATAATCTATGTCCCCTACTGACCAAGCGCAGGGTGGAGAGTTTTGAGAAGATAAATAATGTGGCCCATCTGGGAATCTGATTTGGTAATTACAGATTACAAGCCTGGTGCACTACCCACTGAGCTATCCTTGCCCCACTGGATGAGGGCAGTGATGTATTAAGAGGACGAGGGCAGCTGCCAAGAGTCTAAGTCTAGAGGATACAAGGTTCAGATCAAAAAATAATCAGGATATTTCTGATCATTTAAAATTTTTTTACATTTCTTAATTTTTAATATAATTTGATACTTTAAGTCATAATGCCAATTCGAACGGAAAAACATGACCAAGATGAAAAAGGGAAAAAAAGAGGCAGTCTTTCTTCTCAACAGTGGCAGAGCTACCATGGTTCCATTGGATCATCAGAACTAAGGCCCACTGCTCTACAAGTTCCTTTTTGTTGTTGTTTCAGAAACAATAAATCTCGATGCTGGTCCAGGTGGGATTCAGACCTGAGAACTGCAGATTACAAGCTTGGCAAGCTATCTACTGAGCAAGGGAAGAAGCTCGAGCTCCCAAACTGAATCTACACTAATGATATTAAAGCTTTACAGAAAACAATTCTTATCCTAAAAAGGTTGCACACCACTGATATTTGTCTTAACATTTTCAAACTCATATAAAAAAAGTTTTATGCAACTTGACTACTTAAAAATATCTTTCAACTTATTTTATGCTGATCACTATGGTTATGCTGATCACTATGGTTTTTAAAATAACATATTCATTTAAATTTTTCTAATAAATGATACTACAAAAAAAGAAGGTAAAAGATTGGGGAAAAACTTTGATACTCAATTTTAATGGAAAGTTTGGCATATGGGGCAAATTTAAGTTACTGTGGTATGTTTTGCTGTTGCATTGCAACAATCCATTTAATGGATTTCAGGAGACAAGAAATAAACTATTTTTTTAAAACCTGTAGTGGCCAAATATTCAAACATTTGTGGTTTCTGTGATAGAGTTCTAGATAATGTAACATGTGCATTTGAAATGTCTAACCTGCGCTATTTGAAACAGTAGTATTTAATTCAATTTCCAATTTTTTCACCACTCTGTGCAACATAAAACTAGAGAAAATAATAAAAACTACTATAAAACCCCTTTCATACATTATGGCCTATGATTACAAATATCTGAACTTTCTTTTCCTTATGCACCTGTTTGACTGACCATATATATATGCTTTCAAAAGCATCAGAAGCAAAATCTTCATTACAAATCATTTTTAAATATCAAAGGTAATAAAAACATTCCTCACGGCTGTTATCAAAATGCGTAAAAAGATCACAGTTAAAGGCTAATATCATACAAAACCTTACAAAGGTACAAAGTGGCTTTCAAAAATGTTTTAAATCATTTTAACAAACACTAATGAATTCAAGCTCTCTAAAAAAACTGAGTTGCTGGAATTGCTTGGACTGTGCATAGAAATTAAGCATAGGAAGAATTATGGTCAAGAAATGTTTCTATTATGTTTTACATTTTACAAAATGTGCATTATCCTTTTGCAAGCAGCAGTAAAGACACAGATCTAAAGCATTTTACTTTGACTTTTTACAATTTGATGACAGTGCTTCGATTAAAGAAAAAAAAACTGAATTCTTAGGCATTTAAGTATGAAACATTTCATTATTTCCTGCAACCTTTTTTCCAAGAAATTGCCTCAATTCGAATTTTACAGATTTCAATAAATTACATATTGTTAAATGCATCAAAATAGATACTTAATGTTTAAAACATCGATCACAACTATTGCTACATTTGCTGATTGGAAAAGGGTTAATCTGAAAACACGCAATTTGATATCCACATGTTGAATATCAAAAAATCATCTGAGATCTGATTTATAATGCCATTATCAATATCGAAAAGTTTATAGTTTTAAACAACATAGTACATGACCTTTATCGATATTGTAGTGTAAGTTTAAGAAGTACATGCTCCTTTTGGTTGTGAAACATTTTACTCTTAAAAAAAATATATATATATACACCTTTTTCACTGAAGGAAGAAATACAGAAGCTGTTATAAATATTCACATGAAAATGATGTCTTCGTGATAAACAATGTACATCACAAAGTCAGATTCGATTGTCCTTTGGATCATAATAAGATGAATCTATTTCATGATGTTATAAAGGTTACACCTCTTCCTGAACATACAACAGGATGGCACAAACTAAGTAAAACAACCTACTGCATATATTCATAAGAGTTGGACTAATTATTAATTAAATTAATAAATTAGTCAACTCTTATGAATACATGCAGTAAGTTGATCTACTTAGTTTGTACATCCTTTTGTATGTTCAGGAAGTGTTGGGTTGTTTTACCTCTGAGCGGCACTTTTTTGCACACCATGGGCTAAATGGCCACATCACATGGACCCCGAAGGCTCAGAGAAGGTTGGGGGAGGGGACCCACTGGAACAGTTGTTGGGAGACAGATGGTAGCCTCCCGTCAAGGCCATCCAGCGTGTTCTTTAACGTGCACAGGGTATGTCTCTCCCACACATGGGGCCACGACTTAACATCCCATCCAACGGACGGCGGCCTTTCCAAACCCATCGGTGTCCCCTACTGACCGTGGGCAGGGCGGGGAATTTTGCAGAGATAAATCTCAACGCTGACCCAGCTGGGACTTGAACTTGGGAACTACAGATTACGAGCCTGGCACGCTACCGACTGAGCCACCCCCGTCCCATTTGTATGTTCAGGAAGTGGTGTTTAATCTTTGTGACATCATGAAATAGATTCATCATATTATGATCCAAAGGATATTTCAACTTTCATGATGTATTATTTTTATCATGAAGACATCATTTTCACATGAACGTTTACAATAGTTTCTGTATTCCTATCAGTAAAAAAAGTATATATATTATTTTAATATTGGACATTAATTTATTTATGTATATAACATTTTATTCTTAATCTTCACTATACACTAAAAGAAAAATTTGTATGTTAGTGACTAGAGATAGCATAAAATTTAGGTTCCAATAATGGCTTTTGTCTCCTTATTAAAAAACCTTTAATCTTTCTTCAGTTTCCTTCTGGCTATGAACGTTACTAAATTGTAAGTCTGGTTCATAATTAAGTATTTAGAGAAATGAGTTTATATAACTTTTGCTCTGTGTGAAAATTATTGGCCTAATGTTTAATGTCTAGGGTTGTAATGTAGAAGTAGTGCAATAGGGTTGTAATGTAGAAGGTCAAATTTTGCATCTTTGGTATGTTGTATTGACCACTAATGAAGATCCAAGTTTCAGAAATATGCATTAAGAAAACTTGCACAAAGATGAAATGTTGCTATAGTTGACATTTTTTGTGTGCAGCAACCTGGATTTCACACTTTCCAATGAAGATTAAATATACACTATTGCTTGTTCTAAACAAAGAACAAATGAATAAAATCAGTGTGCAATTTGCAAATATCAAAATCTGTATTGCATTTTAATTTCAGACCCCATGAGTGTCAGCAGAGGGGTGAGAAGGGGTACAAATGAAAAAAAATTTTTCCAGAGATTTACTTTTCATTTAGCAATTAAAGTTAATAAAATAAAGACAGAGTTAATTAAAGCAAGTGTTTGAATCATTATGCATAAAGCTTGTGTATGAGCTAAATATCATGAGAAATATTCTTTAGATTGCTAACAAATTGACATTATAAAACTATGTTGGTTGGTTTATTGGTTAGTGTAATAATGCATTAACAATGTTTCAATAGAGGCCAACAAATTTAGGATGAAAATGATCACAAAATGTTGGATGATCTACATGAGGAATTCTCAAAATGTAGCTACAATTAAGAATTCTGATTTGTGATTGTTATTATTTGAATTGGCTACATATGAAATAATGGATTATGGCCAATGTCTGCTTCTATTATTGGGAACAGAATTCATTTTACTCCCTGAATATCTAAAACAAATACTATCGGTGACCTACTATCTAAGTCTGTCTGTTTGAAACTATGAGGACTTGAATCATACATTATTTTTTAAATTCATCTCTGTATTGCTATAACAAGAATTTTCTAGCATGCCATAAAAACTACAAAGCTTCATTAAATATAGAGAACATTTAGAATTCTTACACTTAACTAATATTTTGGTGTTCAACATGATGGACATCTATTGCATGAAGATAGTATAGAAATGAGTGCTGGAAAGAATAGGGAAAATGTCCCTCTTCTTATCTATTCACATTTTTTAACTTTCCAAAAACATTTAAAATATCAATTTGCCTCCTTTCTTAGAAAATTTTCCACCAGCAACCATGAACATAAGGAACTTTTACTGTTAGCATTACAGTTGATTTTAGACAAGGAATTAACATTTAAGTAATAAACATTTAAAAGTCATTCTATCATTGAGATAATGAAATCATTTACATTCCAAAATGGTAATAATTCCAAAAGGCTTATTTTGTTCTCTTCAGCAACAAACAAGAATGAAACTGCATATTTTAACTAGTACGATTGCTTGATCAAAAGATATACTTTTGTATGTGCTTATTATACTGTATTCTTGCAAACTGGGCAAAGAAGTATGCACATTTATATACGTAGGATATCAATAAATCCCTAACTTAGAGAATTATCAATTTTACTTTGAGGAACACATGCAATTCAAGTTTCTCTATTATTATAGACTCAGCATTAATAAGACCATAAATAAAATAATCATTTAAAACACCTGAAGTAAATTGGTTCCTTATCACTGATATGAAACTGGAAAACCAGCTACAATTAAAATAATAAAAAAATGCACTGTATGCCATCATTGTTTACATAATTTAGAATAGGTTATGAGCAAGGCCAGCCTAATAGCACAAAGATCCAACTAGCCACTAGGGCAGCAAAATTTGAGGGGATATGCTAGTGATTGGATAGGCTTCCTCTAATCTGAATTCAAAAACAAAGTATCAGAGAATATAAAGTGTTCTTTATATGACTTTGCCATCACACTAATTTTAAAACACACTAATTTTAAAACCCCATTACTAAATATTTATCAGGTATTTTATTTCAAGTGTGGAGGCAGGATTGGGTTGTCTTACCTCTAAGTGGCACTTTTCTGCAAACAATGGGCTAAATGGCCAGGTCACAAGAACCCTGAAGGTTCAGAGAAGATTGGGAGAAGGGGACCCACTAGACAGTTGTTAGGAGACAGATGGGAGCCTCCCATCAAGGCCATCCAATGACCTCTTTAATGTGCACAGGCTATGGCTTTCCACATGGGGCCACAGCTTTATGTCCCATCCGATGGATGGCACCTTTCTAAGTCCATCAGTGTCCCTTACTGACTGACAGTAAGCAGGGAGTTTTGTAGCGATAAATCTCATCATTAGCCCAGGTGGAGCTTGAACTGGTAACTGCAGATTACGAGCCTGACACACTATTGACTGAGACACACCCAAGTGTGGAGGCAGAAAAATGCCCAGAACTAGAGCCCCAAAAATTGGAAGTACATTTAGGATGGCAAATATGATACTATTGCTTGAGGCATAAAAAATTAAATCAGTTGGAATGGCAAAAAGAAATTTACTTGAGTAGGCAAAACAAATTTTTTCAGGAGACAGCAAAAATAAGTTTATTTAGAGCAGCCAAAATAAATTTACTTGGGAGAGGTAGGGGTGTAGGCTGCAAAATGCTTTTGGATGGCGCTGGTTATGAGGTCCAACCAAAGAGTAATTTAATTCTCTACACACATGTATCCTTTAGCAATAGCCATTGCATTTGGCCACTGAAGACTAATTCTAAAACATTCTGTTTGACATTGTCCACCCATCCTTTATAAATTTATCCCTTTCCCAAGGTCTTTAGACATACTCTTTATAACTATACTCCCCAACAAGTAAACAACATGACACCACTATAATTTAGATGATTTCTTCATTTACTTTTATAATTTTTGTGTAATCAAACCACTAATATCCACGACACTGTGACAGTATTTATAATCAAAAGCATCAGCTTTCTGTTAGATTGCTTGTAAAGGGTTTTTAGATGTGTTCTGAATCCATACCATCATGACCATATTAGTTTTTCACATTTTGCTTCAGTGGTTTTTAACAATTTCATAATGCTTTCAACATCAGAAAGGTTTTATGAACATTGCTTATACAAAAATAAAATAATATTAATTATATTATAAAATAATTATAACAATTAATATAAAATATTAAACCTAAAAGTGGCAAATGCATAATGCATTAACAATGTTTCAATAGAGACCAACAAATTTAGGATGAAAATGATCACAAAATGCTGGATGATCTACATGAGGAATTCTCAAAATGTAGCTACAATTAAGAATTCTGATTTGTGATTGTTATTATTTGAATTGGTTACATATGAAATAATGGATTATGGCCAATGTCTGCTTTTATTATTGGGAACAGAATTCATTTTACTCCCTGAATATCTGAAACAAAACAAAGATCCAACAATTTATTGGATAATTTTGGTTATAAAGAGTATGTCTAAAACATCAATGTAATAGAGCAGGTAGGGTGGATACGAGGGATGAGACATGTTTGCTTCCTTTTGAAATGTTACTAATAGAGGTAAAAAAGAAGTTAAACATATATAAAAAGTTTTTATGACCATAGTCCATTCCATCTTGATTAAATTACTTGCCTCCCCCCCAATTATTTTGATTTTAGACCTGGATCAGAGAGCAGAGGTTACAAAAGTTCTACCTTGAATGGACACTTTTTGTGGCTAACTGTCAGGCACACAATAAAAAAAAACATCTAATAAAGAAAATCTTTATGAAAATGGGAAAAAAAGAATGAAATAACAGGAAATCTAACTTCTCCATTATATTTACACATTTCCCATCAAGGAACAAGTATAATGAATGTCTTATTGAACAAATTTCTCAGTAGGTTTATTTCTCAGTAGGCAAATTTCTCAGCTAGGTTTAATTTGAGGGTTACAGCTTGACTGCTAGTATATGTCCTGAGGAAACCCCTTGTATTAGAGAAGTATGAATAAACTGATTCAGTGACTGTAGTTACATGAACAACAAGAGGAGTTCACGGGCCTAAGCAAAGTTTCAGCTCCCACACCTTATTGATATTTTGAAATAATTAGAAGTAAATCTAACAATAAAACTTATTCAGTGACTCACAATTCACTCTTCCAGAAATCTTTTTTTAAATTGACACATACAAGTAATGAAATCAATTCACAGTTAATGCCTATGGTATGCAAAAATTCATTTTTCTACCAGAAGTGGTTTAATTTATGTGGACAATGATTGTAGAAAAAAAAAACTGAAGTTACATAGAACGATTAATGAACTTAAAACTAAGTATTAAATGCAGACTACAGGGACTAATTTCCAATTAAAACATATATAACGAACACTTGAAAATGACTATTTTACTTTTCTGGAATATCCCTGAAAACAGACCAAAGATGCAACAAAAAGTCAGAGTGATCCAAGCAAAAATATAAAGGGGCAAGTTTTTCTATTTCACAAACAGTAGCCTTTTCTTCACTCTTTAATGAAAACTTCCTGACATTAACAAATGTGTGTTTGTCAAAAGACAGACAAGTATATATAACTTGCTAGTAAGATTTATATGTTACTACTTTGGGGTTGGGTACAAAATGATTGGTGGCACCTTGAAAGTCAATAAAAAGTAGGCAAGTGAGAAAAATTAAACCAGCTAACTTCAGATTACAACACAAAGTTTTCTGATAATATTCTGGTAATGTCACAGTTGCTCTTCCAAGTTGGGCAAAAACAGCAGTTGCACGTGCTTAAGTAAACTACACAGGAGATAGCATGAACAAAGTTTACATTAGTCCTAATTGATCATCAATATTGCTTCAATGAATCTTTGAATTCTATGCCACTTGACAATTACATTTCAAGAATATATCTATTTGAAAGCCCTTTATCCACTTCAAATTAAGCCAAAGAAATTTAAATATTTACAATAACAATAAAAGAGCATTTGCTGAGCAGCACAAATAGTCTACATGCACTAGGAAGCTAGAGTAGTTGCTCTAATGCTCCAGTGGTACATCTGGCATTGCGAAAACCTTTTCTAAAGAAAACACCTGAAAACAAAAATATATTTGCAGATGTTATATATAAAATATCCATCAACGAAACCAGAATATAATAAATAGCTCTTTTAAGGTATCACCCAAAAGAGAATATTGACCAAAGGAACACTGAATTTCAGAATTACCAGATATTGTTTTTGAACTATACTATTTGTGTATTATGAAAATGGATGCATTTATTTTTTTAGCTTAGATCAGCAATTAATTTGTGTGCCATTATTTTGGCACTACCTGGCTTGGTTGTGGTTTAGATGCAAAAGCAATTTGGGCTATAATGTTTCAAACAATAGATATCAAATTACAACCAGCTGCAACAGTAATTCCATCTTTAGCTCATTTTCAAGAGCATCACAATGCACATTGTTAGTTACTCCAGAACTCTATTTTCAAACAAATAATGCTTGTTTAATGTATTGTACTTCATCAATGATGCTTTTATGCATAAATAATTGTTAGCAATCACATCAGAAAATAATGAAATAGAACAGTGAATTATAAACGTTAAACTAGTGTTAGGTTAACCATGTTATGGAGTCTACAGAGGAGAACAAAAGAGTCACTGCCCCCCCCCCCCCCCCCCACCAATTGAAAGTCTAAATATACATTGTTCAGTTGAAAATACAATCTAATTCCAATCTACTAAACTCTAAAGGTAGGAAATAGATATATTGTAACAAACTGAATGTTAACATCTTGATGGGTATGATTACACTTTAAACTTACATGAGCTTAGAATAACCCACTCATCAACAAGTTAAAGAAATATATATATATAACTTTATTTTGCTTTGCTCCCTAAAACCCTGTAGATTTTGTTTAGGGCTTGACCACAAAAAATGACTAAGCTAAATACTAATATGATGATTATAATTTAACATTATCAGTATTATCAAAAATTGAACACAAAGTAACATAAAGCAAAAAGCTAATTCATCTAACACTAAATAAAATTATATTGGGGATGTGTACAAATATGGAGAAATGCAAATAAAAAATATGAAGAGCCTGACACACAGTGCAAACAAGCAAAATACTTAACTGCAACGTTTATTCTTTCTTTATTTTAAATCAGTCAGCTCTAAGCAGAAACTGTGAATAATACTTTCTCAAAGGAAGTGCCAGAATGTTTCTCTGATATACATATGATCTACTTTTCTCCTGCTGCCTTATTGTTATATACAACTCCAATTTTCAACAAAAGTATAATACCCTAAATTTGATGGGGGAAATACAAATAATATGCTCAATAATTTTCTTTAATATTCTTCAGGAGTGTGGGATACAATAATGTGGCTAAAAGGCCACAATGAACCTTAAATGTTACTAATATTTGGTCCTTTTTTATGCTGAGATTTATTTTATAAATCTGTTATTAGTAAAGGATGAAAACTTTTCCAAGTGCAGTTACGTTAGTTTATCTTAGCTTATAATTGATTCAATATTATTTAAATGTGTAAAACAAATATCATTCCATTTATTGCTATTAAAAATTATGAACACAATTTTTTTATCTAAAATTAGTTGTTATAAATATTTTTTATCACTTCTCATTTTAACTGCTTCCTTCTAAATATTCAGCAAGAACAAAAACATTAAAAGTTTAGCAGTAAAAGTGAGATATAATTATAATACAACAGAACCACTGTACAATTAAAATATTGTTGCATAAATAAAATATTAAATCATAAAATCCGATTTTAGTGTTAACAATACATTGCCAGCAATTTGTTTATATAGCAAGCTGACAACTAATTTAAGGGTAAATAACAGAATAAAATCTGATTTTAAATCACTTGAAAATAGAGAACTATATTATATTTGAACATTTGGAAGATTTCAGAGTAGCAATTCATAATGTAAAATTGCATTCAATACAATCATTATCTTTATTTAGATAAATATTACTTCTTCAAATACTTGCTTAGAAATGTTATAATTTATTATCTATTTAAAACATATGATATAAATAACATAAGATTAAAAATATGCATTCTCACTTTACAGCCATAATAATTTCTGTACATTTTACTTAATGGCACATATTGATGTTATTACTACTGCATTATTTTTGAGGTATTCAATTATCAGTCAAATATGAAAAATTCATAAACTGTTGTTGAAAAAGGAACTTTGTGTTTGAATACAATAACAAATGCAGTAAACTTAAATATTACATCAGCAAATGTACAATGACAAGAGATGGGCAGATAATGACAATGGTAAAAAGGGGTAGCCAGTATGTTGCGAAATGTGGTGCAAATGACAAAACATTTAGCTATTATAGTAATCGGAAGTCCATTAACTTCTTGTTTTTGCAATCGCTGACACAAGTTGTAAACAGTGTTTTTGAGACTGTGGTACATTGGCACCAATTCACATGTTCTTTAATACAGTTGTTGATATTTATTTTTCTGCATACTTAAATGGTTTAATCCTGGAAGAAGACTCAGTAGAAGGTAGGCTTAGCACCATCCTTGACTCTACAGAACAGCAGAGACATTTCACAAGAAGGCAGTGGATGGCTTAGTTTGAGCCAAAGCATTAGCATCCTAATGTCTATTCCCACTTCAGTCTGTCACAGTGCAGTCACTTTCATGCTATCCTGCAGTTAAACATGCGATAACATCAGGTGAAAACATAGAAATAACAACTTGCTAGGTGTGGAATGACTAGAAAATTAATAAGTTGCTAGTAATCAAACTGATATCTAGCCATTAATTACCATAAAGTTCATGCTGAAATACCATATTCTGGCATTAATATTTGTCATGTATATTTCAATTATAAACTTGGTCGGAAACATACAAGTGTACAACTTCTGCTGTATGGTGGATAGGAAATAAGTGATTATTATTTCCACTATATTTGCAATTCCATGGGAGATTTTCTTAGTTACTACTGATCAAACATATTCTGTAGCAAAGAAATGCTATATTTTGGGCAATATGGAGATGTAATGATAATTAATGCTGATTTGATACATAATTTTTGTTTTTAGTTCTCGATATATATTTTTTTAGTTCTCGATGTATTCAAGTCTGCTGATTTATCAATCAAGTACAGTCTGCTGATATATGTCATTCAAATTGTACCAGGAGCTCAACATTTTCCTTCCTCTGTGAATTTCGTAATTTGGGCCATGCTTTGAAGTGAATTTCCATTAAGAGAACTTATTCTCTTAGCTCATAAAACATTGGAAGTAGCATCCCAAAGCAAGAATTGACTGAGAAACGTTAAAGTTATCTTTATAGACACATTTGCATTTTTTTAGTTTCCAACTACTACACTTTAAGTTTTGGTGTTGTCACTACTCGATCTCTACTTGCTTCCCTTGGTACACTCCTCCACTGAGCACTGTCTCCATTGGAACCATTTGACTGGTGGAGTAATAAGGTTTGACTGCCTCGTCTTCGATTCCTTCTGCTTTTTGTAAAGTCTTCTCCAAACACATCGCCAGTCCTTAATGCTGATATTAAATCATCAAATTCTCCTTTTTCTGAGCCAGCCTTAATAGCTCGTAGTCCATTAATACTACCATTTCGAACTCCATTTGGCCCTTTGAAAGAAGGATCTTTACTGGATCTGTCACCACAAGTCTTTCTCTGTAATATACAAAAACAATTTCAGTTATTAAGCTCATTAAATATCTGTTTCAATAGACATACATGAGTAAATTCATTTGTCTAATGATTCATTGCCACCTTCACTATAATAATACAGTAAATTGTTTAAAATCTAGCCCCCTTGGGAATTAAGAGGTACATGACGAAATTTTCTGGATACCAGAGTAGTATTCTGTTTTCAAGAAGCACATTTCAATGAATATTAAGCATTAACAACTGAACTTGTTTATATCTCTAAACATTTAATAATTACTAAAAAGATAGTGCTAATGGTTAAAAATGTAAATAAAAGTTAAAATTCATAAATGTAAACAAATGAAAATAAACAAAAACAACAGCAAATGTCAGGTACTGTAATATGCTTTCTAGCCTTATACTTCTAAAAAAATTTAGCTAAGTATAGCATGCTTTCTCTTCTATCCTCTTATCCATTTTGGATTTTACTCACCATAGCTGAAGGATGGGGTATAATTTTGCTATAAAACTGCTCAATATTATGGTAATAACTGATAATTATTTACATCCAACAGCAGAAATATTTGGCGTGGTAAAAGCGAAAAATTCTCGAAGCAAATGCAACTGTCGATGGGAGTGCAGGATTGCTTTCTTAAAATTTACAGATTGTAAAATGTGACAGATTTCACAGAGGTTTCTGTAGATTGGTGGTGATTGCTTTAATTATGACTTATACTACTGAAAACCCACTTAAAATTCTTCTACACTAATCCATAAGCTGGTTTCCATTATATATTAGGCATACTTCCTGTCTGGACTTCTGCTACAAGGTATCCCAAGCCTACTCCTTTATCAAGCAGTCTGGCAAGTTTCACATTGACAGTTGGAATCAAGCCTTCTTTATGAGCATTTTAGTGCATTTGTGTTACTTTATGATTTTTTTTTTCTATTGAAAAAATGGAAGATATGAAAAAACAACACATTTGCATCCAGTTTTGTTTCAAACTCGGTAAAGCAGCTTTAGAGATTCATGAAATGCTTAAACATTTTGTGATGATGCCATGAGCCAAATTCAGACTTTTGAGTGGTTCTTAGGTTTTAAACATGGGCAAACTTTGGTGGAAGATTCTGAACATTCTGGTCAGTCCTCAACAAGCTGAACATATGAGAATGTGCAGAAAGTGCATCAGGGCATCCATAAGAACACTGACAAACAATTAATGATGTCTGTGGAATTCTTGAATTAATGCACAGATCCTGTCAACAGATTCTAATGAAGGAACTCAACATGAGGTGGATTGCTGCCAAATTTGTGCCTCAACTGCTGACTCAAGGCCATAAACAACATCGATTTACCATGTGCAGAAACCTTCAGAAGCAAGTCAAAAGGACCAAAACTTCCTTTCTAAAGTCATAACTGATGACAAAAGCTGGGTTTATGGGTATGGCGCAGAAACAAAGCAACAATCATCCCAGTGGGAGAGTCCTCCTTCACAGAGGCCAAAGAAAGGCAGGTGAAGAGCATTCTGAGAACATGCTGATTTGTTTCTTTGATGTGGAGGGAATCATACACAAGGAGTTTGTTCCTACAGACTAGACAGTGAATCAACACTACTACTTAAGGTCCTGAAGCATTTGAGGGAGAGTGTGAGGCTGAAAAGTCCAGGAAAATGGTGCACACAGGACTTGTGGTGCATCATGACAATATGCCTGCCAACATCGCTCTACCTGTTTAGAAGTTTTTGACCAAAAATAACATGGGCTGGTCCCCTCCCACCTCATCAGACCTTGTCCTCTGTAACTTCCTGTTCCTCAAGATGAAGTTTCACTTTAAGGGTAAACAATTTGACTGTATCCAAGTAATTCAGGCAGAATTGAAGGAGGTGCTGAACAACATCTCAAAAAGAGTTTCAGAGGTTTTTTCAACAGTGGGAAAAGCACTGGACTCAGTGCATTAGCTCCCAAAGGGACAACAATGATTAAAACCTAAGGTAAGCATATTAAGGTAAACAGTATAGTTGTGGACTTTTAGATTGCACCACATTTCCTGATATTTACATGGTATTCCATAATGTTCAGGGTTTGGTCGAAAAAAAAAAACTCCTTAATTAAAGCTCCACAATCATTTCAAAGGCCCTCTGCAAATTTGTCCCCTACCCATATTATAATTACTGATGACATTTTTTAAGAAAGCCAATTCTTCTCATGGAGAAACCTTGCCAACAACTTCTGCAATATACTTCAAAGTTTCGAACTAACAATTGATTTCAAATTATCATCACACTTGAAGTATGTTAGAACAAGTGCAACAGAACAGTGCTGAACACAACAGCATGAAATATACATATAGGGAGGGCAATGTAAGTGATGGCATAAAAACTACTGAAATAATATTAGTCAACATTTGGCAACATTCTGTAAGACTTAAGAATAGGAAACATGAGATGAAAGAAGTACTACAAATGCTCATCAGTTGCTAAAAGGACTACAGATTTTGCAGCTAAAAGAATATGAAAGAAGCATTCACAAAGAAAATTCTGAGTGATAAATAATTTATATATTAAGTGATTTACATGAGTACAAAACAATATGTTGACAGAGCTACTGAAGCAATTAAAAAAAAATCTGCAATAAGAATCTGAAGAACTATAATATATAATCACCTAAAAATGGGGATGGAGGCTCAGTCAGTAGCCTGCCAGGCTTGTATTCCGTATTTCCCTGGTTCAAGTCCCAGCTGGTCAGCATTGAGATTTATCTCTGCAAAATTCCCCACCCTGCCCGTGGTCAGTCCATCAATTGGCTTGGAAAGGATGCCGTCCATCGGATGGGATGTTAAGCCATGGCCCTGTGTGTGGGAGAGCCATAGCCTGTGCACGTTAAAGAATGCATTTGTTCACGTTAAAGAATGCACTGAATGGCCTTGACAGGAGTCTGCCATCTGTCTCCCAACAGCTGTTCAAGTGGGTCCCCTTAACAGAGGACTAATACTATCATTTTAATATAATCATATTAACAGTTTAATATGCCATAGAGAAGATCTGCAAGGAAGGAGAGACTTCAGCAGGAAGACCACAAAAACATCCATGCCTTACCTGGGGCTCAAACCCAGGTCCCTTTGATCAATAGCTAAGTGTACTAACCACTCAGATACTGGGACAGTCTGATATGAAGAAAACTTGTTAAAGTCTGATAACATTTGGTTGCAAGAATAAACAATTAGTAATTCAGAGAGATATGCTGAATAATATGATAATAGGATGAGGATTGAGATATGAGGTCGAACTACATTTAACCTTTTCCATGTCAGAGCCCAAAGAATTGCTTTCATCTTTCCCATTCTAGTGGCAGATACTGAAACTTTGTTCCGTAGTACAAGGTTGTAAAAAAAAAACATTTTTCCGTAGAAATCTGAATATTTTTTTAACTGCATAAATAACATTTAAATCTATTATATAATTTTTTCTTTACCTGTTGATTCCACTTGAAAAAATTATTATAAAGTTTAAAAATAAATCTATTTAAGTTGGATGCACATGTTCAGTTACCATAAACAGCATCAAGTAATGCTGATTCAGTTCATGCCTTTATTCTACCATACTGTGTGTAGATTATAGATCAGTTATGTTTCCCATTCTTTTGTGCTATTTATAGCCCTACTAGAGTTGTAATGCTTTCTAAACTTTTAATGTAAGGATATTAAATTTTTTAATACTGGAAATTGCATCATCTGGGAATTCCACACATTGGCTTTCAATCAATATTTTAGCTGACTTTCGATTTTAAAGACTTTTTATTCACTTTAATGCTTCTAAAATTATTTTCATTGCTTCTCAAATGGATACTGTGATTATAAACAATAATTAATTAGAAGCAATTGAAAGTGAACTGCTAAAGATCTATAATGGTGGCAATCAGAACAAGCATTAGGATTATTCAGAGTGCAATTTTAAATAGTTAGGACTTTGGTTGGTTGAAATATAATAAAAGTATTGATAAATAAACTAATTAGGGTCAGGAAATGCGATTTTCAACCAACACTTCTGCCGGAATTTTAGAATTAAACTTTTTCATAGCAGTTATGCAGCTTCATAATAAAGCGACCCATTCTCAAAATTAGTGCTTCAGTTAAACCTTAAATGCTTTGAAACATTTTATTGATTTTTTTTCCATAATTCTTTATCAATTTTCTGATATATTTTTCAATTTTTATTAAAATTAACTTGTTTTTAAAGCAAAATATTGAGCTATGCACCAATCCCCTGTGATGATGCATAGAACTGGCAAGGCCTAGTACCTAATGTCCAACCCTGCCTTCTCACGGTGCAGGCTGTTAGTACCTTTCAAAACAGATACTCTCTTGTGGAAGTGAATGGAATGGGAGGGCTGCCAGATTAGTGTGGCCTACTAATCTGGACAACTATGGCTACTGTTCACTCTTTTTCTACCCTGTTGAGGAGTGTCAACCAAACAGGGTCCTGGTGCTGACCATATAACCCTAATGGAGAGAAATAAGGCTCTGAGCTTGGATATGGATCCTGAATTTGCTGGACTGGTAGGCTTCTGTGGAGGGAAAAATCTTCTACTGTATTTTCTTTTTGTTTGTGGGTCAACAGCCCAAGTGAATAGATTCACAGGATATGTTTTATCAGTTGGTGGATAATTCTGAGCAGAGGTCATCACAGGCACTTAAACTCTTGCTCCTACAGACATCATAAAATTCTACATTGGAGGAAGTCTTCCAGTGAAGATGGCTTCAACATTTAGTGGTGGAGGAGCAGGTCTTTGTCCCATGCCTATGATTAGGGGTCTGTTTATATTGTTGGCATTCCCTCTCTCAATAAACATAATTTCTTTAAACATCCCACTAACCATTTTCTTTCCATAGGTAGTTGGAATCTGAGGACTCTGCACAGAGCTTATTCTCTTAATGTCCTCGCACAAGAATTACACAGTTATAATTCATATATTCTTGGCTTGCAAGAGATCAGATGGACAGATGAAGTTCAGATTCTTAAAACATAATCTTAAATTACTGTTTTCAGTGGGGGAAGATAAAAGGCATCTCCAAGGCATAGATCTGCTTCTCAGAATACACATCAGTGATGCTTTTCTAGAATATGAGTGCATTAATGAAAGGTTTCTTACAGCAATATTTCAGAAAAGCATTAAAGACCTGAATGTCATCTGCTGTTATGCCCCCACTGCTGATGCCAATGAGGATGAGAAGGATAGGTTTTACAGATAACTTCAGGATATTTTGAATTCTGTCAAGAAAGGAGATATTACCCATGTTCTAGGTGACTTCAATACTAAAGTTGTACTGACTCTCACCTTTGGGGAGGAGTGATAGGTCCTTTAGGTATTGGTATTATAATGGCAATGTATCCTACAGATAAATAAACTTAATGGTTTCAGAATAACTAATACTTATTACAAACACCACAACATATATAAGTACACATGGGTTTTACCCGATGGGCTGCATAAGAATATGATTGATTATATATTAATTAACAGCAAACGTGCTAGTTCTGTTAGGAATACCAGGGCATATAGGGGAGCTGAAATTGGATCTGACCATTATCTTGTTAAAAGTGTCTTGCAACTTAAACTTAAAAAGTGTTATGTTAAGGTTAAAAAATTTATCTTTAATAGTGCAGCTCTGAAAGATCCAGTTATAGCTAAAGCTTACCATGATAGGTTACTTAGTCATTATGACAGTCATGGTTTGCTTACTACTGAAGTTGAGGAAGAATGGGACCATTTTAAACAGGCTTTTTTGGAAACTAACAGTACTCCTTTATGAAAAAAGGAGCAGAGGAGGCACAATTATTTGAGTGATAAGGCACTTGAGCTTATTTCAGAAGAAAGAACTGCAGGAATGCCTTTAATCAATACCCTACTAGTCCTAATAGAAAGCATTACAGATAGATTAATAAAAGTGTAAAAGATCAATTAGTGGCTGATAAGAATCTTTGGGTTGATGGCTTGGCTGACAAAGTCAAGGAAGCAGTTAGAGCACAACAGCAGAGAGCTGTACCAGTGTGTGTAGAAAAAGAACAGGTATACAGGGATTGAAGGATAAACAAGGTAAGGTGAGGATTCTGTCATGGCTAGGTGGGCTGAGGATTTCAGTGATGTTCTAAACAATGTGGTTAGTTCTACTCCCATTGTTTGTAATGATGATAGATGCATTACTGGCTTTAATGTTGGCCCTATAACACAGTCTGAAGTTATTTTGGCTGTTTCTAAACTTAAACTGCATAAATCCTCAGGGGTACATGAAATTACTATGGAAATGCTTAGATCTAGGAATGTTTTGGTTACCACATGTATGACTGAAATTTTGAATATCTTTTATGATAAAGGCATGGTTCTTAAGGACTTTACCAGAGCTATTATTATCCTTATTTTTAAAAAAGGTGATCACAGTTCTTCTGATAGCTACAGGAGCATCAGCCTATTTTCTGTTCCAGGTAATGTTCTTTGCATGATTGTGCTTAATTATAATTAAGAATCTGGTTGACAGTCAATTGCATGATGAGCAATGTGGATTCAGAAGTGGTAGGGGATGTGTAGATCAGATATTTTCACTCAGATTCTTGAGAAATGTTTCATTTCAGAAACCTTTGGTTACTAGCTTCGTTGATTTCAAAAAGACTTTTGATTCTGTTGATCACCATAATTGTGGTTGATTGTGAGATCGTATGGCATACCAGACAAGCTAGTTAACATAATGAAAGCTCTCTATAATAACACTGAGTCATGTGTGAGAGTTGGTAAGGCTTGTAGCAATTGGTTTAACAATTACTTCTGGTGTTCGACAAGGGTGCATTTTGCCTCCTTTTCTCTTTAGTTGGGTTATTGATTATGTTATCCAAAATTTACTTCAAGGGAAAGATTTGGCCTTAAATGGTCTGGAGATACGAAAATTTCTAATTTAGATTATGCTGATGATTTAGCCTTTTCGGCAAATGATGTTGATGAGACTGGTAATAGACTGGTAATAGAACAGAGAGACAATGTGGACAATTGAGACAACTAAAGTGATGAAAATTGGTCAGGCAGGCTGTGGTTCAATTAATCTGAATGGTTGCACTCTTTAGAAGGTTCTCAGCTTAAATACATTGGGAGCTATGTAACAGATATTGGTGATGTGCAGGGACTTTTAAGAATCTATGGAGAGTGTGGAGAAATATGCATATACACCTAAAGACTAAACTTTGACTATATAATAGTTTGATTCTCTATAGGGTTGTTATGGTAATGAAACTTGGACTCTTTGTAACAAGATAACAGGAAACTTGATGCTTTTGATTCTAGATGCTTATGTAGTATCTTGGGCATTAGGTGGTTCAACTTTGTAAGTAATGATGAGGTTAGGCAAAGGAGTCAGCAACATCCTTTAAGTAGCATATTGTGCAGAAAGAGACTCCAATGGTTTTGTCATGTTGCCCATATCGATAATTATCGATTAGCAAATAAGGTTGTGAACGGTGTGCCTAATGGACTCAGAAAGAGGGGGAAACCCAAGATACAGTGGACAGACAATGCCAAACAGGACCTTGTTAGAATTGGTGCAGTGGCCAGATGCAGCAGATGTAGCTCAGGACGATATGCTTGGAGAACTTGCATGAGCTTGCATGAGCTTGCATGATCTGGTTGGACCTCCATAGGCCTCGGCTGCTTGAGGATGATGCTTTACTTAGGCTTAAAGTTTGCCTATCGTGAAACGTTTAAAAATATGCATTAGGCGTTATATATGCATAAATTAGGTTTCTATGCATTAGGCATTGTTTATGCATTATATATGCATAAATTATGTTTATATGCATTGTGTGTTAAATATGCATAAATGAGTAAAAAAAGTTAAAATAAATAAATGAAAGATTTAAGTAATAATAGAAATATTATGAACTATTTATATTAGAATAATAAAACAATATAGAAAAAAAATGGGGAAAATATATACATATTTGAAATTTTACTAGTGGAAAAAAGAACAGTAAAATTTGGCTATTGTTTTAAAAAAACTACTTAAAAAATTTAAGCTACCATTTCTTTCCATCGAATTTTTCCCATTTTATTAAGCATAATTAAATGCTCTTTCTTTCAGTATATATCATATTTTCATTCATTAGTTACTTCAGGATGAAATTCTAAAGCTGTTTATTTTATTTTCTGAAAATACTTTAAAATAAATCCAGCTACCACAATGAGTTCAGTTTCAGAAACCTGACACTGTAAGGGTTAATATAAGATACAAAGATTTAAAGTAAAATGAGGGTATACTGTATGAAACGATTTACAAAGCAAAAAATTCAGTATTTAGCTGGACAGGAACAAACACCAAAGTGTGATTCGTCAGACAGATTAGTTTTATTTTACACAATTACAACATTCTCATTACAATTTTATAAATATCTGTCTATTGGATGATAGTCCTTTCTGTCCTTCTTTCCTAATTTCTCTGTTGAATCAATTTGTATTAAATACAAATATATATATATAAGTATAAAAACTAGTAAAAAAAAATCTATCCATAAAACACTATGATGAAAAGTAGGCCTATTATAGTGGTGCCTTCTGAATTGTGAACTACTACTTATCACAATTGTTTTAACAGTTTTACAAGAAAAACTGTGAATATATATGTGCAAGATAAATATACATATTTTAATGATGTCCAGTAAAGTATCCAAGCTAATGACAAACTTTAAATTATGGAAACACTGAGTAACCTCAAAAAGTTTAGCTTATTTGTAACAATTGTTATCTTAGTTCTAGTTAAAAGTTTTTAGTGATTTCAGTGTAATTCGAAAATTAAATTAGCTGGGAACAGAATCAAAAATCTTACTTTTATTTTCTTCTTGGAATATATAAAGTACCCCTCAAGCAGCTGCTTGTCACAGAGGTCTGACAGGAGCCTATCAGCATAATAAGCAATAAAGTCTGTGAGGAGGTGAGACCTCAGCAGAAAGATAGTACAAAAAACATCCAAGCCTTATATGGGGCTCAAACCCAGCCAAATACAATAACTACTTGGTAAACATTAAAAATAATGAAAATTAACTTGTGATTCATTTCTATTATTTTTTTCCTTACCTCTGCATCTTGCTTAGCTCTTTTCTCTTCATCTTCTCGCTTTCTACGAAATGTTTCATTATCCTGCCTTGCTTCATTGAATGATGTGAGGAATGTGTCAAATATGGCGAAGAACTCATCGGGTTGCAAATGTGATGGATCTTCACCAAAGTGTTTCACTACTTGCTCATACTAAAGAAAGAAAAAAATGTCAAATGATAAAATTGCATACTACATTATGTAACAAATTGTACTAAGAAATTTAAAAACTGCTTTTAAAAGATTTAAACACTTCTATCTACAGCTGTCACTTATATTAAGAATCTCAATTTTATCAGATATCCTGGAAACAACAACAACAAAAAAAAACCAAACAGATTAATTACGTAAAGGGATGTTATTTCTGTCGCAGAATGGGTAGTAAGAGTACTTTATTTTTTATTTAGTTTTGGAATTTTTCATGTTGGACAAAGAAATTAAATGAAATTAGCAAATAGGTCATGCAACTTTTGCAGTGTAACTAATAAGCATTTTTCAGATTATCAACAGCTTGCATCATTGTGTGTGCAAACAAAATGAGCTGCATATGAAATGCATCCTCAACATTTTGGTTTTCACTGAACTTATTTTCAATTAACTTTGCTTTGATCAGTAAACTTTGCTAATATTCAAACCTTTTTTACACAGTTCTTAATTTACTTTTTTTTTAAAAGGGAAGATGGTACTCCTCTACACAAAGAATGGAGATAACCTAGAAGCTCCATTAGGCTTGTCCTGGTTTCTCATATAACATCTAAACACATGGACACACAGAGACACACACATGGTTTAGAACTCAAGTACATTAACCACTAAATCAAGTATGGGCTAAATTCCCTATAAATTTTAGAAATTCCTTTTTATTATCATCCCAAATTTCATCATATTCTCTATTTCACTTCTTTTAAGTATAATTTTTATGATCAATTTTTCTTCTTGGTTCTTAATTTGCATCAAGCTTGACAGATATCCTAACAAAGAGTAAAACTATGGTATTGTAAAAAATACCATAGTTTCACTTTTTGTTAAAATATCAGTTGCTTCTATACATTATCTCTAATTAAGCAATTGTATACCAACCAGGTCGATCTAGAAAAAAAAATAAAAGTGGGTGCAAGTGATACAATAAACCAGAAAGAAGTAAAAGGGAAAAGGGGGTAGGGCAAGAGACTGGATTTCATTGCAGATAACATTTTGCCCTCCGTTTCAGAGGAAACATTTTTGAAAAATAGATGGAATATGCACCAGTTTAATAATTTTTTTGGCTCCATTACTTTAATTAGTATTCTCAGGAGGGGGGGGAGGAGTAACCCCTTGCTACCCCAATTCCAGCACTAGTATCAACATTCAAGTGAGGGAAGATGCCTGCATTCTCTTCATTTCATAATAGTTTACAGTAATTATAAGATTTTATAGTTTCCATTATACAGCAAGTGCTGCTACATTATTAAAATGAAAGATAAATATGATAACAATTCCATCAATATGTAACCAATATTTCTTTAATGACTAAGATATTACAGTAAAATAAAAACCTTTTACAATAAAGCACTTTTCCACTAAGTTAAAAGAGTGATGGTAGACCTTTTTTTCATAGCAATTTCAAAAATTTAAGTTTACTGCAACAAAATGCCCAACAAGTTTGTCAACCAGTTACAAATATGTTTCCCATTTTTATAATAAAAACTTCTGATTTGACAGAGAGAAAACAGAAGGGGAAATAAAAACAAGGAATGGCAAATGAAAATCGTTTCATTTTGCCATTGGGAGTGGAGGTGGGCTCAGTCAGTGGTGTGACAGACCCTTAATCTGCAACAGTTCCCAGGTTCAAGTCCCACCTGGGCCAGTGTTTATCTCTTCAAAACTCCCTGTTCTGCACTTCATCGGTAGGGGCACCGATGGGCTTGGAATGGCCACTGTCCAGCAGATGGGACATTAAGCAGTGGTGCCATGTGAACATTAAACATGCTGAATGGCCTTGATAGGTTACTATATGTTTCCTAACAGCTGTCCAGTAGGTCCTCTTCCCTTAACCTTCTCTGAGCCCTCAGGGTACTTATGACCTGGCCATTTAGCCCACTGTGTGCAAAAAAGTGCCACTCAGAGCAGAGGTAAAAAAAAACACCCACTGATACCTGATGACACCGACACAGTGACCAGAAAAATGCATTGTGGTTAGGGAATGTTTTATAATCTTTATTTTTTAGTTAAATTTGTATGTTACAGAGTCCTTAATACAGTGAATGTGGAAAAAAATACATCAACTCAATGCTTCTGGTACACAACTGTGAAAGTTGTTGTTTGAAGAGAACTTCTACTTCCATCACCCTAGTAAAAGGATTGGTATCCAAGTTTAAGTATGCTGCTTCAGCAACACAGCGCCAATCAATATCCTGGATATTAACATAAAGAAAAAGTGGACTTTACCATCTAGTAAAACAATGAGTGAGCCAGCTACTAGTAAGGAAAGAGCAAAAGAATATCCCTGCATAGTAGCATCACTTCACAGCACTGAAGACATCAGCTGTATTGAAGACTGCTAGCTTCAGCACCTTTGCCCAGGCAAAGATGATCTGTACATTTTTAATTGTTTCTATGACCAGAGAATTGTTTCCATTACAGTAATTAATAGAAAATAATTATAGTGCATTCTGGATTGCCATTTTGTTTCTAGGATATTTATTCTAGACTAACAGCAAAATTGTAGAAATTAAACAATTTTAATCAATTACATTTCTGAGCAGCAACAAACATAGGGCAAAAAAAAATATCTTAATTTATATTACTATTGTACATGCAGATGAAATGAGCAATGTACCCTTTGTTTCATCTCTTGGAAAGTGTCCTCTAGTTCAGAAAACCTGTAGGTTGCTGTAGTAATAAATTCTTTCATCACAGGCACAAACTTATCCCCTTGCTGGGCAGGCTGGCTTCGGTGGAATTCTAATTCCTGAATAGAAAACAGTTATCATTAATACATATGAATGAAAGAAAATTTAAATGTACAAATTATTTTTTAGTGCACAAATGTATATGCATTCAGTACACATCATTTTCTTTTTCCAATGAATGTAAAATGTTACATTTAAAATTTTATAGATTAATCATATAGATTAAAAATGCTTATGCAAAATATGAAAAAAAAAAATCCAAAAATATTTTTTCAAAACTCACAGGATAAAATACATTAAATATATAGTATATATACAGTGTTAAAAATCTTTTGAACTTATTACAATATTACATTTGGCAGCTTTTCCACTACTTTTACCTGCCCTGCCCACGGTCAGTAGATGACACCGATGGGCTTGAAAAGGCTGCCATCCATTGGATGGGATGTTAAGCTGTGGCCCCATGTGTGGAAGAACACGCTGGATGGCCTTGATGGGAGACTACCATCTGTCTCCCAACAGCTATTCCAGTGGGTTTCCTCCCCTAACCTTCTCCGAGCCTTTGAGGTCTCGTCACTTGTCCATTTAGCTCATTATGTGCAAAAAAAAAGTGCCACTCAGAGGTAAAAACAACCCACTACTTTTGCCTTCAGAAGGAAGCAATAACTAACTTAAAAAACAAAGTACAAAGATCAAATCCTATCCATTATTCTTAGATAGCAGTGTATCCAAAGGATGGATAGGGTAGAATGAATGTGAAAAAAAAAATACTTTATATAAAATTCATAAAGGAAAATAAACTTCCTTGATTCTTAAAAATAAAAATACTATACTGATATAAGATGATTAAACCAGGCAATACTGTAAAATGCCAGTGTAGTGAATGTTGGAGTAATGAATCCAGTAACGCAAAATTATTTTCTGTTTCCTACCAATTTACTATTCATCTTTATGTTAAAACTATAACGAAATTTAGGAAAAAAGAAAAATAAGTACATCATATTGTTTAAGGATTTTAACTTTATTGCGTATAGATTTTAGCATCTGGCAATGCTGCAATGATTTAAGCTCAGTGAAATGTCTATCCAGGCAAGTATATTGGATGATTACCCAATTAAAATTATAGTGCTCATTATTTTACTTCTGAGTGGCATTTTTTGTACACAATGGGTTAAATGACCATATCACATGGACCCTGAGAAGGTTTGTGGAAAGGAACACACTGTGAAGCTGTTAGAAGACAGATGGTAGCCTATTATCAAGGCCATCCAGCATGGTTTTTTAACATGCACAGGGTATGGTTCTCCTACATACGAGGCCACAGCTTTATGTGCCATCCAATGGATGGTGGCCTTTCCAAGTCCATTGTTGCCCCCTACTGACTGAGGGCAGAGTGAGGACTTTAATGGAGTTAAATCCCATTGTTGGCACAGGTAGGACTCAAATCTGGGAATTGCAGATTATGAGCCTGGTGCACTATTGAGTTAACCCACTGCCCCCAAATTATAGTATTGGCTTATACAGGGTGTTTCAAAAAGGACAAAACCTAAATATAAGAGAGAAGAACTCGCATGCATGTACATTTTATGCCATAATATTAGTCAGTTGTCATTACTGTACTCAAGGTTAACAGCCTTTAGCAGTTGAAATGACATTGTCACAAGCTAGTCTCACTCAAGCATTCATTCCTTTGCGTTGTGTCAGCTATGTCGTTTTCCAAAAACGAATGTGTATTTATTGTTCAGACTTATTGTGCATACAAATATTACAAAGGTGAGAGTGTGAGCCCAGGCCAGCCATCACTGTTAACTGCCGAAGTTCCTGATGATGTGTCTCAGTGTTTAACTTGCTCACCCAGAAAATCTGTTCACAGAAAGTTATCTTCACAGGTTCGACTGTCACCAGCTACTGTTTCAGGGCTACAAAGAAGTTAAAATTTCATGCCTACCACATTGGTGTCATTCATGAACTGAGAGAATCAGACAATGAAAAAGTTTACGGTACTGTCGCTGGTTTCATTCTTTTGTTGATGAAAATGGAATTGAGGTGTTGAACCATGTTTATATCAGTGACGAGGCTTGGTTTCACTTGGATGGGTATGTGAACAGTCAAAACAGTAGGAGTAGTGAAAATTCTCACACATTTCACAAATGAACATTACACACACGGAAAATTGGTGTTAGGTGTGCAATTTCCAGTCGTCGTGTGATAGGGCCTTTATCTTTTGACTCAACTGTAACTGGTGAAGTTTATCATGATCTCATCCAACAGTTTATTGCACTATTGGATGTGAATGAACGAGAGTGTTGATTTCAACAAGATGGTGTGACTGCCCATACTGCAAATGACACAATGGTCATGTTGCAAGGATTTTTTGGTGATCATTTGATTTCCAAAAATTTGTGCCCCCCCCCCCCCCACAAGATTCCCAGATCTTGCTCCTCCGGATACCTCAAATGTGTAGTGTTTCAAAACAATCCTCGTACACTTGAAGACTAACATTGAAAGAGAGATTTTAAACATAAGAAAACAAACATTACAAAAGGTGGCTGCAAATGTTGTGAAACATGTACGAACTACATCCAGGTTGCAGGAAATCACTTTCAATATCTGTTGTAAAGGTAGATATATGTCTAATTTGCATCTTTTGAAATTTGTGTCTTTTGTTAAGTTTAAATAGAAAAATACAACAGAGGGTTGCATCCTTTTTGAAACACCCTGTAGATAGAGTGTTGGAGAGTAGCAACATTGTTAATTTTACCACGAAATCTTTGTTAACCCTTCCATTGTCCAGGATCCGTTTTTAATACAACAAAAAAAAAATCAATTTTTTAAAAATAAAAAAATTGCCATTTTAAATTTTTTTATAGATATTTAATAAAAATATACATATAATTCAAGCTTGATAAATATTTTCTTTTTTCATTTGATGCATATTTTATTAAACTATGCCATGAATAATTTGTTAAAGCCATCTGACTGCCATTTCTTAGAAGCGATATAAGGTATTGCCGATTTGTTTAACATTACTCTCTTTGCTGAATTAATACCCTAATTTAAGCTCAGAAGTTTGATTTGAACTATCATAAATAAATTTTTCTTTAATTATCAGGAGATTATAGAAACTTTAACAAAAAACTATTTTTAAAAATGGAAGTTTTTGGAAAAAATTATGAAATATATAACTATTTTTTCGGTATCCTACTGTGAAAAGTGTTATTAAAATTAATATGCTACTACAATGTTCAAATGTTGTACTTCAATAAAATTCAGTATTAAATTCTCTTTAATTTGCTAAATAACATGACCTATTTCTGTTGATTAGTTATTTATTAAAAATGTATAAACTGACAGGCTTGTGTCAGACCTCTGTGGTAAGCAGCAGCTTGAGGGGATATTTATTTATTATTTTTATTCTAAAGTTGAATTGTTTATTGGACTCTGCAACAAGCCTGTACTTTTTCCAAAGTATGGTATGGAGAAAAAAATTAAAAAACAGGAGAAATGTTTACTTCAAACAAGAAAAAAAGTCAAAAGATGGCGCTCGTGTGCGAGTTGTGTGAATTTAGCTCTAATAATGTTAGTGAATTTCTTCACTGTAATGGCTCATGTAATAGTTTTGTTCACTTTTATTGTGTTGGTATGAGGCAAGTCAACTTTAAGATGTCCTTAGAGAAGAAAAAAGACTGGGTATGTTCAAAATGCAATAGTTTTCGTAGTAACTCCATTAAGTCTAAATCTATTGAACAGCAGAAGTCAAAGCAACAAAGCAACAATATTCTGTCATGAGATCACACAGCAGTTGATATGGAAATCCAAAGTTTGACATCAATTCAATCTTTAGAACTCCTGAATAATGTTCTGAACATTGTAGTAGCAAATGATCAGGGAGAAATGCAAATATTAAAGAGTGAAGTAACAGAGACCTTTAACACAAAAATAGAAATATTGAAAAATGTAATCCACGAATGTACTCAAAAGTGCTGAATTTAACTCAAATAAAATTGATGAATTTATTAAATTTATGGTTGAAACTACTAAACAACTGAAAGCATTAAAGGAACATAATGAAAAATTAGAAGCAAGTGATAGGCTGCAAGAAAAAGAAATTGGAAATTTAAAACAAGTGAAAGATCTACAGCAGTATAGTAGATTGGAGAACATAGAAATAAATGGCTTCATTGAAAACCCAAATGAAAACATTTTGGACATTGTTTACAAAATAGAGGAAGCTATCAATATTAAAAAAGAAGATATTAAATTCAAGGTAGCTCATGGTGTTCCAACACATAATGAAAAGAAACAAAACCAATAATAGTTCGAAACAATAGAGAAACCTCTGGATAGCCAAGTAGAGATTAGTTCAAGGATTAAAGAATAAAGACTTGAATATTTCTAATAGTGAGAACTACATATACATAGGTGAACATTTAATACCAGAAATCAAAAACCTTTTATATGAAACTAAGAAATTAAGGAAAGAAAGGAACTATAAATTTATTTGGGTAAAAGACTAAAAAATTTATTTAAGGAATGATGAACATTCAAGAGTATTAAATATAAAATCTGTGAATGATTTAAACATATTACAATAATGAGTGTTAAGATCCATAGTAGTATTGTTGAGCCTTTTTCAGATGATCCCGTTCTTATCCTTGACGAAAAATTATTACTTTGTTGCATATGAATCAATGTCCAAAAATATTTTGATTATTTTCTGGTTTATTTATCTATAATGAATTAATCTCCAGATATTATTTTATCTGAAATTTCAATGTATCATTTAGAAGATTATAGCGCTTGTTATAAATGTGGTAACATAAATAGAGCTGGAGGTTTAATAGTATTTTTAAGAATAAACTAAATGGAAATCAGATTACAATAGAATTTAATAATTTAGATATTATTTTAAAATATAAATTAAAACATATCAATTATTTATTAATATCCATTTATAGCTCACCAAGTTTGGATAAAAAAATTTTATTAAAGAATTACATGATTTATTATTAAAACTTACCTATAAAAAATTTTAATTATTGGAGATGTTAACATTGATTTATTAGAAAAGAACAGAATTACAGAGATGTATTGTAATATGGTAATGTCACTTGGATTTATTCATTGCAAAAAACACCAAACAAGATACACTAACTCTACATGTATAGATCATATGTCAGTAAGACTAACAAGTAATAATGATATAAATGTGGGCATAATTAAATCAAATGTAACTGATCATTATATGACAATGATACAGCATAAAAATCATTTAAATGAAAAACAATCTTGCCAAACAAAGGAAATTATGCACTATAATCATCTTGAAATTTTACTTAGTTTTAAGAATTATTTTATACATACACAAACAGATGTAGACACACTTTTTGTAACTTTCCACAACCACTTTAAGAAACTAATAACTATTCCAATTTACAATAGAAAAAATACACTCAAACTTTGGATAACAAATGAAGCATTGGAAATGATAAAGGAAAAAAATTATATGAACAATGCAAAGAAGATCCTGGGACATTGAATTGTCACAGTGTTTCACTACATTCAGAAATAAGTTAACTAATAGGCTAAGATTTGCTAAAAAGAATTATATAAAAATATATTTAATCTAGCTACAACTAATACTAAAAAATAATGGAAAACTAGAAACAACAAATGAAATATACCAAAAATAATTTTGCAGAAATTAAAGTGAATGGAAATCTATTAAGATATGAAGAAAACAAATACGAGATACTGAATATTTCAATGATTATTTTAATATAGCTTCTGACATAATTTATAAAAGACCTGATTATCCAATCTCATCATCCTGTTCCTTACCAAATGAATCAACCTTCTTCAATTCAATGGAATTGGTAAGGTTATTCTCAAGATATTGCAAGTATTCACATATATGATTCTCATTAGATTAAAAATTTGTTCAAACATAAAACATTGATATCATTGGTTTATGTACATGTTTTTACTCATACTTTTATATTAAATCATGTTAGTTTAGATTTATTGTTACTAGTTGTTATTTTTGACCACAACTAAGTTTTCATCTGTTTGAATTCACATCAATATTATTAATCCACTAGCAAGTTAAACTTTTGTGGTGAGTTGACTTAATATGTACTGCTATATGTTTAATTTGAATAATTATTATTAAAAAAAATTACTTTTTTGTTATTCAGAAATAAATAGCCTTTCTATTCATGTGCATTATAATCATTTCTGTCTATTAGTGTTTCTTAAGTAAATTTTTATTTGCATTGCCAGATGCATTTTTTTTTCATTACTACGACTCTAAAAAAGTACTATTAAAATAAAACTTGTCTTTTTTAAAATATTTTATTTAAAAAAATATACAGAATTAAATGCTGATTAATTTGGCATAATTCATTTTATTAGTTATTTGGCAAAAATAGTTCTAAAGTTAAATTTGGCCTCTAGATGTAAACCAATTTTTCAGGCTGGACACTGGAAGGGTTAAAACAAGACAGTTCAGAAAAAAATATAATGGACTTTTTAAGAAGTGAAATTTCTTTTGTTATAATTATTTTGTAAGATGTAACAATTATTCCAACTTTTTTTATTATATTATACTGCAATGAATATATTTTAGTCATCTGCATCACTTCTTTATATTGATATTTCACTGTAATCATATTTCAATAATGCATTGTTTTAATGGACATAACCATCATAGTGGCTGTGTGTGTTAGTGTGCTTGGCTGCTGATCAAAAGAACTTGGGTTCAAGCCCTGGATAAATCATGGATGTTGCTTGTGTTGTACTTCTGCTTAGGTCCAGTCTTCTCTACAAATTTCCATGATGGTGTATCATACTGACATGTTCCTGTGAGACTTCTGGGGCAATCAGCTGCTTGAGGGGTAATTATTTTTTCAATGTACTTCAGCAATGAATATATTTTAGTCATCTGCATCACTTCTTTATATTGATATTTCACTGTAATCATATTTCAATAATGCATTGTTTTAATGGACATAACCATCATAGTGGCTGTGTGTGTTAGTGTGCTTGGCTGCTGATCAAAAGAACTTGGGTTCAAGCCCTGGATAAATCATGGATGTTGCTTGTGTTGTACTTCTGCTTAGGTCCAGTCTTCTCTACAAATTTCCATGATGGTGTATCATACTGACATGTTCCTGTGAGACTTCTGGGGCAATCAGCTGCTTGAGGGGTAATTATTTTTTCAATGTACTTCAGACCATCATAGACAATCAAGTGGTCTATCAATATCAGTTTAATGGGTACTGCATTCCCTCTGAAATATGACTGTAAGTACTGCATTTTTTATTTGCATTGCCACATGTAAATCTTAATTTGGTGTGAATCAAAGTCAATCCCCAAATTACTTGAGGTTGCTTCTTTCATACATTATGCTGCCCAGAACTGTTTAACCCAAAAATATGGTTACTATTTGTTATATAATGCCTGGAGTGTATTCTCTTTATTGTAGGGAGTGGGGGGCTGGCTAAGCTGCTAGTGCACCAGGCTCATAATCTACAGTTCCAAGGTTCGAGTTCCACCTGTGACAATGAGGTTTATCTCTGTTAAGCCTCCACCCTGCTCTTGGTCAGTAGGGGACATCATTGGGTTTGCAAAGGCCAACATCTATCAGATGGGATTAAAGTTGTGACCCTGAGTGAGGCAGAGTTATACCCTGTGCACATTAAAGAATGTGCTGGATGCCCTTCATGGTAGGCTTCCATCTGTCTCCTAACAGCTGTCCAACCTCCTTATCTGAGCCCTAGGGGTCTTTGCGATATGGCCATTGTGTTGCAGAGCGCTTTGCGATATGGCCATTGTCTTTGCGATATGGCAATTGCAAAAAATGTGCTGCTCAGAGGTAAAACAATTCCACCCTTTATTGCTGAGCCATAACTGTTCTGTACACTACATAAGAGCTTAACTATGATCCTTTGAACAATTGTGCACTAAATAATTGACCTAGCCTCTCAAAGTGCAGTATGCTCCATGTATATTAAAATACTATATTAGTGAAATCTAACTATTGCACTACTTAAAGAGTGTTGGTTGGTAATTTATATATATATATAACTGATGTATATAAAAGGTGCTCTCTTTCTGAAAACATGAAAAGAAATTATGAATAGTGTCAAACTTAAAATATGCAAATTTGTTTTCTGACTTCCATTTGTCAGGAAGAACACTTAGTAAAAATGGCATTTTATACTATAAGAGATACTTTTACCTTCTTCTAAAACAACATTAAATGAATTTTTCAAAAAGAAACAGTGGATCACTATAAGCCATCTATACACTTCAGTCTTCTAGAAAAATGCTTCTCTGTTTGCAATCTAGAATCAAGCTTTGTTACTAGCATGAACCTTCCTCCCAGAAAGTTGACTATTATATTTGCTCAACAAACAGGTAAATTTGTCTACACTTAAATTCACAATGATCTATGATGCATTTTATTGTTCGTGTACAGATTTATTTCAATTACTCAACAGATATATTTTAGAATACTTTGCTGAACAAATGATTAATCACCTTTTGTACTTCTTGGATGCCAGATTTGAGACCTTGAATTTCTTTCATCAACTCTGCCAGGCTGCGTGATTAAAATAGGTTAGTAAAGATTTACATAAATGAAAATAAATGTAAAATGCATATATTAATTTTATTTAATTAGCATTTAAAATGTGAAGTGTACATCACAGCAAAAATAGTTCCATGATATTACAGTCTCAACCTCGAATCAATTTAGCAAATGATGATTTAATTATTTAGGGTCCTTCAACGAATTACCATTTTTATAGAAATATTATTCTATTTAAAAAAAAAGTTTCGAAAATATTTTAATTCACGTGTATTGCAATATTGGTTACAACTAATGAAATGTGTGTCCAGTATTTTGTCTACCAAGTTTTGATAATGTGAACATGATTCAGTAAGAAAGATTAGAGAAAAACTGCATCATGGATAGATGTGTATCAGTCACCACCTCAGGTGAGGAACTTGTTTCAAGATCACTTTGATAAAGATCATCCAAGACAGCTTACAATTTCCAGATACATGAAAAATTTGTTAGAAATGGATTAATTATGACTGACCATCCACAAGTGTTCATAAGAAGAATAACACTTCACACAAAAAAATTTTGAACAGCTTGAGAAATCAGAGAGCAGATTATCATTTGAAACATGCATCTCACATTGTCATTGAGACAGGAATGTGGATGTACCATTTACAGTTGATACAGAAACTTTTGATTCAAAAGTTCATAGAAACTACATGGACTGTGTAATCAATTTGCTTGAAATGCAAACTATAACCCAAAGATTAAATTTTCTTCTGAAATAAGGTTATTTTCCACATTAGCAGTAATGTGAATACAAATAATTTGTACTTTAGGGCACCAAAAAACTTACACAAGATCAGAGATTATGAAGGAGGTTTATCAAAGGCAAACATTTAGTATAATGTTTCTGAATTGTGGGCCTGTACTTTTTTTGAAAACATGACAATTAATGGCACATCACATTCAAAAAGCTGCAGGAGTTTCTCCAGGACAACTCACCTCTCAGCATTCATGCTTTGCATTACTTTCTGCATGATAGAGCTGCAACCTAGTTTTTCTTTATTGGTACAGAATTGAAGGATGCTAAGTTCCCATGTTGGTGGATCAGTAAGGTGACTCTCTGGCCAGGCCTGATCACTGACTAACTTTTCATTTTCAGTTATGGGTGTTAGTAAAGGATTGCTTTTATATACAGCAAAACCACAAAATCTTGAAGATTTAAAATAGTGCAAAACAGAGGTCATTGCCAGCATACCAGTAGAAATGTGTCATTGTGCTGTTACCATTTAATTTCATCTTTGTATGCATAGATAATGATGGACAACAAAAGTTGAGGCAGTACATTAAATTAGGTTTGTAAATGTTCCTCTTTTTCAATAAATATTTTCATAGAAGTGGTAACAATTTATTGGAAGTTCCTATAGTTTAATAGAAACATATTGAAAAAATACTTTTCATAAAATACTTCAATAATTATAAATTCCCTAAAATACCTATTATAAAATTTATACTGGTAGCATAGATACATGCTTGCTCAGACACTTACAAATAGATTGAGACACACATTATATATGTTCTATCATTTAAAAAATATTGTCGCAAGTTTTTTTCTTCACTCTATATTTTTCTTGGGTGTATTCAAGTATATAATATGAAATTTGTTGTGTGTGTGGTGGGGGGGGAGAGATTATGAGACAAATTTAATTAATCTAAACAATATTCATAGGAAAACACATAAGTTTATATTCAATGTAAAAAGTTACAAAGATATTAAATCGTTGAAATTACCTTACTTCTATAAGGCAAATTTATGTTTTTAAAATTCTCTTGTTTGTGCATGTGAACTAGGATTGGTTAAGAAATGTAAATCGTGCCTACAAAATAAGAAATAATCAATATATAGTGCCTTTTCCTCACTAAAATGTTTTGAAAAAATATTTCATTTTTCTTGCACCAAGAATTTATAATATTTTAGAAAATAACATAAAAAATTTAATTAATTTGCAAAGTTTTAAGCAGAAAATTAAAGATTTTTTTTTTAATATTGAAAACATTAAAATTTTATGAGATTTAACTTGGAACTCGATATTAAATACACTTAACATATTATATTTTGATTTTAAATAGCACTTGCCAATTATCTGTTGCTACTGCTGTGTAAATATGTAAGTATTTTGAGCCTGGACGGCTGTAAAACTCCTTGGGTCAAGATAGTTAAGACCAAAAATCTGTTTTCTTCCTTTTATCAGTTTTATTTTATTGTATGTATTTGTATTGTACTTTGCATTGTGTTGCACTGTGATGTATTATGTATTAAACAAGTATTGCCCTAATGTCCTCAAGTCAAAAATTATGATGTAATGGAGAATAATACAACTTTCTTAGTTCGATGATTAAAAATTTCTTCTTTTTGGTTAAATTAGTTTGCATATCACTGATCAGCTTCTTTTAAATTTAATATTAAAATTAGTTATGAAGACCATTTAGCTTAAGGTATTTGCCTACTTTTCTACTATACACCAGTTTCACTAAAAGTTCCACCAGTAATTTTAACTCTCTTATATAACTCATGTTACACATCTCTGGAATCCTTCTTACATCTCTCAAGGTTAAAAAAGACAGATAAACTGGCTCTAAAAACTAGTTATTAAACAAAAAATCATCAACTTAATCAATTTTTATCACTTTAGTTTTTCTATCCATCATCAAACCTATAACAGTCTCCTCAACAACTTGAATGAGTTTAATTTCCTGAATACTACATGTATCAGGTAACCAAATAATTTTGTGTAGTTTTTCAATGTTATCATTTCAATGAAAAGTATGTATGCACAATTGCAAGTGGTGTGCATGTTTCAATACACAGTCAAAAGAACATAACATGCTGAGTCAGTTGATGTATAGCAAGCATGAATAGTGGTTTAGTGAAATTAGGAAGGGTGATGAAAACATGTCTGCATCAAATTTGAGTGTGCTTACTTCACGAGTTTAAACAGGGAACTAAGTGGCACAAACAGCATGCAAGATATGTACAACGATGGAGAGAACACAGTGAGCAAATGGACAGTTTTATGGCCCCCTTTTACTATTGATTCATTTTTTCATCCCTTACCATCGATGGAATTTATCCCATACATTCCTTTATCATTGATGAGAGTAACTTGAATCAAGAATAGTCTTGCAACGGAATGCTCTAGACAACAGTATAGAGTGCAGCACCAGGAAGTTCTGGTAAACTAAGGGGCCTGGAGTAGTTGATTGAAGAACACATGGAGAGAGAGGTGTATATGGATTACAGTTAGCTAGGAACAATGCAGGGTGAAGTTAGTAGAGGAGGGTTTGAAGCTAGCATTTTTGTGTCATATAATACAGGAGGGGTTACTGTCTCTCTTTGTCAGAGAGCAAGAAAAGGGACTTTCGACTTGAGGGTTAGATAGTTTTACCTCTGAGCACCACTTTTTGCACACAATGGGCTAAATATCCAGGTCAAAAAGACCCTGAGGACTCTGAGAAGGTTGGGGGAAGGACCCACTGGACCACTGTTAGGAGATAGATGATAAGCTGTCATAAAGGCCATCCAGCATGTGTGTCTGTGCACAGGGTATGACTCTCCCACACATGGTGGTCACAGTTTAACTTCCCACCCAATGAAATACAGCCTTTCCAAGCCCATATGTTCCCCTATTGATTGACTTAGTTACTGGAGTGCTTATAATATATTGAGCTTTAACCCTCATTTTTACAATGAACAAAGTAGATGTTTTATACATTACACATTAAACCATATCCACCCTCTAAGGTACTCATGACCCACAGTTTGAGAAATGCTGGATTACTCTGATAAAATTACTGTGAGACTAAAAATTCACATACACCTTATCAATATTATAGAAAGATCATTTTATTAACCAACATTTCAGATATTCCAAAGACCAAACATTTCTCAAAAGTACACTTTTGAAAAATTCTAATTTATAAAACCCTAGCATTCTGAACCTACATTATGCAACTTGAGGTTGCTAGCAAACAAAGGCTTAATTCTGTTAAGCACAATTATGCATAGAAATAGAGTAATGCCTCCATAATTATGACAAGAATTACAATAACCTTTCATGCATAGAAATAACTATTTTAGTACAATCCTTAGGAACAACATCCTATCACAGAGAATATTCTGCTCTTCATTCAGATAGGTGATAAGGAAGTCATCACACCAATTGTACAAAAATTATAGTAGTTTCATTTGGAATTTTTTCTCTTTTAATGAAATTACTAATTAATTTGACTACAGTGAAAAATATCAGAGCTTTTCTTGAAAAGCAGAAAAGTTAATGCTAAATATTGGCATGATAGTGAAACAGTTTATTCTAATAGATAATTATGCTGTTTAAGGCTGGTTATTGTTTCAATTCTGAACAATATTTTTTCAAAAAATAGGCTAAATAATCAGACTTCAAGAGCCATAAAATGCGTTGTTGGGTTGGGTTGTTTTACCTCTGAGCGGCACTTTTTTGCACACCATGGGCTAAATGGCCAGGTCGCATGGACCCCGAAGGCTCAGAGAAGGTTGGGGGAGGGGACCCACTGGAACAGCTGTTGGGAGACAGATGGTAGCCTCCCGTCAAGGCCATCCAGCGTGTTCTTTAACGTGCACAGGGTATGGCTCTCCCGCACACGGGGCCACGGCTTAACGTCCCATCCAACGGACGGCAGCCTTTTCAAGCCCATCGGTGTCCCCTACTGACCGTGGGCAGGGCGGGGAAATTTTGCAGAGATAAATCTCAACGCTGACAAAGCTGGGACTCGAACCTGGGAACTACAGATTACAAGCCTGGCGCGCTACCGACTGAGCCACCCCCGCCCCTCCATAAAATGCAGAATATAAAAGTGAAGGGGACACAGTGGGCAGATGCTACTAGAAAATCAGAGCTTCCGGTTGATTGCATCTAGAACATTTATTTTTGTATGTGCAAGATATTTTAACTTCCAGTCCATTAGATGTAACATCCTCACTAAGCTCCTTGGTGTCCTCCCCACTTATTTTTTTTTGCAATCACAGAAATCAATCACAAAACATATAAGAAGAAAAAAAAATCATTTGCATTTATTTATGGTTTTTACCAAAGTCCACAAACCTCAAGCTATGAAGTTATATTCTATCAACTCCACTGTCTTATTTTCACACAATGCTATATGTGGCAGGAAATTCAAACTTAAGGCAATTTGAATTTAATAGTAGAAAACATATAGACAAACTTAACATTTTGTTTTTCCCTGTGTTTTACTTAGTACTATAAATTAATTTTAGTTTGATTTGGTAGTTTGGGGTTTCATGGCACAAGGACAACTAAGGACATGCTGCACCAAACAATAAATTAATTTCAGATTATTGAAATATCTAGAATATTTTAACTGGGTCATAAACTATATAAATAAACATAGTACTATATAAATTGTTGTAATGACAGTATTTTCTACTGAATTAGATATAAAAATCTAAGCCAATCTTCTTTTTTACAGTGGTTATACTTACTTAACTTTTGCTGCTTGTCGAACATGATGGATGTCTTCTTCTATCTTTAGAACATCTTTAAACTATTTTTAGGATGACATAGAAATAAAATTTCAAAACACAGTTATAGATCTTTACCAAACAATTCAAAATAAATGCTTTTTTGTGATAATAACCACAGAAAATGGATAATTATATCTATCTACATTTAACTACATACTTTAGATCATTACTTTCAACCAATGGTAATTGCAATTTCTTAAGTAGTATGCAGGCTCAAACACTACACATTTGTTAATATCAAATAATACTGGTTATAAAGTGCAGCAAAAATTTTTCAAAAAAATATGCTTTTTTCGGTATAAAAGACATTTCTCCATGATGAAACTGGATAATGCGTGCAGCATACTATGTGCAGGAAGAAGGTAAACAGATTCACCTAGCAACAAAGATTAAACCCTGCTAAATAGCAGAAGTATTTTTACTTTGTTCATAAAAATAAAATTGAGTTAATTTTTTTCTCCAGTTATTAAATTACTTGTAAAATATTTTATGGAAAAAAAATAGATCTACATAAAGAAAAATAATTGCTTAACAAACAAGTAATATTAGTGATTAGTAATTTTATTCACATTTAGTAGTGATTTTATGATTGCATAGTGAAGAGCTGTCCACAAAATTAAAGTATTAACCTAGTGAAGGGTGGGAGAGAAAGGGAAGGGTTAAAAAACAAAGGAAATTAGATTTTGTCCAAGTGGGAAGGAGGAAGACAAAAATATAATTTAAAAGTTCACACTCATTACAGAGCTCATTATATACAGTTGTATGTTTTCATGCAATAACTTTAAAATTCCAAGCCAGTGTTATAATTACATTTTGAAGATACTGAGTTTATGACAAGGTGAGTATCTATATAAGGTGGTGCCAAAAGGCTATGTTTTACTAAGGTCATTTGAGTATTCCATGATGACACAGTGGGGAGAGCTCAGTTAAAGTATTTATATAGTCATCTGTTCTTTAGTATCTTCCTTTATTCTCCACTTGGTGAATCTTTCTCTCTCTATGAACAAGTAATTTTTTTTTTATCGTGCCGAACTGTGCAGTAGCAAACTACATGAATAATCCTTTGAAGAATAAGTTGGGTTGTTTTACCTCTGAGCGGCACTTTTTTGCACACCATGGGCTAAATGGCCAGGTCACAAGAACCCCGAAGGTTCAGAGAAGGTTGGGGGAGGGGACCCACTGGAACAGCTGTTAAGAGACAGATGGTAGCCTCCCATCAAAGCCATCCAGCATGTTCTTTAAGGTGCACAGGGTATGTCTCTCCCACACACGGGGCAATGGCTTAACATCCCATCCGACGGACAGCGGCCTTTCCAAGCCCATTGGTGTCCCCTACTGACCATGGGCAGGACGGGGAATTTTGCGGAGATAAATCTCAATGCTGACCCAGCTGGGACTCGAACCTGGGAAGTACAGATTACAAGTCTGGTGCTCTACTGACTGAGCCACCCCCGCCCCTTCGAAGAATAAGAAAAGTACTTGAGTTACTATTGACTTAATGCAGAACTGTACCTAATAAAGTAGCTGCTGAGTTCCGTGATAGCTAGATATAGAAAGACAGTTTAAAAAACTGAAATTGTAATTTTACACTTTTTCTGACAACAGAAATCTATATTACCATATGCTTCTCATAAGCTTTGTTTACCATCATCTCCCCACTGTGATGTCAAAATGCCCAGCCAATGACTGTCAAGAAACGCTTCCTTGTGAAATGGCAGCACCCTTCCTTCATTCACCCTAGTTTATGAGAGGATGTATATGTTCCAGCAAACAATATCAATATATATTTCATCTGTAATGGAGGACAGACATCATATGACACATATGTATAATCCCTGTAACTGTGATAGTTAGAAATTATCTTGGTAAATATTTCTCCTTTGACTACACCACCCGAGTGTCTCTTTTTTGTATGCCAAAAAAAGATGGGGTTTTAGTATCTGATTACCATCATATAAAAATCTGATCAGCATCCATCTCTAAGGGCACAAGATTTTTGGTGCTGTTATTCAGAGAAAAAAATTATCACAAGAAATGTACAATAAGGACTAGCAGTGAGTATCATGCAGGTCTCATAACAAGGGTGCTTTTACTGCAAACTGAAATTGAATGAATATTCACATAAACTCTGCAGTATTAATCACATAAATTGCTTTAAACCAAGTGTGCACAAACTCTAACCCATTTCATTTGGTCTTAATGAAAATTGGATAAAATATTATTTTTAACCTGGTTCTACTAAAGTGATTGGTATATTAGATGGTGAGAGACAAAATTTTCAATTGCAGGGTATTCAAAAAGAAGTACATGCTTTCAAAAATTAATTTTACAAAAACTACTGATGCTAAATCAATTATTTATGTATGGATGGAAAGGAAATCTCTCAAAGTTTTGATCTAAATCTTCTGTCAGATGGTGTGCATCAGAGAAAAATGTCTGAGAAGGTGAATTATGCTCAAAATAGTAGCAAGTATGCAGGAGAAAGCTTTCTGTGCTGGCATTTACCAAGATAATGTCATTTCCAAGTTAGCATCGACCTTTTCAGACATGTTATGGAAAAAATCACCAACCAGGAAGTCTATCTATGACTAGCACAAACAATTCTAAGACAATGGTTGTTTCTGCAAAAGAAAGGGCACTGGACATCTTCAGGTTTCAGAGGAGATTGAAGAGAATTTTGGAAAATGTTCCAATGCAGTCAAGAAAGTGAACTAACAGAGCAAGTCGTGACCTACAGATTCCACATATGACAGTTTGGCATGTATTGCAGAAGCATTTATGCATAAAACGTTACAATTTGCAGCTACTGCATTACAATTCTTGTCATGAAATTTAGGAGAAACTGGAAGTGTATTGAAGAAATGTTAATTTTCAGTGATAATGCAACTTTTCGTGTAGATGGAAAAGTCAACTGCCATAATGTCTGTGTGCGGCTCCGAAAATCCCTACATTGCTTGCAAACATGAACACAATTCACCTAAAAGGCTACCTGTGACATGCTGTGATTAGTGTGGGAAGAATTGGATTATTGACTCAATGTGTGCTGCATTATCCATTACATCAAGTGCTTGTAAGGCTAGAAAACACTCTTAGAGTTCTCTCTTCAGTTTATTTATATCACATTACTATATTTTCAATAGTACTTGCAAAATAAAATTTTGAAAGCATATACTTCCTTTGAATAACATGGTACAATTACGTCACAGAGTACATATGACAAGGTCGACCACACAGAGATATAAGCAGCTGGCCAGGACAGATGAGCCATAGTGCGTAACATGAGCACAATGGACAGAGGTATTGATTGACAGACATTCAAAAATGAATGATCATCGGCTACCACGCCAAGGGTGGAAGCATCTCAGAAACAGCAAACTTCGTGGGCTGTTCGCAAAGTGCTGTAGTAAGGGTGTACCAAGAATGGACTGCTGGCATACCAAGTACCTCCAGACGTCATAACTGTGGAGCCCCAAAGGCCATCGACCCCAGAGGAGAACGTCGCCTCCATCGACTGGTAAAGGGCAATCAATACCCAACAGTGCAACAATTGACCACTCAAATGAACGCTGGGGCACCCAGGTATATGTCCCTGATAACAGTAGAGAAAATCCTGTTACGCATGGGTCTACAGAGTTGACGCTGCGTAAAGGTGCCCATGTTAACCAAGGTCCATCGGCAACAACACCTGCAGTTCACGCAGGACTAATCATTGGACAGTGGAAGAGTGGGAAAAGGTCACCTTCTCTGACAAATCGAGGTTTCTACTCCACAGAAGTGATGGACAGTGGCGGATATGGTGTCAGACACACAAGAACCAGCACCCAGACATGCTTGTTGGTCAAGTACAGGTGGGTGGTGGCAGTGTGCATGTCTGGGGGATTTTTTCCTGGTATGACCTGGGTACCCATCCACTAGTACCACTGGATGGGTCCCTGAACACCAATGGCTACCTGTCCATCCTCCCTGACCACATGCATCTCTTCATGTTGGACATTTACCCTGGTGGTGATGGTGTCTACCAACAGGACAATGCACCCTGCCATGTCACTAAGGTGGTGTGTGACTGGTTCCAGGAACATGACAGTGATGTCTCCATTCTCCCTTGGCCGGCAAAAATCGTCCGACCTCAATCCCATAGAGCACTTGTGGGACTATTTGGATCAACAAGTTCGGCGTGCAGACCCACAACTACATCATCTACAGAACCTTCATGCTCTGCTGAAGTCCGAATGGGCACATGTGCCTCTGGCAACCTTCCAGGGCCTCACTGTGTCCATGCCACACCATCTCACCGCTGTCATCCAGGCCAAAGGTGGTTATTTCCATTATTAGGTAGGTGGTCATATTTTCTGATATGACTGTGTATATATGACAAATAAAATGCAATAAACAAAAAATTTTTCTGTTCTTTCTATTGCACCCCCTATTAATTACTGGCTTAAAATAAACAATATTTTTCTATTTAGTCTGATACCAAAAAAGTTTACGTATCCATGTTTCAAATTGTTATGCTACCCATATATTTAAAATAAAATTGTTACAAGAAATTGATATCAAACCTTCTATACTGATGAATATAAAAATGGCAAATATTAATGAAGATTGAAAGTTAATCCTCTGGTTATGCCTTGAAAGTTTTAGCCCCATTTAACTTCAACAATGTCATTGCCACATGATTTGCATATAACCTATAATTCCATTATAAAACAATGAGAATGAGAAATTTGCTCCTGAACTTTCCTGTGATATTGTTGTGACATTACAAAACAATGAGAATGAGAAATTTGCATCTGAACTTTCCTGTGATGTTGTTATGAATACTATTCTCAAAAACAATATAATGTCTAAATGACCAAATATGCCTTTATGCTTTGGAAAAATATATTTTTTTCAAAACTTTTATTCCAAATCACAGCGTTTTTCAGAACACAGAGATAAAGTCAGGGTAAATGCCAGGCTCATAACCAAACACTCAACAAGGAGGTGTAACAAGTTTGTTCCATAAAGAATAGGAAAGTAACAGAAAATGAATCAAATATTTATTGATATTATAATTACCATATAAATATGGGTATCTGAGCTCATGCAGTGAGAATATAAACGTAATTTTTCCATGAACAAGTGTGGGGGAAGGGGTCAAACAAAGTTTTAGTCATCACAGGAAAAACACTGATTTATGGTTTATTAGAAATACCAGAAAGTAATATCATTTTTATATAACTTAACTTTGGGTGTTATTTAGTGCATATTTAACATTGGCAAAAAATTAACTGAATATGTTTCCATATGAATTCGGTATTACTCTTGAATTGCAGTATTAATTTCTTTTCCTGTTCACCATACAAAATGGGTAACAATTGAAGAGAGCTATATTTGTCATTGCATGTTCCATGAATTTCATCAGGGTTGGGTTGCTTTGTTTTACCTCTGAGCAGCACTTTTTTGCACACAATGAGCTAAATGGCCAGGTCACAAGGAGCCGAAGGCTCAGAGAAGGTTAGGGGACCACTGTAACAGCTGTTGGGAGACAGATGGTAGTCTCCTGTCAAGGCCATCCAGCATGTTCTTTAAAGTGCACAGGTTATGGCTCTCCCACACACTGAACCATGGCTTAACGTCCCATCCAACTGACACCGGTTTTTTCACATCCATCAGTGACCCCTACTGACTGTGGATAGGGTGGGGAGTTTTGCAGAGATAAATCTCAATGCTGACCCAGTTGGGACTCAAACCTGGGAACTGCAGATTACAAGTCTGGCGTGCTACCGACTGAGCCACCCAGCCTTTTCATCTGGGTAGCAATGCAACAAATGGTTACAAAAATGATTTGCAATGTTTATCCTAATGTACTAAAAGTTTACACATACCGATGTTGGTTCATCAAATTCCAATTAAGCAATTTCAACCTCTTTGATGCCTATTGTCAGGAAGGCCAGCAGAGTTGGACATGACTTGCTGTTCTCAGCTGTTGAGGCATATCCTTGTCAAACTATTCAAGTATTATAATTATATAAGAATATAATTATATGGGTCTGTAAATGGTAGCTAGGTAGTCACTGGAAGGAAAGCTATACCCCAACAATCCCCTGTGATGATGCATAGAACTAGCCAGGCCTAGTACCTAATGTCCAACCCCACCTTCTCATGGTGCAGTCCATTAGTACCTTTCAGAAGAGATACTCTCTTGTGGAAGTGAACAGAAGGGGAGGGCTGCCAGATTAATGTGGCCTACTGATATGAACAACTATGGCTACTTTTCCTTTTTTTCTACCCTGCTGAGGAGTGGTCAACCACACAGGGTCCTGGTGCTGACCATATAATACTACTGGACTGGACTGAAATAAGGCTCTAAGCTTGATTATGGACCCTGAATTTGTTGCATTGGTGGGCTTCTGTGGAGGGAAAATCTGCAGTGCTTTCCGTTTTGCTTGTGGGTCGACAGTCCCAAGTGAATAGATTCACAAGATATGTTTTATCAGCTGGTGGATAATTCTGAGCAGAGGTCATCACAGGTACCTGAACTCTTGCTCCTACAGGCATTATCAAATTCTACATTGGAGGAAATCTTCCAGTGTAGATGGCTTCAGCATTTAATGGTGGGGGAACAGTTCTTAGCCCCATGCCTGCGATTAGGGGGCTGTTTGATATTGTCAGCATTCCCTCTCTCAATAAAAATAGTTTCTTTAAACATTCCACTAACCATTTTCTCTCCATAGGTAGTTGGAATGTAAGAACTCTGCACAGAGCTTATTCTCTTGATATCCTCACACAAGAATTCCACCGTTATAATTTAGATATTCTCAGCTTGTAAGAGACCAGATGGATAAAGGTCAGATTCTTAAAAATAATCTTAAACATCTCTGTTCAGGGACAGAAAAACACAGCAGACATGCTAGTGATGCTCTTCTAGGATATGAGTGCATTAATGAAAGGTTTCTTACAACAAAATTTCAGACAAGCATTAAAGACTTGAATGCTATCTGCTGTTATGCCCCCACTGAGGATGCTAATGAGGATGAGAAGAATAGGCTTTATGGACAATTTCAGGTTATTTTGAATTCTGTCAAGAAAGGAGATATTACCCTTGTTCTAGGTGACTTCAATGTCAAAGTTGGTACTGACTCTCACCTTTGGGTAGGGGTGATAGGCCCTTTTGGTATTGGTTGGTGCAATGGGCAACATCTCCTACAGGTAAGCAAACTCAATGGCTTCAGAATAACTAACACTTATTACAAACACTGTGACACACATAAGCACACATGAGGTTTACCTGATGGGCTGCATAAGAATGTGATTGATTATATATTAATTAACAGCAAATGGGCTAGTTAGGAATACCAGGTCATATAGAAGAGCTGAAATTGGATCTGAACATTACCTAGTTAAAAGTTTCTTGCAAATTAAACTTAAAAAACGTTGTGCTAAAGTTAAAAAATTTGCCTTTAATTTTGAAGCTCTGAAAGACCCAGTTACAGCTAAAGCTTACCATGATAGATTACTGTGTCATTATGACAGTCATTGTTTGCTTACTACTGAAGTTGAGGAAGAATGGGACCATTTTAAACAGGCTTTTTTGGAAACTAACAGTACTCTTTTAGGGAAAAAGGAGGAGAGGAGGCAGAATTATTTGAGTGATTAGGCATTTGAGCTTATTTTAGAAAGAAAGAACTACAGGAATGTCCTTAATCAATACCCTACTAGTCCCAATAGAAAGCATTACAGAGAGCTTAATAGACATGTAAAGGATCAGTTAGGTGTTGATAAGAATCTTTGGCTTGATGGCTTGGCTGACATAGCCAAGGAAGCAGTTAGACAACACAACAGCAGATAGCTATATTAGATAGTTAATGTTTTGTGTGGTAGAAAATGGACAGGTATACAGGAATTGAAGGATAAACAAGGTAAGGTTATAGAAGGTGAGGATTCTGTCATGGCTAGGTGGGCTGAGGATTTCAGTGACCTTGTAAACAATGTGGTTAGTTCTACTCCCATTGTTTGTAATGATTATACATGCATTATTGGTTTTAATGTTGGCCCTATAACACAGTCTGAAGTTATTTTGGTTGTTTCTAAACTTAAACTACATAAATATAAAGGGGTAGATGAAATTACTACGGAAATGCTTAGAGCTGGGAATGTTTAGGTTACCACCTGGATGACTGAAATTCTGAATATCTTTTATGATAAAGGCATGGTTCCTAAGGATTTTACCAGAGCTATTGTTATCCCTATTTTCAAAAAAGGTGATCGCAGTTCTTGTGATAACTATAGGGGTATTAGCCTACTCTCTGTTCCAGGTAAAGTTCTTTGCATGATTGTGCTTAATAGAATTCAAAATTTGGGTGGCAGGCAATTGTGTGATAAGCAATGTGAATTCAGAAGTGGTAGGGGATATGTAGATCAGATATTTTCACTCAGGCAGATTCTTGAGAAACGTTTAGAGTTTCAGAAACCTTTGGATACTAGTTTTGTCGATTTCAAACAGGCTTTTGACTCTGCTGATCACCATAATTTGTGGTTGATTGTGATATCATATGGTATACCAGACAAGTTAGTTAACATAATGGAAACTCTCTATAACAACACTGAGTCGTGTGTGAGAGTTGGCAAGGCTTGTATCAATTGGTTTAGCATTGGTTCTGATGTTCGACAAGGGTGCATTTTGTCACCTTTTCTTTTTAGTTTGATTATGTTATGCCAAATTCACTGCAAGGGAAAGATTTTGGCCTTAAATGGTCTGGAGATATGAAAATTTCTGATTAAGATTATGCTGATGATTTAGCCCTTTTAGCAAATGATGTTCATGAAATGAACTCTTTCATTCAAGCTGTTGGAGACTGGTAGTAGAGTAGGTTTCGTTATAAACAGAGAGAAAACTAAAGTGATGAAAATTGGTGGAGTAGGCTATTATTCAGTTAATCTGAATGGACATGAGATTAACAGATGAATAGGGATTGCTGCTGGGATTTCTAAGAATCTGTGGAGAAATAGGCATATACACCTAAAGACAAAATTTAGACTGCATAATAGTTTGTATAATAGTTTAGACTGCATAATAGTTTCTTTCATTGGTTCTTTCTAGGGTTAGTTATAGTAGTGAAACTAGGACCTTTGTAAACAAGGTAACAGGAAACTTGAGGCTTTTGATTCTAGATGCTTATGCAGTATCTTGGGCATTAGGTGGTTCAACTGTGTAAGATGAGGTTAGACAAAGGAGTCAACAACCTCCTTTAAGCAGCATATTGTGCAGAAAGAGATTCTGTTGGTTTGGCCATGTTGCCCGTATGGATAATTATAGATGAGTGAATAGGATAATGAACAGCATGCATAAAGGCCCCAGAAAAAGGGGCAGACCTAGGATGCAGTGGGCAGAAAATATCAAAGAAGACCTTGTTAGTATTGGTGTGCAGTGACTAGATGCAGCAGATGTAGCTCAGGACAGATATGTTGGAGAACTAAATTGCATGAACTGCTTGGACCTCCATAGCCCATGGCTGCTTGAGGATGATGATGATAATTATATAAGTATTAGAATAGGAGCTCTAATTGGAGGCTAATTTCACCATGATCTTGCTAACCTAATTCATGATGTTTTGTTATATAACATGATCTTCAACAGATTGGAAAAATCCACAGATAAGTTCAGATTCCACACAAACTTTAAGTTGGAATTGAAACCCTACAAACCCCAACGAACATTCACCAATCTGCAACTTTGTGCAGAGAAAACAGGAAAAGGAATTGTTTCTTTAATGAATTGTTACTGGAGATGAGAAATGAGCTCTGTATATTAACACAAAGTGCAAGAACTAAATCTTTTTCAAAGCTGTTGTGACATTTTTACCCTCACAGAGCATTTAATTATGAATCTTATTATGCTCTTAGGTTGCTTGGCTATTTATTGTGAATGATGATACATTAAAAAAAAATACTATAAAAAAATCTAAAGAATAACATCCAGTTGATCTGAATGCATATTAAATTTTTTGGTGATATTAAATACACAATAAATAGCACTCAAAGTTAAATTATGTAAAAAATAACATTACAGTAGACTCCCTCTTATCTGGCCCTTACGAGACCGGACCCCTGGCAGGATGAACGAAAGGCTGGTAATCCAAAAATTGTGTCAGGAAATAAATAAAAACAGCAAATGACAAAAATACTAACTTTACTGTATTTTAATTAATAATTTGTTGTATAATATTAACAATTTACTCATACTCACTTGAAAAAGTCCGTGATTTTCTTTTGTTTCTTTGAACTTAACACTTTTTTTACCTGCAAAGTCGTGCCAATTATTAAAAAACATCACATCAATCACAGATGATGCCTGTTGTTGTTCAATGTATCTTACTGCAACATCAAAAGCTTCTTTTCCTTCAAATGGCTAACTTTACCTTCTTCCTTCTCTTCTTCATTCTCCACTTCTCCATTCTCTTCTTGGCAGACTGCATTGATAATTTTGTCATCATTCAGTGTTTCATTTTCCAACTGTTCATCACCTTTTAACATTTTTCAATGTCATCTTTTTCAAATGTGTCACATCTAGGCAGCAGTTTAAAGTCATTAAGCAGCGAAATATTGTAATTATCCATCATATCTTAGGCAGGTGCACGCTCATTCGATACTTTCGTGTTGTCATCTTTGGTACTTTCTACACAGTTTTCAACTTCAGGCCAAAGTTTTTTCCATGACCTCACAAACGTTTTACGAGGCATTTCTTCAAAAGCTCTTGTCAACATGTAGATCACATCCTTGATATTTATTGTTTTCAAAGCATTTAAAATCCTGTTCCGTCATTTTCAGTTCATTGTAAAATTTCTGAAAGAAGCTTTCTCCTGTATTACCTTTTTAAACTTACAAGCACGCCTTGATCCATTAGTTGTATTAAAGATGTTACATTAGATGGCAAAAACACGGCTTTTATGTTGTCAGAAATGAGTTCGCTTGGGTGTGTTGGGGCATTATCAAGAATGGGTTGGGTTGTTTTACCTCTGAGCGGCACTTTTTTGCACACCATGGGCTAAATGGCCAGGTCACATGGACCCCGAAGGCTCAGAGAAGGTTGGGGAAGGGGACCCACTGGAACAGCTGTTGGGAGACAGATGGTAGCCTCCCATCAAGGCCATCCAGCGTGTTCTTTAACGTGTACAGGGTATGGCTCTCCTGCACATGGGGCCACGGCTTAACATCCCATACGATGGATGGCGGCCTTTCTAAGCCCATCGGTGTCCCCTACTGATCGTGGGCAGGGCGGGGAATTTTGCGGAGATAAATCTCAACGCTGACCCAGCTGGGACTCGAACCTGGAACTACAGATTACGAGCCTGGCGTGCTACCGACTGAGCCACCCCCGCCCCCTTATCAAGAATGAGTAGGCCTTTACATGTATTTTAAGACTTGTCAAGTGGTTTTTTTACTTTTGGAACAAATTCTGTAAAGAACCACTCTTTAAACAAATACGAGTCTATCCAAGCAGAATTTTGAGTTTGTAGTATACTGGCAGAGCAGCTAAATTTAAATGCTTGAATGCTAGGGGTTTTGCTGATTTCCCAATTACAAAAAGAGGAAGTTTGTGCATACCTGCAGCATTTGTACACACAGCCACCGTGATTCTTTCTTTGCTTTAAATCCTGATGCTGAGGTTTCTTGCACTGTCACAAACGTTTTCATTGGAAAAAGTTTAAAATTTAGCCCAGTCTCATCTACATTGCAGATTTGTTCTGCGCATATGTATGCTTCTTCAATAAGCACTAAAAGTTTTTCTGAAAATTCTTTTGCTGCTAAAGGATCAGCTCATAATTTCTCACCACAAACACAAAGATAATGAACACCACGCCGTTTTTTCCAGCGAGAAAGACATACCTCGCTTGCTGAAAAATCTCCCCCATTACATATTTTAAAATGAAGGATTAATGCTTGTTCTTTCAAGATTGGCCACTGATTGGCACTCCTTTTCGATGCTCTTGCATGAACCATAACCAAAGTGCATCATTGACAATTTCATATTTCCGCTTTTTAAGAGTGCACCGAGAAGAAAGCGTTTTTTCAGGCTCGACTTGAGTGCAACAATCTTGTAAAGATTTTCTATTTCTTCTCTAGTCATTTACCATGCTTTTACCAACACCTAGTTCATCACAAATATGCTTTATTGGATCATCTTTGTCAATAAGTTCTAACGCTTTTAATTTCATCTCCATCATAACGATATTATGCTTACATTTGCATCCACACATTTTGTACCACACAATAATTAATAGATCACAATGCACAATCCTGTATATACACAGTACATTGTAATATTCACAAAGAGGAACTGAAGCAAATATGTACTGTACTATAAAGAAAACACGAGGTGACTTGCTTCCACTTCTTGAAACAGAAGCAAATTAACAAAACAAGCGGCGACTTGCTTCCACTTCTTGGAATTACCAGTTAAAGCAGAGGCCGTTTGAGCCAAGACCGAATAAGGGTCTACTGTACTTTTTGGTAAGAGTATTCACAATACTTGGCCTGCACATCACTTTTAAATATTTTATTTTTAACATTAAAGATAGTGAATTACAGACATTGTTCACCATTTACCTAGCACATATATTTCTTTGTTAATCATCATGAGCATAGTTAAGAATAACACTAGATTTTCTGGATTGTGGCACAGGGTTTTATCAAAATAATGGAAACACACACTATTTGTGGAAAACATTTTATTAATAAGCTGTAGGCCCACCTCAGGCATTCAGAACAGATGCATTCAACGTGGAATAAACTTATACAAGTCATGCACATACGGTAATGGAATGTGGGACCATTCTTCATGTAAAATATGACCTAACTGTGCCAGTGATGCCGGAGGTAGAAAGTGTGATCTGACCCGGAGCTCCAGATATTTCCAAAAATGTGCAATAACATTGAAGTCTGGAGATTGAGGTGGCCAGGACCTCATCCTCATGCGCTACAAACCACAACTTGACATGTTTCACACAATGCATGGGTGCATTATCAGCTTGAAACCAGGGAGTGTCATTTGGGAACAATGCATGCAACATTGGGTGCAGGTGGTCCCCGAGAATGGATCGTACATTGCAGATGTGACACAACACTGCAGAATAACTAATGGCCCTAAGAATGCCATGATATGGCATTCTTAGGATCATCATCAGGGATCATAGGAAACAGCATCAGGGATCCACCTCTATACTTCACAGTCAGAACCAAACAGTTGGGGTGGTACGCTTCTGCATGTTTTCGCCAGACATACACTCTACCAGTGGTGGGAAACAATGTGTAGCATGATTCATCAGACCAGATGACACATTGCCAGTCTTTAGCATTTGAGTTTTATGTGCTTTGCACCACCTTGCACATTTTGTTGCATTGATGTTGGTAATCAGAGGTTTGTGGATTGCAGCATGGACATAAATACGGGCAGGATGGAAGTTCCCGACAAACTGTTATGACGGAAACAGGATCATCCCAACTCTGCTACTATTTGCAGTGCCATGGTCTTGTGCTTCCATTGTACAATTTGTGCCAATGTTCACCTATTCCTATCTGGCAACTTCGTATGGTGTCCACAATTTCCATGTTTGGAGGCAATGCCTGCCCTTTTTGATAGGTAATCATAATCTCAATCTTTGATACAGTTCCTCATGTTACACCTACTATTTCTGCCATTCTGGTTACTGAAGCTCCTGCAAGACTTGTACCATTGACCATGCCTTTTTAGAGGTCATTGAGATCTGACATTGTCAACAATTACACTATACAGCTGTTTCACCTGTGCCAGTGGCACTGCTACGTGATAGCTGACATCGTACTTCTCCCCTTTATATGCCTCACATATGAGTGACATCATCCCTGTTGATATGCATACAGTGCATTGTGTGTACTCCAGTTACCCTCAGTTTTTCCATTATTTTGATAAACCCCTGCAGGTTAAAAATGACAATGATGCATCTTTTGGCATCATAATTAATTTGAAATAAGTTATCTGACATTTTTAAGCAAGATAAACCAAACCTTAATTCTTTGGATTCTAGATGTTTATACAGTATCTTGGGATGGGTTAGGTTGTTTTACCTCTGAATGACATTTCTTTGCACACAATGGACCCCAAGGGCTCAGAGAAGGTTAAGAGGTTCATGAGAATTCAAGATAACAACCCAAGAGCTCAGAGGTAAGGGAACTAATTGGACAACTGTTAGGAGACATATGGAAGCCCCCCCCCCCCCCATCAAAGCCACCCAGCATGTTCTTTAAAGTGACAGAGTATGGCTCTCCTGCATGTAGGGACTTTTACATTATATCCAATGGATGGTGGCCTTTCCAAGCCCATTGGTTTCCCCTTTATGACTGAGGGCAGGGTGGGAGTTTAGATAAATCTCAATGTTGAACTAGGTGTGATTTGAACCTGAGAACTGCAAGCAATGATGAAGTAGAGGAAGCAACCACTTGTTGGAGCAGCATTTTGTGCAGAAAGAAACTGTCAGTTTGGCCATATTCTTTGCATGCATATTAGTCTGTAGTGATCAAATTCAACAATTGTAGTTCAAGGTCGATGTGTTTGGAGGCTAAATTACAGTCTGGTTGTACTTGTGTTCCCATTGCTCAAGTTGCCATGGACTATGGAAAAAAGAAGCCAAGGCTACTTTTGAATGAACGAACAAATCCCCCCAACCATCCACATCTTATGTACATGTGTATTCTAAAACCATTTTTTTAAAATCTTTGAATAATAACACTATCATCACAGTCATGTGAAAATGTGCTTGAAAGTGCTTCACATTAATAATGCAAGCCACTGAAACCCATCCCCTCTGAAGCCTAAGAGACTAAAATGTGTGACACTGAACTACTATCCAAAATATGCCTGATAAAGGAAGAAAGTGAATTTGAAATTACTTGATTAACCATGTTTTCTGAATTATCTGCACTTCAAATCCATTGCTTGTTACACCAAAGATGACTTTTTGTCTAGAGAAGATTTCATGTAAATGGTACAATTCAAAAGTTCCTGGACTTGCTGTGTATAGCACCATTAGGTATAGTTCTGACTTCTGCTACTAGGTATCACAAGCCTAATTCAAACATTATGGCAAAGTTTAATGTTGATAGTTGGAACAAAGCCTTCTGTATGAGGATTTTAGTGCATGTGTCAATTTATGATTTTCTTTAATCAAAAATGGAACACATGAAAGAACAACACATTTGCATCAAGTTTTGTTTCAAACTCAGTAAAACCACTTTAGAGATTCATGAAATGCTTAAACCAGGCGTGTACAACCCGCAACCCTAAACAGCTGGTAATGCGACCCACAAAATCGTCAAGTTTATGTGTTTACGACATAAGCTTTCAACATGACTATGTGATTTTCAGCAAGTTTTTTCGTGACTACACAGCACTAATGACAAAAGTATTAGTGACACAAACAAATATCCCAATTAAAAACTTTTCTGGCTATTTTATGTGTGGCCCAAAGCAATTCATCTTCACTCAATGTGGCCAAGGGAAGTCAAAAGGTTGGACACCCATGGCTTAAACAATCATTCAGTAACAATGCCATGGACCAAACTCGGGCTTTTGTATGGTTCTCACATTTTAAACATGGCCAAATGTCAGTGAAAATGTCATTCTGGTCAGCTCTCAACAAGATGAACAGACAATAACGTGAAGAAAGTGCATCAGGCTAACCATGAGGAGGTTGTGCACACAGGACTGGATGAACATGTGAAGTGGTGACATGTAAAGTTCTTTGGAGGCTTCTAGCACAGCAGAAATGACATCAGTCGCAACAAATAAATATGCTAATAATGGAAATATCTAATAGTCAAAAATAGTTTTAATTGAGAAATGAAATATTACAAATTATTTAACTGATGAGTACCTAAATAAATATTTAATCATGACAATACACTAGACCACACAGCTCTCTCTACTGAGCAGTTTTTGGCCAAAAATAGCATGCCAGTGGTTTCCCCCCCCCTCCCCAGACCTTGTCACCTGTTACTTCTTCTTGTTCCCAAAGATGAAGTTCCACCTTAAGGGTTGATGATTTGGCTATGTTGAAGTGATTCAGGCAGAATTGAAGGAGGTGATGAACAACATCTCAAAACAGGAGTTTCAAAAGTGTTTTCAGCTGTGAGAAAAGCTCTGAAGGAGACTACTTTGAAGGGGATAACAGTAATTAAAACCTATGGTAATGCTACATACTTTTATCAGTGCAGTCTGGGAACTTTTGGATTACATCTGATATATATGAAAACAACAAATATTAAAGGAATTTGGCTAACCTTTTTCTCTAGAGTATCAATGATATAGTGTAGCAGAGTCATATTTCTGTTGATGCTAGACTTTGTATCTGCAATACGATTCAGGCTTGCAAGATGGAAACCTGATGCATTACCACGAGCACCACGGTTCATGTAATTTCCAAAAGCCAGAATAAGTTCCAGTAACCTTTTCAGTCTTTTACTTCTGTGAAGCTCTTTGGAGGCTTCTAGCACAGCTGAAATAACATCAGTCACAACAAATAAATATGCTAATAATGGAAATATCTAATAATCACAAATAGTTTTAATTGAGAAATGAAAATATTCCAAATTATTTAACTGATGAGTACCTAAATAAATATTTAATAGTTGTGCAAATAGTGTTAAATATAGATTAAGATATTTAGCAAAATTGAAATGAAAATAATTTCAATTCAGTTAAATAATTTAGCAACAAATAAAATAAATATAATTTTGTTTTATCAATTAAATTATTTTTCTGGAAATTTTCAGGAAAATTTTCTGTTTACGTCTTCTGCACTACTTTGAAAAATAACATTAATTCATAAATAACAGTAAACAAATATTATTTATATTTTAAGATTTTTAAAAAGACTGATAGTTTTCCGTTTTATGATAAAGTACCAGTTAAATTAAGAAAACCTATATATTTGTACACCATCTCATAGAATTGGTAATAAATAATAAAGATCATGTTTATATCTGCTTTCAAAATATTTCGATGGTTCAAATGATATGCTTTCTGCAGATTAGCTTCTTTTTTCAAACAAGCATTGGGTTTTGTGGTCTGTAAACGAAAAGTTTTTATATGACCACACTAGTACTGCATATTTCACTTTGATTCACACACTACACATAAAGAAAGTTTAAAATGGGTGAATTGCATTCATGCTCAATAAAAGCATTAATTTTTCTCTTAAAAAATGGTTAAATTACAATAAAGAAACATTTCTAATGAAGAAAGAGTAGTAACGAAAAAGACAACTGAGAAAATGAAAATTTTGCTTAGGTATGTTTTATTTATGATAACTCCAGACTTAAAATTTATTTGTGCAATAGTTGACAAAAAAAGTGCAAGACGTTTTTTGTTCAATCAAATGCAAATGTGTTTCTATTATGTATAATTTAAAAAGTTACACTAATGTATGAATTTATTTCTAATAGTTAAAGAATTATAGACAACAACATAAGACAGCCATTTACATTTTATGAAAATGTATATTCTAATCCATTATGATATTCAAATGAAAATGACGTTTCCCAGCCAGCTAGGTAAGCTCAACTAAATGTAAATGGAATTTTTAATTTGTTTGCTAAAATTGAGCTATTGCTTTCCCTTTTGTCATTTACCTGTCAGTCTGTAGACATATGGCTTTTTTTTTGTTCTTAGAGATAAATGAAAAATATTGTATGGATAAATATTAATGAAATACTAGGATTCACATTTTCCAAAGCTCTCAATAGTCTTAATTTTTACATTAGAGCGTGTTAAAATTGGGAACTGGCAATACTCTAACACTTGTAAATGATAGATTCATTCCATAAATTTCCATGATAGAGTGTGATGGCCAAAGTATTTATAATGATGGCAGCCCCTTTATTCTGATTGATGATTGGGAAGATGCAATTATTTTGTTTTTAAGAAATAAATGAAAAAATTGTTTTGGGCAAGAGAAGTAACAATGAAATATTAATCATCCATTAGTATGAATTTGCATCTTTATAGGGTACAAAAGTAAGAAAATGAGTATTCCATATTTACAAGAGGTGATAAGTGAAAGTGAAAAACTGCAGCATGATTATTAAAAGAACAATCAACTCTAATTGCTCACACATGTTTTGCTTGCATATAAATGCAATTAGGGCTTCTACAAGGCTCATGGCCATGTATGTGCAAAATTAAACATGCCATTCTTTTTACAGTAAAAATTAAATATGCTCTACCAGGTGTTAACTCTATGCCTTGCAATGTTTATGTTTAACCCTTCCACTGTCCACATCGTCTGTATATGTTTGGAGAATCTGAATTGAAAGGCCAAGGACATAAGTATCCATTTTTAGTACAACAAAAAAAAAATCGATTTTTTAAAAATAAAAATTGCTGTTGTAATTTATATATATCTTAAAAAATAAATAATTCAGGCTTCAAAAATAATATTTTGATTTTTAATTTGATGCATATTTTATGAAACTACAATATAAATAATTTCATAAAGCCATCTGATTGCCATTTAGAAGCACTAATTTGCTTGTTAAAGCTCCTATTTGCTGAAGCAACCTTATGATTTAAGCTCACAAGTTTGATTTGAAATATTATCAACAAATTTTCCCTTATATTTTCGAAAATCTCCTAAAAATTAACAAAAAAAAATGCTATTTTAAAAACGACAGTTTTTTGGAAGTAATTACAGAGTACATACTGCCATTTTTTTTTTCCATTCCACACTCTTTTCTGTCATAAACCTATTTCAGTACTCCCAATGTGATGGTCCACCTATTCACTTTTACTTTTCCTTAACCAGTTTTACTTCATTTATGTTATATTTATCATTTTGGGGATTATTACTTCATTTTTTGGACTGATCGCAATTCTCGTTTCTGAGCTGTAGAAGTTGAACATGCACAACTCTGACTTTTGATTGTCAGCCACTAATGCGCACGTGTAGGACACAACCTCTCTTGTGTAATAGCTCGTGTGATCATCAGATTATGCAAATGTCTTCCTGGCATGCAACAGACACTTGCTGGATTTGTATGCAGCATGTTATAACTAAGTGATGTAGGTCATAGAGTGAGTTAGTGAAGAGAGTGCTGTTAGTGGAAGCTGAGATGTAGAATTGGAATTGTTAGATTGTTAGGAGGAGCTGAAAAACATTGAATCAATATGTGTTGTATAGATAGAAGGAGTTGTTAGCACTCCAACTTTTGTATTCATCAAATGAGTTCGGTGAGTTTTTGAATTTTTTGGGACATAAACTTGGTTTGTTTTAGAAACTTTTGAATTTTTGCTATTTTTCTCTTAAGCAATGTAAATTGATTTTTTGATTAGATGCTATCTCTGTTCTGTGTCCTACAAGTGTTTTTTACAATTTTGGTCCAGCATATTGGATACCCTTTGTAAAGTTAGTATTTACTTTTTTATATTTAAACCTTAGTTTTAATTTCAGCAGATTTATTTTCAAAAATTAGTGATCTTTTGGCCAATCGATAAGTATTGATTTTTTTATAGTTATGCTACATTCTATGGCCAGCCTACAACTTGTTGCTCAGGATATTTTAACATCGCATTAGACTATATGTTAATTTTTATTTTATTATTTATTACTTTTCCAGTAAAACTTTGATCTGGTATCATTTACTGAGAATAAATGAGATCTTGGATAGGAAAGCAAATTCATTTCTATAGGTTTCTTTCTGCTAGTTAGCGTTTTTTCAATCCACTGATTTATCGATCTTTCTGAGATATTCTAGATCGGAGGTTGGTTAAAAGTTGTTGCAGATATTTTATTTAACATTCCTCTAGGTTATATGTAATTTTTCTTTTACTATTTCTTGTTTCTTTGTAAAAAAACTTTGAACTTGCACCGTTTTATGAAAATGAATGTCTTGGATACAGAAGCAAAACAGATTTCCTTGCTACAGAAATCAGTCGTCACATGGGAGGGCAATTTCGGGAAGGTGTCCCATCCACTAAACTCACGATAAAAGTTTCACTCCTCCCCCCCATCTAGAAAAATTATTTTTTTAAAGTACGAGTTTTTATGTTTATACTGAATGATTTTAAAAGCACCCCCACCTCCCACTTCAGTATCTTGGCTGTGCTACACAGATGATATGTTTTTTTTTTTTGCTTTGGTGCACAAACCTTTCTGCACTTAGCGAAGATCGCCAAACTTCAACACCCAAAGAAAAAAAAATTCATAATGTTTAGCCAAAAAAAGCAGCCAAGGAATTTTTTTCTATTTCATAACCAGTTCAGAAAATTTTGTGAACATGAGAAGTCCAAGTCACTTTGTATAACACTGGCTGTGTTTAAAATATACGATACTGAAAAGAATCATTAAAATAAATATCATATTTCAGGTTGAATATTATATTATTTGGGAGAAAATTTCATTTCGATAAATATATAATTTAACTACTTTTATTCAGCAGGTTTTCCAAAATGAAGCCTTAATTGCATAGTGCAATCTTTTTTTTTTTCACCATATCACATTGAAAAAGGCTTATTAAAATCAATATGCTTGCAAATTTGTCTATATTATTTATTTTCATAAAATTCATAATTAAATTATGTTTAATTTGATATATATAACATGACCTATTTCTGTTGATTGATTATTTTTTTAAAAAATTCTGAAGTTGACTTGTTTATTTGACTCAGCACAATTGGCTAAAAGCCTGGAATTTTCTCAAAGTATGGTACCAAGAAAAAAATTACAAAACGAGAGAGATATTTACTTAAAACCAAAAAACATATTTTTTTTCTTGCTATTCAGAAATATATAGCCATTCTATTCATGTGCATTTTAATCAATTCTGTCTACTAGTTTTTTTTTTATTTGCATTGCCAAATGCATTTTTTTTACTACGCGACTCTAAAAAAAGTCCTATTAATACAAAACATTATCTTTTTTGTTAAATACATTATTTTCAGAAAATCCAGAATTAAATGCTGATTAATTTGGCATACAAGCATGCCATAATTTCTTTCATTAGTTATTTGACAAAGAAGTTCTAAAGTTAAAGGTTTTATTGCTGAGCATAGGGAGAAAAAATAGCTTGGCCTCTGGATGGAAACCTGTATTTCAGGATGGGCACTGGAAGGGTTAATAATGTTGCCTATTTACACTGACAAACATCAACATGAGGGAAATTCGTGAAGGCATATTAAATCATTTATAATTAATTACAACTAAGTATCATTATATAGATTTGGTAATAATACTTTTTTTGCTTATTATTATTCCTACTAATTATTATTATTAACAAGTGAGTGGCTTATACTCTTGTAGTGTACTTTAATTTCCAAGTATCATGTTTAATTTGAATTAACGAGGGAGCTTTATATAGCTTATGTATTTTAATCTTTCGGAAGTTGGTTGGTTAGTTGGTTAACATATTCTATGAAACCTAATAATTGAGTGCAGAAGATGAAATTCTGAAACCTTTCAAAAGGAACAATTTTCCCTTTCTTTCTAGAAGACTGTATCAAGATGTTCAGCAGGTTATAGTGATTATCACCTGGTGTCATGAAGTAAATAGGGATAGTTCAATTGCACGAATTAACCACTCAGAAAGGTTTCTTTTGGTATGTTTGGCATTCTTCACTGTGCCTACACTGGGGTTTAAGGCTATTATAGTGTGAAGGTGATTTCGTAGTAAGCTTTTTCATGCTGACAGAACTGGAACTTCTACGTTGCATAGGTGTTGTTCATATTTTTAAAGCTTCACCATAATTTAATTGCAGCCAAAGGCATTGATGGTAAAATAACAGTCAAATAGTGGGTTGTTGTTTGGGTTGTTTTACCTCTGAGCGGCACTTTTTTGCACACCATGGGCTAAATGGCCAGGTCACATGGACCCCGAAGGCTCAGAGAAGGTTGGGGGAGGGGACCCACTGGAACGGCTGTTGGGAGACAGATGGTAGTCTCCCGTCAAGGACATCCAACATGTTCTTTAATGTGCACAGGGTATGACTCTCCCGCACACGGGGCCATGGCTTAACGTCCCATCCGACGGACGGCGGCCTTTCCAAGCCCATCGGTGTCCCCTACTGACTGTGGGCAGGGCGGGGAAGTTTGCGGAGATAAATCTCAACGCTGACACAGCTGGGACTCGAACCTGGGAACTACAGATTACGAGCCTGACGCACTACCGACTGAGCCACCCCCGCCCCAGTCAAATAGTGGGTTAAATGCTGGTACTTAAAGAGTGTTTCTGTCAGGTTCTGCTAGGTTTTAATTTCTGAATATGCCACATTAGGACTGAATCTAAGGGAGTGGTACAGCCCCCCTTTCAGAATGCTAGTAAAGGTAATAGAGGGGAAAAATTATTAAACTTATTTATATTTCAAGCGTTTTTCAAGAATTTTTTAAAAATCTGTAAAATGGAGGGGGAAATATTATATTGCATTGGAAATTCAGTCTCTGCCACTCCCTCTTACATTTTCCTAGCTTGATTCCCTCCTCCCCCTCATTTTTTTTCTAGATCCAGGCCTGGCTACATGCATTCTGCTATTTCTTCTCCTAAGGTTCTTTTTGTTCTTCTGGTGCAGTAGATGGGGGATAGGTGATGTGATCTTATTGAGCTATAATAATCTGTTTCACTATTTCATTTCTTAACCAACATGTACACAATCAATAAAACACTTTGAAATTTTATGCTGCAGCATGCAAACACAAGATATGGTGTGAACTAATGGCTCTGCACCAGAAAGAATATAAGAAAATTAGATACTTTAACTGAAATTTGCAAATGCATAATTCAGAATTTTGGACTGTAAAATTATAAATCTTAGTTTAATAATTTTTTTGTAATAAAGTGATGAAAATAAAACTAATATTACTTGTAATTTTTCATTCAGCATTTTACAATATAGTAGTGAAATACACTAATTGTTGCAAACTGACAGTGGATGTTGCAATCCACTACACTTCAGTAAATGTCCAAAATGTTTAATAAATCATTATTTAGGGGATACACTAGTGAAGTGTCTCTTAACACATGGGCCAGTGGTGATGTCCATAGGCTACTAAACATGAATTACAGAAAATTATAAAAAGTGATCCATGGTTTAGAAAATGTTAAGAATCACTGTTCTAGGAGTTAATAACCACTGCAATGTAGTAATGGTTTAAAATATGGATAATAAAACATTTAAAGTTGCTTTAGCATTGCAATTAGAGTTGTATAATAGTCTTTTCTGCTCAATATAACCTACTAATTAAAACTTCCTTTCACAGAAACAATGCTACAGCATTGTTCTGTGACAAGCAAATTTACAGCATTGTTTAGAAGAACCTATGTTTGATTATTTATTCTGACAAGGATACACCTAATGGTGATATTTTATTAATTTTTTTATTACAGACAATAAATCTAGATTATTACATACAGTAGTGACTATGTGTATATCCACAGTTAACACTTTGGTGCTGACAGATGTAATAGCATATTTTCCAAAGTCTGTTACTAACTTTTGATGGCTGTACCAATACATCCTTCCATTTAAGCAATTTTTTTAAAAATTACATAACAGTGCACAGTTTTCATTTTTTGTGCAAAAATAACTGAATTATTGTTTTACTTCAGCAAATGGAAGAAAAATTTTGTTGTTTTTCTTCAAACAAGGAACTATGAATTTTAATTTTTTTAAAGGATTTTAAAATTAAAATACAATACCTTTTGAAAAGTTTTTGAAAACTTTATCTCTCTTTATATTCTGTGTATTCACTTACATAATAATGTTAACTTCTTATCTCTAGCTTATTTCGTATTTAAGGCATGATTTTTTAAAAAGTCTAAAAAGTGCAGGATTCTGGGACCAGCCAATTTTTTAACCCCCAGGAATAAAATTCCAGTCCATGACAACACATTCATAGCTAAAATATTTTCAGCATTTATGCATCTATGGTCTATATTCACTGCTCGACATTGAAAGTGCCCCACCCAGAAGGACATGTCGTAAACATACAAATAGAAGGGTGGGTGTGCGCAGTTGAGATATGCAAATGATGATAATCCAGAGCCAATGACATTTGGCTCAAGAGATAAAAGGTGCAAGAAGGAACAGGGATGGTATTGTGTTTATGCCAGTGGAAGTTGTGCGAACAGTTGAGATGAGGCAGTTCCGCTTGGAAATTGTTCAGTGAAGGCCAAAAATACCTGGTACATGCCGTGGTCAGGTTTATCGCATTTTGGATGCTTTTGAGAGAGAAAGAATTATAGGTCTATGTGAAGCTGGATGGACTACACATCGTGTCACTGCCCATGTTCATCGAGTGCATGAACTGTTGGATGCTGTTGGCAACAGTGGTGAAATGAAGGTTCTAGTGTGCATCGCAGAGGGAGTTGTGCCATCCAACAGACATCAGCATGGCTTGATTGTTCAACATGCTCGTTCGTCACCACAGAGCACTGCAGGCGATATTCGACGGGCTGTGTCAGCAGCCATGGATGTCCCCATAACGACCCAAATGGTAAACTGAAGATTGCATGAGGTACCCCTATGCTCTAGGCAACTGTTACGTCAACTGCCATTGACTGCAAATCATTGCAGCGCTTGTCTGGCTTGGTGCCAAAGTCGTGCGAACTGGGGTCATGAATGGAACACTGTTGTGTTTAGTGATGAATCCCATTTCTGTCTGGGTGCTGACGATTGACGGGTCTGTGTATGGTGACAACCTGGCGAGAGGATGGATCCAGCTTTTGTTCATGATTGGAACAACGCCTATCAGCCAGGCATAATGGTATAGGGTGCTATTGGATATGACAGCAGGTCACCTCTTGTCTGCATCACGAAACACTGACAGCTGCATATGTTAGTGTGGTTCTGCAGCCCGTTTTGTTACCATTCCTGGGAGGTATGCGGCAGCCCATTATCCAGCATGACAACACCTGTGTACACACTGCTAGGGTCTCCAGACGATGTTTGCAAAGAGTTCAAGTATTGCCATGGCCAGCACGATCTCCAGATTTATCCCCAATAGAAAATCTGAGGGAGCACATTGGATGACGTGTGCAATCTTCTCACCGGCTGGCACGCAGAATCTCAAATTATGGGAGCAAATCAATGCTGCTTGGTGTGCAATTCCTTAGGACCATATCTGTCGACTGTATGACTCCATGCCACACCATATTGCTGCCTATATTGCCGTTCATGGCAGTGCAACCACCTACTGAGACAGTCAATTTGTGCTGCACTATCTCATCTTCTAATCACTGTAAGTGACTGCAAATTAAATCACAGTATGCCAATATGTATGCTACATTTCACCCCTATCCCCTCACTCCTTCCGGGTGGGGTAATTTCAATGTCGTGCAGTGTATCTAGAACACACAAATATCACTGACTATAGCTACAAAAATTTCAACATTTGAAGTGTGTAATGAAGGTGATCCTGAATATAATTTGTGCATTGGAATCATTCTACCAATAGTCTCATTAAGATCATCATGTTCAATAGCCACCACTTTATTTTTGTGATTAATCAAAATAATGCACAATGTATGCAGGTTTATCACTAAATAATGTAGAATGCAAATAGGATTTTGGACATTTGCTAGATTGGTTGGTAATTGTCAATAATTACTGCTTTCTGAGCTTTCACAGAAATATGTGCAGAAACATTAAAGTCATGTTTAACTTACCTTCAATCTTTGGTTTGCTATCAGTTATTCTCTCCTGAAATTTCTTTTTATAAAACAAAGTTCTTATCCTTTGTTCATAGTGTACAATTCTGTTAAAATAAATTAAACTATTTAGTAATGTATAAAGGAATTTTAAAGTTCTAAGATTCACTACAAATATTTACATTACATCACATTCAAATTCATAAATATACAACAGATATGTGTCATGCCTGAGATGGATAAAGAATACAACTCATTAACATACCTACAAGATTTTGTAGTAAAAATTCTCTCCTTTGAAAAAAACAACTATATATCAGTGTTTCACATTTGGCAATAAATTTTATTATGAAAAATAAAATGAAAGATAAAAGAAAGGTAAATGGTAGCCTCAGAGTTTTTAGTAGCAGTGTTTACTATAAGTAATAGTTTTTAAGCAGTTGGGTGGTTTTACCACTGAGTGGCACTTTTTTTGCACACAATGGGCTAAATGACCAGATCACAAGGACACTGAGGGTTCAGAGAAGGTTGAGGGAAGTGAACCCACTATACAGCTTTTAGGAGACAAAATGTACCCTCCCGCCAAGGCCATCCAGTGCATTCCATGATTTTACATCCTATCCAATGGATGGCAGCCTTTCCAAACCTACCAGTCAGTGTTCCCTTTCTGACTGAGGGCAGGGTGAGGGTTTAGTGGAAATAAATCTCAACACTGGCCCAGATGGGACTTGAACTTAGGAACTGCAGATTACGACAGAACTATCAACTGAGCCAACCTCCACCCCAATTTTAAACAGTATTTGCTAAAAAGAAAGTATTGTTTTAATAAATGTTTGTTTCTAATTATTTTGAAACTTCTGTACATTACCAAAAGAAATGAATGAACAAACAAATGAATTAAAGAAATGTAATTCTTTTCCTAGACTTGCAAATTTATACTATTGCACATTTTTCAACCAATATTAAGAATCAATGATAATTTTCAAACAGTTATTCAATGATTTCTATACTAATGAAAATTTTTAATTAAATTTGTACAATGGTTATGTGAATTCATCATCACTTCGAACTAGGGTTGTGTATGTAAATTAATGCTCATAAACTATGACTATAGTTTATTAAGCCATGATCTGTATAATGCTATTATGGAAATTGCACACTACTGATGTACATCAGCTAATTTTTTTAAAAATTTTAATATTATATTTCAATTTATACAGTAGTCCTCAAGCACATTTATTTTCAGGCTTCACAATGGTTAAGGGTTTACAGGTTGAAATCATATGACCATTTTAATTAAAAGCTTTAACAATACAACTTACATCAAGGGTAACAATATTTAAAAAAAAAGGTTTAAATAAAGCATTAAAAGTCATGAGATTATCAAATAAAAATATTATTGGGCAGTTTAAACAAAGTTGTTGTTCACATAGATTATTATAAATTATACATGAATAGAAAACATTATCATTTAAAATGAAGTAACACACACACACATAAATATAGAATTGTGTGCTGCATTTTTTGTGGAAAATTAAAAATATAGTTGTGAGAGCTTAATTTTTTTAGTTTGCTTAATAGGCCAGGTTAGCAATTTTTGCAAGCTGTATCTGGCCCACAGGCCATAGTTTGGAGGCCCTTGGTATACCCTATAATTAAAATATGAAAATTTAACTCTTGACAGCACTGATATTGAAAGCATAAAAATAAATAAGTGTATATCTGGGAGACTCACTTGCTGATTTCATAGAGAAACCGGTCAGCCCTTGCCATATTTTCAATCTCCATACTATGTTCTTCAAGCAAAGCTTTCTCTTCTTGACTAGGCATAAATTTCAGCAGCTGACGGTAAAATAAACAAGTTATATAATAAACACTTGTCTAGTACAAGAATATATATATTTGAATTGCATATTTTATGCTATGTTTTCTACTGCTTTTTATTTATACATGGGCTTTCTCATGTTCAGGTAAGAAGGAGAATTTTCATTCCCATAGAAAATCTATAGTGTAGCCCTTGATTTATGCTAGAGTTAGGTACCTGGAGATGCCGGCATATATTGAATTTGCATAAATGAAAACCAAATTATATTTCAATGAGATGCATTCCATGTGTATAAAAACTGAGACTCCTTCATACAACAATATAAACATTTTAATATTTTACACATAAACATTATATAAATGCATTAAAATAACATATTTCATAATTCATACCTGTATAATATAAATAGGTAGGCATTACTGACAAGAGGAAGGTCCTGGTTGTGGATTGTCAGGGTCGACTGGATTATCTTCTGCGATCTTTGAACCAGTTAAATGCTTTTCAGATTTCTTTTTAAAATAAGAAAGGATGGTTGTTTTCATTGCTTGATGCCTTCATTCCTGCAAAACTTGGTAAAAAGGCTGCAACACTGTCTTCATTCCTGCAAAACTTGGTAGTAAGGCTGCAACACTGCCTTGATTCCTCTTCTAATAGAACAACTTCATTCATCGTCAAGATCGATTTTGCCTAGTCTTTGCAGGTATTATCAATCCCAGCCAGAATTTCCTGCAAGTCATGAGTTTTTATAGACTGTAAAATGGGCTCTTCTTATTCTTCCTACTGCTGTTCCCAAGTTAACTGTACAGCTAAATCTTCTAGTTACTCATTTGTAAGAGGCTCAGAATGGCTCTCTAACAACTCAGTCACATCATCAGGCTCAATGTTGTCAAGCCCTATCTCCTGGGCAATTATGGTAATTTCATTTGCAATCTGTGGCACTTTCCCAAATCCCCTAAAATCATGTACAGTCGCTCAAAAAAATATCCGAACACTATGGTTGATTACAGAATTCAGAAAAAATATCTGACAACAATTTTTTTTAGAAATTAGTGACCATCGTGTACAGTACACGAAGGTTGCCAGATCACTAATTTCTAAAAAAATCATTGCCAGATATTTTTCTGAATTCTGTAATCAACCATAGTGTTCAGATTTTTTTTTGAGCGACTGTACACACCAGGCCACACTTTTCACCACACTCCATTTGTACTAGTTGATGTGACTTCTTTCCAAGCATCATCAATCCTTATCTCTACAATGTTTTGTGGATGTCCTGGGGTATTATTGTTCAATAACAGCAGTACCCTCCTTGGATAATAATTTTTGAAAAGTAACGATGTACCACTTGACAAAAATGATCTATATACCAATCTGTGAAGACATCTTGTGTCACCCAAGCTTTTCTGTTTGAAGTCCAAACGATTGGTTAATTTGCTTTAATGAGTCCCTTCATCACTCTTAGTGTTTTAGAGTGATAGAAAACCAAGCTTCAGTTTTACAGTTATTGAAGCATTTCCACCAAGAAGAAGAGTTAAATGTTCCATGGCTGGTTTAAATCCATAAGCATGTTTCTCTTCACTGCAGATGAAAGTTCTTGAAGGCATCTTCTTCCAATAAAGGGTGGTCTCATTCTCATCCACATTGAAAACAAGATCAGGGGGATATTCACCATCCTCTATGAGTTGCTTGAAGTGCTCAGGATACACTCTTGCTGCTGCTTCATCAGCACTGACAACAGCCTTACCTATTATTTTATATATTGTAAATTTGAGTTCACTGCTTGAAATTAATGAACCAGCCTTTGCTTGCTATGAAAGTATAGTCGCTGCCTTCCTTTTCTTTTATCTCATTAAGCAAATTCTTTGCTTTATCCCAAATAACACTTTGTGTGAAAGGAATGCTTCTTTCATTTAACTTGCCAACCCACAATGAGAGTAATTGCTCCATTTTCCCAATCACAGGACTAAAACATGAGTATCTAAGAGTTGTAGCAGTTTTCCTTCTTGCAGTTTCCACTGTCTTTTTAACTTTATCAGCATTTTTCATGATTGATGTTACAATGGAGTGGGGGGATAACTAATAGGATGCGAGTGCCCATCCTCCATTATTCTAATTACTTCCATTTTTTCTTCTAAAGTTATAGATTTGCATGGTCTTTTAGCAACATTTTCACTAGCAGTTGCACTTCCAGTCTCATGACCAAACATGGTTCCAGTTTCATTTTTTATTTTAAAGAATAAATTTATGAAAAATTCTAAGGCACAATTTTAGAGTATAGATTATACTTCAATAATGTAGCACAGATAATTATAAACACAGTACAGTATTCAAGTTCACAAACAGAGTTTTAAAATAACTCATCATTAAATAAAGAACCACTACAAAATGCAATATAGTACCAGTCTTTAATCTGAGACACAATGATCGGTTCACCAGTATTTATACTGCGGACTATTGTTCAGGTTCTAGACTCTAGAACCTTTGAGGTGGTTCAAATCCACCCTGCCCAGCAGTGCTGCGCAATGACTTTTCTTAGTGACAGCAAGGTAGAATAAAATTTTCCAGCATTTTTGAGGGAAATTAAGGAAATAACTAGAAAATTCTCAAACCAGCGAATATTTAAATTGGAGTAAATCAAACCATCATAAATCAAGAGCCTACTGAATTCTTTATCTTTCGAATGTTGGTATACTTCTCTAGAAACTCAAAATAATTCTATAAAAATATACTCAAGTAGGTTTTTCTCCTCTTGGAACATTAGTGTCCAACATGATTCAATACTTAAACTTGTGATAATCAGGTCAATATATACTGCTCACAAAAATTAGGGGATATTTCATCACTTCATATTCATTTTTAAAATATCCCCAAATTTTTGTGAGCAGTGTATTAACTATGTGATACAAAATGTATGAATTATTAATTCACAAATACCCTTTGTACACATTTAGGTGCATGCATTCTTTAATACCTAGTGATATCTATATATATGCATATAATGCAAGTTCTACAATTCACAGTAACAAAAAGACAAGTTCAGAGATATATTTCCACAAACACTTAAAATATTTCAGTCATTTACCAACTGTATGTCAGCACTAAAAATACTCCATAGTGTCAGGGAAGGTAAACTAAATCAATCTATATTTTATTTCCCAATTGCAGCAATGTGTATTTAATTAAACATATTATTATTATTTTGTTTAGATACAGCCCAAAGCTATAACCTAATTCTATTTCTAAAAATTATTTGTAAAATGGTAGTAGCCTGTGTTGTATTGAAGTGTACTCAAACTGGTACACTGGACACTTCCATGTGCTTTTTATATTGTATACATATGCAATTATAACAAATAATCTTTCTATATTATATGTAAAAATACATTTAAATTTTTTTACATCATAATTGATTCAAATCTACTACTAGTGATGGATTGATCAGTGAAACAGGTTTCATATAGCCCTAAAAGCTTTTTGAAGCTACCTGATACATTAGAAGCCATCAGAGATAGCACCAGAAGTGAGATGAAATGTTATTATTTGCCACTTGATCCACATATAGTAACAGATGAAGATTCTGATGATGAGTAATTAGGCAATAATCAGTTATCAGAAGACATTCATAGATTTTTTTTACCATAAACATATTTGCAGAGATAATTTAATCCAAAGTTTATTACAGTAACATATATATTTGTATATTTATGCATATGAACAAAGAATACGTTATATATAGATTTAATTTCTTGAGACAAAAAAAATAATTAGATGATTTTAAATCATTGTAAAATAGTGAGAAAGTGCTCTACATTGCTAATATTTTTAAGATAATCCTTCAGTAAACACTTAAAATGACATGGATTTGATTCATTTCATATAATAATAAAGGTAATGAATTAATGAAGCAATTGGTATAAGTATCATTCTGAGGGTGAATGGAACACCAGTGACGAAAAGCCTTTATCTAAAAAATGTCATCTACAAAAGTAAATAACAAAAAAAGTGCAAATTAAAAACAAAATTGTTTGGAAAAACAACATATTGGTGAGTTAATTATTCAAGAACTTTTTTGTCACATTCATGGATCAACAACTATATATAACTTTAATAAAATAGGCTAAATTTTTCAATATTTGCTAACGAAATAGAAATTAAATTGCAATAAAAATCTCCATTTAATATTTATTCATATATCAACAAATTGTTACTGTTGTTATGTAAAAAAATGACTAAATTCATAAGCTATGTAATATGATGTTACTTGTATAGATCACAAGGTAAAAAAAATGGTAAATCAGCATTTGCTTCAAGTACGAGGGGTGATCATTTAATTTGTGAACTGACACCATAAATATTCATATGTAGCACTTTTTCCAACGTAATACTAGATGGCGCTGTGCATGACCACTGTGAAGGAAGCTCCACGTGCCAAGGTCTTTTGGAGTCAACTGCTGTTGTGTTAAGATTGTGATTCGAATTGTGTGTAATAGAATGTCGGAAATTCAGATAAAACAGTGGTATGTCATTCGTTATTGTGTTAGGCAAGGCCTAAGTGCTGCTGCAACAGTTGAAGAAATGAATGAAGTCTATGGTAATGACCGTCTTTGTAGGTCTGCCATTTTTAAGTGGCGTAAGCCATTCAAAGAAGGACGCAAATCTGTTGCTGATAACCCAAGACCCGGCTAGCCTTCTTCCTCAATAACTCTTGAGCAAATTGAAAGAGCCCTGGCAATCCTGAAGATGGACAATTGTGCTTTTTGACATCAAAGGTCTTCTCCTTACTCACCTTGTACCTCATGGAACAACCATGAATAAGGAAGCTTGCTCAAAGATTCTCAGAACAAAACTTCAGCCTGCCATTCATGAAAAACGTCCAGAACTTTCTGGTGTGACTTGGTTTCTCCATCACGACAACACCAGATCCCATATGGTTAATATTGTGCAGCCAGTGATCACTGCCATAGATGCTGGGTTCTGTCACATCCTCCATATTCCCCAGACTTAGCACCCTGCGATTTTTTTCCTCTTTCCACAACTGAAGAAATCTTTGAAAGGAAACATTTCGCATCTGATGATGAACCTTGTAGAGCCACAAGAACAACACTTCACATGCTTTCCAAAAATGGCTTCAAAGTTGCTTTTAATGCATGGGTACAACAATGGCAAAAATGTGTGAAGTTCAAGGGAGATTATTTCGAGAAAGACAAATGCCAGGAAGATTCAGAGGATGATATTTAATGTAACTTTTTGTTTCTGTCCATGAATTAAATGATCAAGCTATGTAGTATATTCTTAGATAATAATGGACATTATCCAAAATAATGGAGACACTGTCCAATATGTGTTACGTGTTATACCAGAATTAAATAAAAGTAAAAGTATTAACTGTAAGAAATGCAAAATTACTCCTTGCATTGAAATTGTTTTGAATTACAAACAACAAAATAATGTCCAAAGCACTCAAATGAGTATACCCTAATAAAAATTTTATTATAATAACAATAAAGTTTTGCTAAATTTATTTAACTTGCTGCAGTTGGCATACAATAAAAAGTTATGTTATTTATTGGGCATTAATGAATTAATAAAAATAATTCACAATCACTTGAAAGTAGGTTTCAAAGTTGATTACCATTAGACCATGAAATCATTTATTATTTAAAACATTTTCCACATCGCAAAAAAATAAATAATTTCCAATACGCTTTGAAATTAAAAGAAAAAATATAACTGATGAAGGGCATTAATTTACTATGTGGTGAAGTAGTGAATATATTAGACACCATGCTCTAAAACACTGATCCTCCATCTGGAAATTTAATTATGGGTTGGGTTATTTACCTCTGAGTGGCACTTTTTTGCACACAATAGGATAAATGGCCAGACTCCAAGGGCTAAGAGCAGTTTGGGGGGAGGGGAATCCACTGCACTGCTGTTAGGAAACAGATGGTAGCCTTCCATCAAGGTAATCCAGGGTGTTCTTTAATGTGCCTAGCGTATGGCTCTCCCACATACAAGGCCAAGGCTTTACATCCTATCTGATGGATGGTGAACTTTTCAAGCCCATCAGTGTCCCCTACAGACCAAGGGCTAGTGAGGGTTTTGCAGAGATAAATCTCAATGTTGGCCTAACTGGAACTCGAACCTGGAAATTGTTATTTACAAGCCTGGCACACTATTGACTAAGCCATCCCAACCACAAATTTTGTTGTGGATTCCCATGTTAACATCCTATTTTAAACTGCACATTCACAACATTGTTTGACTAGCATTAGTTGCTGGTATCATGTGCAATTAAATTGATTTTATTTGTACACTGATATTTTCTGAAACAATCGACTTCTTAAACCTTACAATAAACATTTCTTATAGACATATGACAATCAGTATCATATAGTTTGAGAAACACTGGTATAAATAATGTGTAAAATAGAACAAAAATCGATAATATTAAAAAGTATCAACTAAAGATCAATCAACAATTTATCAAAATAATTGTTGCTGCATGTCAACAAAAGACCCAAACAACTGATATTTCAACTCATTTAATTAATGTCAAAATGATAAATAAAAAATAAATACCCCCTCAAGCAGCTGCTTGCCACAAAGGTCTGACAGGAGCCTGTCAGTTTATATGCCACAGTAGAAAATCTGAGAGGATGGCAGGACCTCAGCAGAAAAACGACACATACATCCATGCCTTACCCGGGGTTCGAACCCAGGTCCCTTAGGTCAGTAGCCAAGCACGCTAACCACTCGGCCATGGGACCCTGGATGATAAAGAACATATTCTGATATCAGTGCTGTGCTTATAAATATTTTAAATGCACTAATATCATTCGCATAAAAAAACTGTAAAATGATGAATTTTGTCAATAAATTTAATTTTTTGTTAGCTTTTTAATTTTTCAAGTTATTGTTCACCTGGGATGTGCATAATCATCTTCTGAAACAAAAAAAGGTAGCATTTCTTTTGTAGTTTATTTTTAATAAGTCATTGAAACAAATTCAATGTTTGCCTTCTCTATACATAGAAACTACCCCTCTAGGTTAAAAACGCTTCTTTTCAATGGTTTTTGAAATAGAGGTTTTGAAAATGGAACATTATAAATATTTTGGTATTGCATTTCACTCATGCAATATTCTTATAAAATAGAATAACTTACTTGTTCTACCATATCTTTTGGCAACTGTTCTTTGTTATCCATGCTAAGGATAGCCCTACAGATTTCCTCATTGGTCAACCTCAGCTTGGACAACAGAATGGTACAATTCTGGGCTCTTCTGCCATCAATAACTGATAGCTCCCGTGTTTTAACTGCTGCACGAGTCACAACTGCTGGAATGTCTTCCTCTACAGAACCATTGCACTAGAAGAATAATATATACATTAAAAAACAATCAAATTTAGATAGCACTCAAGCATTCTATATGTGAATATTATTAACATATGAGATATTTGAAATTATTGTCTTTTCATAATTTTTAGCAAATGTACTTATTTTGGTAATTTTTTTGAAAGGTAATCATTCCTCAGGCACTGAAGTGCAAACTAAGAAAAAATATTTTACCAGATATATTTTTTCCCACCACTTGATATATATGCTTCTTACTATATTTTTCTCTTTAATTTTACCCTTATCTTTACAATACTTGAACACTAATCAATCTACTTGCAAAAACGTTTTTCTATAATAAAATGCTCATTTGCCTTCTAGAATTGATAGAACCCAACTTCTAGTAACTAATACCTACCAATGACCCATAAAAATTTTTTTGGCGAGAAAATGGAAACAGTAGTTTACATAAAAATGTTCTTGAACCTTTAATAACCATATATATTACATAATCACTTAATAAATGGTAAAAACCCTTTGATGTTTTTATCAACTCTCAGGGGAGTATTTACTTTGTTTAACGTGACAAAAATGTCAAAAGATTTCTACTATTTATTAAGTGATACTGACCAAATACATGTGACATACAATTTGCCATATACTTCATAAGATTGAAAAAATGTAAAGACATTGGTTTCATGATACACAGAATTGTGTACTACAGATAGGAAAGTTCTTAATAATAATAAGGAGAGGTCTTGATCACTGGCAAGAACCCTGACATGTTATCAAGAGGTTGTGAGTTTATATCCCCACCTGGCTAAAGACAATTTTTCATCTAATGTGATATTGATGTTAAACAAAGAGTCAGTAGTCCCATGATAGTATACATTACATAATATTAATAATATAATCTCACCTGTTGCTTTTGGTATGCAGAAAATGTTTTATCAAAATCCATTAAATCAATTTCTTTGTAAAGTTTAGTGTCATCTAATTCTTCCCAAACTGTGCCTTCTAGTTTACTCTGGAAAATATTAAACTAAGAATTAGCAATCAGTCAATTAGTGCAGGGTCAATCACTTTAAAACCAAACATCAATGCATATTATTGACAAAAAAAGAAATACAGTAGTCTTACAAACATCTGAAAAAAAAATTATCACTGACATGGCGGAAATCGAATCCGCAACTCTCTAGATACATGTCAGAGTGCTCTATCATTAAACCACACATCAGACACTAAAATCTTCCTGAATAAGACCTATAAATCTTTTACTGAGACATGGAGGACCTTGCGCCATCTATACTTCAGGAGAGACCTATCCTGAAGTATAAAGAGCACAAGCAGTGGAGGAATGTGATGTGGGCTGACAAATCATTCTACACTTTATTTCCAACAAATGGGCAAGTACACATGTGGTGCTAACTGAAGGAAGCTTACAACTCTGATTGCTTGTTTCCTGTTGTTAAGGGTTCTGGCAGTTCTGTAATGGTGTGGGGTGCTTTCTCATGACATGGTTTGAGTGTACTCATTCCATTAGAAGTCACACTTAATGCCAATCATTCTTTGATAGTTCTGAGTGATCATCTTCATCCAAAAAGCATTTCTTTGTTGAAGAACAGTATTTCTTTCAATCTCGTCTGTGGATGGCAAAATGCCATCCACAGATGCTCTTGACTGAATTTTTTCACATACCATGGCAACCACAGTCACCAGATATCAACCCCTAGAAAATTTAAGGGAACTTCTTGAGTGACATATCAGGCAGCCTTTTCCAGCTCCATTGGACAAACAGGAATTATCATGTTTCTTGTGGACAAATGGTGTCATATCCTTCCTGCTGACTTTCAGACACTGGTAGACTCTATGCCATGACATATACAGTCTGTACGGGACTCACATGGCGATGCAACACTGTGATAGTGATTTTAATCACAGTGTTGTCACAGTGTTTAATCACAGTGTATAACTTGGGATTACTATAATGGTTTAAATGTAGATAACCTAGATTTCACATTTTTTTTTAATGTAGATAAACCTAGATTTTACATTGGTGTTTCCTTTTTTTTTGTCCATTACCTGTATATAAATATAAGTATATAAATTTAAAATGAGAAATATTAAGACTACTGCCCATAGTAAATACACAGATTACCTGTAGAAATAGACTTCAACAATTACAAACATCTGAAAAAAATTATTGCCGACGTGGTGGGAATTGAACCCACAACTTTCTAGATACATGCCAGAACGCTCTACCCCTTAAACCACGCATCAGATGTTAAAATCTTCCAGAATAAAACCTATAAATCTTTCACCGAGATGTGGTGACCTTGTGCCATCTATACTTCAGGATAGGCAACTTTTTTCAATTGCTTCTAATGATTTCAATGTTAATAGCAATGATTTAAGCATTTATTATTAAATATCTGTCCAGAGTAAATACACAGATTACCTGTAGAAATAGACTTCAACAATTACAAACATCTGAAAAAAAAAAAATTATCGCTGACGTAGCAGGAATCGAACCTGCAACTCTCTAGATACATGCCCGAGCGCTCTCTCATTAAATCACACATCAGACGCTAAAATCTTCCTGAATAAGACCTATAAATCTCCCATTGAGATGTGATGGACCTTGCACCATCTATACTTCAGAAGACGCCTTCAGGTGTCCATTTTGCTAACTCCCCAAGATTTGGCCAAGTCGCCTCGATTTTGCCAACTCTCCTTAATTTTACAAAAACATTCCAAATTTTCACAACTCACCTGAATTTTATCAACTGCCCTGCATTTTGCCAAGTTGCATCAATTTTGTCACTCTCACCTAGATTTTGCCAACTCGCAATAATTTTACTTAAAAATCCCAATTTTTACATCTAATCATAATTTTACAAAGTCACTTCGAATTTTGCCAATTCCTCAAGATTTTGCCCATTGTCCCAATTTTGCCACCTCCCCAAGATTATACCAAGTTGTCCTAAATTTTTAAACTCCCCAAAATTTTTTCCAACTCCTTAATTTTACAAAAACAATCCCAATTTTTCCAACTCATTTGGATTTTACCAAGTTCCTTCGAATTTTGCCAACTCTGATTTACTTTGTCTCCTCCCCTCCAACCCTGCCACAGCTATACCCCTGACTGGACATGATGGCGTGCATTGACAGGTGTGATGAGTGGCTTGTGAAGTGAAATTCGACCATGATATCTAGCTCTATGAAGTTCTCAACATACTATTTTGGATGAAACTGGCCTCTCAGGTTCTACATTGAAATCCGTGTACAACTGATTAGCTATAGATCACTGGTTTCACTTTGCACATTAGACTAACACTTGAACATCCTGATTATGAAGTATGTGCTTTCATCCACTGTTGCAGATGATTTCTTCCCTTTAGATTCCCATGCATTTATGACCTTAAAAACTGTTCCTCGTGAAATATTTTAGAGTTCAACTGTTTTAATGACCAAAGCTCCTGCCAAATACATTCCAACTATCATGCCCTTTTGAAATTGCTAAGTTTTTCTCTTGATGACATGGTACCAATAATTATATGCAGTTACCATGAGTTTGCCTTTACAGACATGACACTAACCATGCTTGGATGTCATTTACATATTTCATGCCTTTGTCAGTGGAGTTGCTGTTTAGTAAACCAAAGGCTTCCCACAAACCTTGGTGTTTTCCAATTTTCTATCCATTACCTGCATCTTTATTATTTTTGAGACAGCTATATAGATAGCTAATGCAATAATAAGAAGTAACATATTCAAGGATCTGAAAATGGTAGGTTATTCAGGTGATTGTGATGGTAATACCATTCAGCATATATGAATATTTCAAAAAGAGTCAGGCTTTGAATAAAGATCACTACTATTTCTTGCTGTCCCACAGCTTAATGGTTAGTGTGCTTGGCTACTGATCAAATGGACCTGGGTTTGAGCCCATAAGGTAATGCATGGATGTTTTTGTTGTCTTTAATGCTGAGGTCTCACTTTCCTCACAGATCTTCTCCATGGTATATATTGGTGAAAGTATTCTCCATGGTATATATTGACATGGTATATATTGGTCATATAAACTGACAGGCTCCTGTCATACCTCTATGGCAAGTGGCTGCTTGAGGGGGAAATTTATTGTACTATTTTACTGTTACTTTTATGTGCTCAAATCCATAAATGACCAGATTTGCTTTTGGGGAAAAAATGGTAGAAAATGAAAACCAATGCATGTGTTGAAATAGCCTATAGTGAGCAGAGTTTCACTATAGAATAACTCTTCCTTACACAAACAAAAGTGGAATGAATTTATACTCAGTGGTCACTTTATTAGAATAATTTCCAAATTTTGTCAATGGGACAGTCAAATATGAAGTTCCATAATTTCTTAAATATATTTTATGGAAAAAAATGTGACTGAAGACAGATTTGATTGAGTTGATGAATATACCTAAACCTAGATTTTCATCAATATTTATTCAGCATTTAATAATGATTAATGTCTAAATAACAACAGCAATGTCAGGCTGAAAAAACTTTATACACAACTGAAAAATTGAGAAAAAAGTATTTGCACCAATTCTACAATATACTTATTTTACGAAATAGTGTGAAGTAATATTTGAATAATAAATTTTAAACTTTGAGGTCTATAACTTGGTATTACTATAATGGTTTAAATGTCAAAAAAAAGATGTTGAAAATAGAGATTTAGTTTGATCTGATTGAGATAATTATCTGCATTCATATATTTTAATAAAAAGTTTAAGATGTTAGAGAACTTTGAATTTGCCGCTTCATAGACATAACATGGTATTGCTCCTAATAAAGTGGCAATTGACTGTAATTGTAATGCAAGAAGTAATTGTATTCAGATTGATTTAACCTTAACATCACCACAGAGTTAATAAAAGATATTAGCAAATTCAGAGAGAAGTTAATTCAAGAACTGATCAGTGTTGCAGTAGAGTGAAACAAGAACAGCTACATAATCTGGTATGCACAACCAGTCTTTCATATATTCTACATCTACACTACCATGTGATTTTTTTTAGTGAACTATAAAACCAAGTATTTTTTTTGGATAAAGATCGCTACTATTTCTTGCCAATCTTGAATTTGCCTCTACTATTTGTTGTACATAACTTGTAATTTGTTGTAGATAATAGTAGATTGATCGCTACTATTTGTTGAATCTTGAACTATGTGGATTCTCCTCTAACCTGAAATGCATTTCTAAATACAAACAGTGTAGATATTAACAATTATATTGAAACAATATAGATCAAGGATATGCAACCCATGGCCTGTGAGTCAGATCTGACCCTAAAGTAGGTTTGTATTGCCCACTGAATGACTAGATTTATATTAATATTTTTGTGTGCCTGAGAACCAGAATTTAAAGTAGTTCATGATTTATTCTTAAAGGGAAACTGTAAGCAATTTTCTGAATTCAATCAGAATACTGTATATACAAGCAGCAAACAATATTATACTATTATTTCAGTCTTGTTATACCCTTTAATCAATACAGTGCATTACCATCCGGCCCACAACTTGCCTCCATTATTGAAAGATAACCTGCCAATTGCTTTCACTATTGAAAAATGGCCCACCAGCACAGAAAAGGTAGAATGCCCTGGTGTAGAGAGAAATGATAGTTTAAATAGATCTGCATGAATCAAATATTTTAAACATCCCATTGAAAGATGTGAAATAAAATACAGACAATAATTTACAGCTTTAAAGACTTTTTTTTTCGTGGCAGAGATACAGCTCTCATGCAGGCATTTTCTTAGTTATTAAATGAAAAAAACAAAATATATTTATCATACTATATAACATGTACCCATTCTTTGGGAAGACTGATTATTTTATTATCCACTTTAATAGAAAAAAATATTATTTTCAATGTCACCATACAAAAACACTTTTTCATAACTGAATGACATAGAATAAATTAATACAAGAAAAAAGGTAAAACAAAAATACCATATGCCTACCTCAGGCAACTTCGACCAATTGAAAGATTTCAGTGGATTTGATGGTTGTGGTATGTCCTTCTGCATCGTTCTTGAAGCATTCAATGGCTTGTCCACCAAAGATCCTGAATAAGTCAATTATCATTAAATTTGTAATAACACTTTTACAATTGTATTTATAATCATTAAGGTTTTACCTGCAATAAAAAGGGAAGATGTATTCAAAACACTTTTAATGAAGATTATTTTATTGTTATAATATTGCACTTTGATGCAGAAAAATGTGCTTTAAATATAATTTAACCCATCAGTTGACTCCAAGTCTTTTTCATTAATTTCAAGAAGTTAAGACTAAAATTGTTCATACTCTATAACAAAATTACAGCTCATAAAGTGTTTTGAGCAATAAGGCATGGTAAAAATTTTCACTTAGAATACATTTCTTAGTTGCAATGGCTGATGATTTGAAAAGTTGAAGCTAAAATTTAACTTAAAGCTAAAAAATTTCTCCATCCTACAAGTTAAAACAGAAAATTTGTAGCCAAGCAGTTATCCCAATCATTCCAAAAGACGAATTGCCAAATTTCCCCATGGCAAAAATTTATTAGCCACCAATACATTGAGCAATATTCAGAGGCTGGCCTGAAATCTGATACAGCCAGGTAAACTAAAAACATAGACTGAAATCAATATTAATTTATTTAAACCATTTATAAAGTGTTTAATAAATAGTTTTAATAATTTAAGAGTTACATTGACAGAAATTGAAAACAGAACACCATTAACAATTGAAGTGTAATTTATGAGATTTATTTAGTAGAAACAACTTGTTGAGAAAGGGCAGTGATCACTATGAAGTGATTTAATGTTTATTTTGCCCTTTAATGAGTATTACATTTTGCAGAAGGCACATTTTAATAAGGTGTTCAACCTCCTCGAGCAGCAATACAAGCTTCCAATCTGGCATGCAATCGGTCATATAAATGCTGAATATCCTGCTGGGGATATCCCCATTCCATGCACTTTCAACTTGAATGTGTAATTCAGCGATGGTCATTGCCTGGAAGTCTTTGTCTGATCCAGTCCTAGACATGCTCGATAGGAGACGTCCAGAGAGTGTGTTCACCAAGGGAGTTGATACACTACCTAAAGAGCACGTTGAGTTGCACGTGCGGAGAGTGGGAGGGTGTTATCCTGCTGGAATGTTGCATTTGGGATTACACTGAAATATGGCAGGACGACCAGCTGTATGATGTCACTAACATACATATTGCTATTCAGTGCACTCTGTACACACGACACATACGAGAGTGATAGCTAATTGTTCCCCACACCATGATGCTCAGCGTGGGCCCTGTGTGTCACTGGCAGATGCACGATGGAAAAAGCCACTCACCTTGTCACCTTCGGATGCATAAACGACCATCAGACACTCCTAAGCAGAATCAGCTTTCATGGCTGAAGATCACAGACTGCCATTCTTCCCACCAATGAACTCTTTCTTGACACCACTGCAAATGTGCTCGACAGTGATGAGGTAACTGTGGTAACCATGCCAACAGCACACATGCCCATAGTCCTGCTTCCAAAAGACGATTGTGTATTGTTCTTGTAGACACCTTTGGTACGACAGAGGATCGAATTTGTGATGCTATAGCCGTCCGCTCTGCCACCAACACTGCCCTCCTGATATGCCAATCTTCTTGTGTCAGTAACTCTGTGTTGCCAGAACCACAACTGCAAGTGTGTGAATGCTTTTCTGACCATTGACACCACCATCATATACCACTGTTGATACCTCTTGTCCAACGAAAAGACAATTTGATGAAAAGACCAACCTGCTTCCTGAAGACCCACTATACAACTGTGATGCCCCCTCATTCACTTTTACTTTACCTTAACCAGTTTTGCTTAATTTACGTTATATTTATCATTTTGGGGATTTTAATTTCATTTTTTGGCATCACAGTGCTCATTTCCAAGAGCATAGTAGTTGTGCATGCACAACTTTGAACTTTTGATTGTCACCCACTAAAGCATGCATGTACAAGGACATGCTCCCTCTTGCATCATAGCTTGTGCATTAGTCATTTTATGCAAATGTCTTTACTGGTGCAACAGCCACATGTTGCCGAGCCTGTACGCTTGTTAAAACAGTGACATGTTAGTCACAGAAGTTAGTAGGAGTTGTGAGTTGGAGTTGGTGTTTGTTGGTGAGGAGTTGGAGTTGGTTAGTAAGAGTAGAGTTGTGAATAGAAGTTAGATAGTGATGATGTAGACGATGTTTTCATTTTCGTTGGTGAGTGTTTAAAAATAATTTTTTGGAAATAAACTTGTTTGTTATAGAAACTTTTTTGAATCTTTGCTATTTTTTCTCTTGAGCAACGTTAGTTGTTAAGCTTGGATTGTGGATTAAATTGTATTGACAATCATTTAATTTTTGAATTCTTACTCACTAAGTAATGCTTGCTGGTATTCGAACCCTAATTGAACTTTATTTGGCAATTTGTTAATTATTGCCTGGCACCTGATTTAGCTATCCCAAGCTTGAATAAATATTAGATCAGACAAAGGGTCCAAAACTTTAAAAATATTTAAATCTTTGGAGTGTTACAGAGCCATTAAAAGAAGTGGCGCACTGAGAACAGGGACTTGCCAGTAAAAGATAGTGGTCGAAGAATAGGAACTATATATTTATGTATAAATTGTATATGTTATTTAATATGATTGTCAAAGATAGTAAGTTTTGAGCTCATTAGTTGTATGTACTATTTATAGATTTAACGGCAGCTTAAGCCGAAAATTTTTGTTTATTAATTAAATGGCATATAAACTGACAGACTCCTGTCAGACCTCTGTGGCAAGCAGCTGCTTGAGGGGGTATTTATTTTTTTTAATTAAAAAATATCAGATTAAGATATTAGAAGTTAGAATAATAGAAGTTAGATAGTGATGATGTAGATGATGTTTTCATTTTCGTTGGTGAGTGTTAAGATATTAGAAGTTAGATATGTAATTTTTGTGGCCGACTAGGACACACGGAGCAATATTGTTATCGAAGGAATGACAATTCGGGAAACTTGAATTAGGATCTTTGAAGCGAGAGGCCAAAGTTCCTCACGAAAAGCCCTCTCATGAGTTGTCTTGCCACTATGGCTTTACCTTTTGTTAAGGCTTGCCATGAAGAAACTAAATTAATAGATCGTAACGATACAGAAGCCGATCTTTCGTTTTCAAAGGAACAAGTTTTAGATGATATTTATGACAATTGTCAATTGAAAGTGCAGTCGCAGTCCTGTGAACTTTCTGAATTACTTTGTAGTCCAAAGCAGAACGTTCAAGAAGCGCCTACAAAATGTCCCATTAGTGCAATTAATGCAAATTTAGAGAAATAAGTTTGTGAAGCAGAGCAAACTAATGAGAAATCTGTTTTAGTTGATGAAGAGGTTTCTGCAGTAGAAGCTTTAAGGAAAATTAGTACTGATGAAAATATTTTTGAGTTTGATTTAAAGGAAAATAATGTTAAAGAACAATTAATTACTGAAAAAAAAAAATCCAGAAATTGTGCCGACTGCAAATAAACCTCACAAGTCTGGCAAGTTTGGAAGTCCTCAACTGTTGAAGCATCATTTGGAGGCGAACGGCAATAAAACTAGAAAGTACAAGGCCAGGTTCTTCAAAAATCAGCATACAGCAACGAAATGCCGACGAAACAACCAAGTCTTCAGAGCGATAACCAGCAGTGAAGCAGTCAACATAGCAGAGATGACGTCACGAGCGAGATCTTCAGCAATGCTTTCACTTGAGGGTAGTGATCAACGAAGGAAAGATGTCATCAGAACCCGACTGGATGATTTATCGCAATGGAGTGCCAACAATGAAAATTTAAGTATATTATTATTCTTCCATTTGGAGTATATTCATATTCTTAAAGTATATTCATATTCTTCCAATTAATGATTTATAAATGTTCTCTTTTCTCTGGAATAGATGAATGAAAAAGATTTATTGTGATTTATATACTTAAAAATGTCTCAATTCTTGCTGAAACTTTGGAGTTTCAATATTTATTTTCGGAAAGTGAATTTACTGTAGTTCGAGTGTGAATAGAACTTTTTTTGTATTCTTGTTCATCAAAGTTCTAGTTGTTATATTGTATTAATGTGATTTAAAGTGTATTTTTGTAGATTTTTTCGTTTCAGCTGACTGAAAGCTGAAAATTGTAAGTCGACATTAGGAAGTTTAGAAATTGTAAAATGTTTATGGATATGAATGAGGAGAGTGAAAGAGAATTAGTGATTTAATATTTTTTCACTTTTAAGAAAAATTTTGCATTGTAAAATAACGTGCATTCCAAAGTAAATTTATGTATGCAAAAATGAGATTCATGTAAAAAGTGATTTAAATTGGCTGAAATGTTATCGTCATATATAAGTTATTACATAATTTTTTTTCTTTATTCTTAGATACGATGTATGTATATGCGTTTAAATCTGTTCAGTGTCATCAGTGATATTTATGTGCCAATGATGCGTAATTTTTGGGATGACATTGGCGGCATTTATTTGCATATATATGAGCTGACAATAATGATGACTGCAGAATTTTTTTTGGTAACTGTTCGGAGCCATCCCCAATGGCCAAGTCTGGTGACCGAGTTGTTACCAGTAACTCCTTTGGGAGGGGGACGTTTAGCTCTGAAAGGGGAGGTAGCTAATGAACTATTTTATTTCAGCTATCTCGTGATTGCTGTGTATAGGTGAAGAATTAGCGGATTATTACACTCCCACTTGTTCGTAAAAATTTGAATTTTCTTAGCTTCGCGTGTTTGATGTAATTAGGAGGATATAACGGTGTTTGAATACCCTTTTTTTATTGAATTAGGCACAGAAGACTTTAGCTTTCACATATTTTTGATTGTGGTTAGGGGATAAGTGGAAGTTATGCATCCCACTTGCAACATGTAATTGAATTTTTCTTTAACCTTTCTAGAAGTTAAGCAGGATATGAGTAAATTAACCCATTTATTGTACAGTAAAAGTTATGCCAATTTTGAGTTTGTATCAGAATGTGATACTAGGTAGTCCGATAACACTAGTATACAGTTAACTGCCAAAGCCATTGGTATTTATTTACAACAGGATAGCTGCTACACTCTTTTTAGGAGATTTGGGGGGGGTAGGTATCTTTTGGTTGTGTTGGAAAATTGTGTCAAAGTAAGAATAGATCGTCTTATCAAAATTTGCGTAAGCATACTTTTACTTTTATTTATGTTCAACCATGTGTAAATAACGTGAGATGTGTCTTTTATTCAAAATTCGTCAAAAATCAGTTAGGTCAAATTTTTGACTCCCTTTGGAAGGGGGAGTTGTGATGCCTCCTCATTCACTTTTACTTTACCTTAACCAGTTTTGCTTAATTTGTTAAAATTTAATTTTAAAGACATTTTGGGGATTTTAATTTCATTTTTTGACATCACAGCGCTCGTTTCCAAGAGCATAGGAGTTGCGCATGCGCAACTTCGAACTTTCGATTGTCACCCACTAAAGCACGCGTGTACAAGGACATGCCCCCTCTTGCATCATATCTTGCGCGCTCATCATTTTGTGCAAATGTCTTTACCAGTGCAACAGCTACGTGTTGCCGAGCCTGTACACTTGTTAAAATGGTGACATGTTAGTCACAGAAGTTAGGAGTTGTGAGTTGGAGTTTGTTGGTGAGGAGTTGGAGTTGGTTAGTAAGAGTAGAGTTGTGAATAGAAGTCACAAATGTTGTGCACCTGCATCGTCCAGGCATGGTAGCTTCTTTAAAGAGCACTGAACAACACAAGATAAATAACTTCTTTCTTCATGACCTAGTCTTTAAATATGCACTGCATGCATTTGCATGTTGTCGTCCTTAGTGATGTCATCATTTCACCCAATGACTTTCAATCTTGGATCACGGTTTCTGCTGCCCTCAACTATTAACATATTATAATATGAAGTTCCTAAAGGAATTCCTTCTGGGTGTTCTTTTTTCAATTTCCACCAGTGTATGTTAATGTTTTAAAATTAAATCTTAACCATGATCGGACTGTGAAGGTGGCACTTGAGAGTCAGAGGTATGCTACTAATTTCCCTCCTACTCTCAGCAACTGCAAGACTTTTGCCTCACAGCTGATGGGCCAGTATCGTCTTGTCCAGTGGTACAAGGACTCCAGTCCTCTTTTAGGTACCTGGTAGACCCTTCTCTCACTGCTTCTAACCTCGGAGACCTCTGCCGATCTGAGGAGACCCTCCTCCATCATCTCTGAGTTGGTGTCTTCTGCAGCAACTCTATGCTTCACTCTTGGTAGAGCTTACAGTCCTAACTGTGCCACATGGAGCACACCTGAGACTGTATCTCACATATTGTCCAACTGCTCTCACTACAATGCTGAAAGAGAAGCTTTGTTTCAGGAGCTTCATGCTATTGGAACCACAGATTATTCCATTACCCCCCTTCTTGGTACCAACCAGAAGAAGAAGGTGCAACAAACATGCATGCGACTACTTGTTGATTTCTTTCAGAACATTGGCTTCTTCTGCAAGGTTTAATGTCTCTTGTTTTATCACTTCTATGCTAATAAGATTAGTATAGTTACTAGATTAGTGAGATAGCAGAGAGGCAGTATCTTCTGCCTCTGCTATCTCGTCCTCCTGTTGTGACTGGTGTAGGGAGCCCCTCATTGGTGGCTAATTTCACCATCATCTTACAACTCCTTGAACCTTGGGAATTGAACCTAGGAACTGCAGATTACAAGCCCGGTGCACTGTTGACTGAGCTACCCACCAAACAGCAAAGCATCCATGAACTTTAATGCATTTAGACAGTGAATTTGGAGGAACACTATATTGCAGCTACAAATAGTTTTGTTTCAGGAAACATGAAACACAGGTAGAGACTTGTCTAAAGTGCAGGTCAATCAAGTACCTGATAAGTAGAACTTGATCAGCTACTTGACTTTCACTTTAGATGGAGATTTACTTGGGATGAATCTAAGTTAATCAAATAATTAAACTTAAGAGGGGAAATAGGTTAGCTCCAAGGTACCAAAAATACTCAAATATTCATTTGTTTGGCAATTTTTTTATATATTTTTCACATTATGTTAACCAGACATCAAGATTGTACTGTATAAAATATGACCTTGCACTCTTGCAACCATATAAGGGCAGATTTTGAAATTAAAACCTCACTTATTCTACAAATAAGACATTTCACTGAAAAGCAGTAAAAGCTAATAAGAGACCTAGGTTAAAGTTATCTCAGTTAGGCATTTCTTGTTTCTCTGTAATCCTCGTATACACACACAAAAGTGTCCTAAACTGTGAATCAAATCAAAACTGCTCAAATTGCATATAAATATTTCTTTTATTAAATAAGCAAATTTGCATTATATAAACCTGAATTGGAGGAGGATTTAAATTAACACAGTATACAAAGAATCTTAAAAATTATATAGTAACAAGATGTACTCCATTAGGATTATTATGCATCCCATATAAAACTTTGCATTCATACTAGAAGAGACCTTAAGCAGGTTTTGGGGTGAATGTTTCCAGTCTTTCTTTACAATAATTTACTTTTCACACAATGGTCAGAAATATAGAAGTTGAACTTTTATATTTCCTTCCTATCATATTTTATTCAATTAATATTTTATTAATCATAAAACATTATATCACCCTTTTCAAAATAAGTTTCACAAAACAGATCCTAATTAATAAACCCAGTACACCATATTTGAAACATATATAATACAGTATGTACAAAAACCATATTGTGTATTCAAATAACTCACCTATCCTGAGTGGTGGTGGTGGTGGTGGCCCAGGGGGTGCAGGGGGTGGTGTAGGAGGTATTGCGTGTGGAGGTGGAGGTGGAGGAGGCGGAGCACCAACAATGCCTGATCCAGGACGCATACCTGCCTTGACATCATCAGACAGACTCCCAGCTTTAGCTAAACTTTCTACTTGAGTCCTTTGCTGTTTTTCCATTTCCAGCTGTAAAAAGCAAAATTGAATTAAAACTTATTTAAAGCTATCAAAAACTTTCCATACAAAAACAGCATTAATTATTATTTTGATATGATATGTTACTTGCTTCTTTTCACACTGCTATTTATTGCTGCTTAATAAGTATTTACTTTTTTATATTTCTATGGTAGCATTTCTTCATGAAGTCTTTTCAATTACTTCTGTTTAGACTACTCAGAAGTTTCTTATAAAAAACAATGAACAGTGCATAAAAACAAGCAATGCAATATAGTATACAGTAATAACCATGACTGTGGAAATAACTTCAACAACTTTAAGAATTAGTTCAGAGGGTATTTATCCAAAATAGTATCATTATACAGAGAGGTATGCAACTATTAATATTTTATCACAGGTAATTACTTTATCAGTTACTCCTTGCATGTGTCATGCTCAAAGGCAGGTGGGATGGTGCAAAATGCCATCCATGGAACAAAAACAATTTTCTACATTTTTCTTTTATGTCTAAATTTAAACTTTTTATTTCAGCCATGATGGAATCTTTAATTATGAATTAATTACTCCATCTCCTTTCTCTTCATCAACTTTGGACATTGTGCACTGAAACCAACTGACCAAAATATTTGCTACTTCAAAGTATTTACTAATGGATAACACAAATGAATGAAAGACAACCTATTTGGTTCTTCTGCAGGTGGAAAAGTTAAGATTCCACTAGTAGTTATTTTCAGTGCCTTGATGCAAAATACCTGAAAAGATATTCAGTATACCAGGGCACTTAAAGTATCTATTAGTACAATCTGAAGTCTTTAACATAGGCAGTTTACAATAAAGCCATCTTTAATGAATATTTTTTTTTCAGTCATGGATGCTAGCAGTTATATTTTCAGAGGGGGTCACAAATATACCCCCTCTTAAGAATTTTTTCTTTAAAATGCATCAATTAATATGGATGTTTAAGTGTTATTGTAGTTTCCAAGGAAGAGGGATACATATATTAGATATTTCTCCCTTTCTCCACTATTTCCTTCCTTTCAGTACTCACAATTTCATTATGAGAAAATTAAATTGTTGTAATATTGCAAGTTGTGCCTCAAGAACCTATATTATTGGATTAGCATAGAAGTAGTAGCAATTTCTGAAAAAAAAAAGGATAAACACAAATTTAGATAAAACATTTCTTTATTCAGTTATTTTTTGGCCATTTTTGGCTATGATTTTCTCCCATCTTTCTGTCAGCTTATGGACTTCTCTTATACAAAAGTTGATGGTTTGGATTAGAAAAATTTAACACTATTTGATCTCATTTACTTGATTAAACTTTTGATAATAAAAATGGCTCTATAATGTACGAAACAAATAACAGTTTAAAGCTGAAAGGTCAGATGAATATGGTGATTCACAAGAATTTTCCAATCAAACTCTGTCAACATCTGCTGAGTATTGAAATCAACATGTGGTCCAGCATTATCTTTAAGGAAGATTACACACAATTTATTCACCAAATGTGGATGCTTTTCCTGCAGTGGGTCCTTTAATTTCACCAATTGCTTACAGTGTGTTCGGAATTGATCAAACACACAAAAAACTTTTGGTGTGGAAAACAGTGCATCTCCTCTACTACACCATTGTTATCTGCATACCACATTATTATTATAGAGTAATATTAGAGAGTAAGATGTTGTAGTAATACCATGCTATGAAGCAAAAAAGGAAAGTTGTCTTTGAAGTAAAAAATGAAAGTCAACGAAATGAAAATGGCCATTATTTATGCACCTATCATATAATATATACTGCTTTAAATTTTGCATATAACTAGATGATATGATTAAATATCCTAATAATAAAAATCAATTTCCATTATTCTAATAATATTATAATCACCCAAATAAGAGGTTTTTTTTTACTTAAAACTTAGGGTTTGTTTTGTATTTGCAAACACAGGAAAAAAAAAAAGATTACAGTGCTTTTACATAAACAAATTTTCTGGCAAGAACTTAAATCAAGTAGTTTCCTTAGTTTTGTTTGTCACAAACAGAGATGTGCAGCTGGTCAAATTTTAAGTGGTGAAAACGACCCTTTGCAAGGTCTACAGTGTATTCAATAACTAAATGATTTTTTTTTAATTTGCTTTTTTGGAGGGAGCCATCTCATATTCAAACAAATATTGTAAAATATAATCTTTTTAATACAAAATAGTAAAGTTGTTAATGGATATAATATAGCACAAGTAATATTTACATATTGCAATCTGGGTCATAAACACATCCACAAAAATATAAATGTAATTAAAAAAAAACGTCACAAGTTAATGGAAAATATTTTTTGCTAAAATTTTCAGTAATTTTAATCATGAAGGTTTGAAAATAAAGTTGAAAATGATCATCATTGATGAGCTGCAAATTTTTTACAATTTGGTGGGTTTTTTTCAGCTAATAAAATTAAATTCATTACATCAAGAATTCATAGAAAATTGCATATTAACAGTAGAAAGTTTTTTTCGAGTTGATGGAAAAATTGTTGAGCCAGGTGTGATACAACCCCATGAATAATCTGATAGCATGCCAGCTGTAGGTATGAAGGGTTGGGTTGTTTTACCTCTGAGTGGCACTTTTTTGTCCACGATGGGCTAAATAGCCAGATCACAAGGACCCTGAACACTCACAGAAGGTTGGGGAGGGTACCCACTGGAACAGCTGTTGAGAAACAGATGGTAGTCTCCCATCAAGACCATCCTCTTCCACACACAGGGCATGTTTTAAAGTTCCATCATAATTCTGAACATATTGGTGTCAGATGAGGAGTTTTGTGGAGATAAATCTCAATGCTGATCCAGTTGGGCCTCGAACATGGGAACTGCAGATTATGAACCTGGCATGTTAATGAGTGCTACCCCCATCCTCATAAATATGAAGGGATTAAATCAATGGGAGCATTACATGGCTTTATGTGTAGTTTGGGGAACCCATTTAATGTTACTTAGAAAGATAGTGCTTTCATTTAAATTCTTCACACTAATCCAGCATTATATATATATACCCCCTCAAGCAGCTGATTGCCACAGAGGTCTGACAGGAGCCTGTCTGTTTATATGCCATAGTAGAGGGTCTGAGAGCTTGGCAGGACCTCAGCAGAAAAACAACACAAACATCCATACCTTATCTGGGGCTCGAACCCAGGTCCCTTAGATCAGTAGCCAAGCGCGCTAGATTAAAAGTAAAAAAAAAATGCATCATTAATACTTCATAAGAAAATCGCCTATTGCAAGAAAAACAATATTTAGATTAGTTAGAAAATTGTTCTTTCACTATTATACAAGGCATATTTTCCCCTACCTCTAAGATTGTTCTTCTATTAACAGATGATTGCCTTTAAATTGTTGAAAAAAAATTCTGTTCCCTCATTACCACAAAAGTGATGGTTTCATCTATCAAATTCCTTCAAAACCTTGTTAGTGGAAATACTAATTGACAACTAGTAGCTTAGTGGTAAGAGCAACTGAGATATATTCACAGGTTGATGGGTTCATATCCACCATTCAGCAAAATTTTCTGTTAACTACCAATTGTTCTTAAATTAAAAACTTTTGCTTTTCACGATGTACTTGGCAACACTTGTGTTTTATCAGACCAGTATTAAATCAAAAATTTAAATAAGGCCAGGTGTAATGATAATTATACACAGAAAAATATGCTTTCAAAATCTTAATATATTTCATGCAACAAGACACACTTTGAAATATGTAATTTTAGAAAACAATATTGCTTACCAACATATTTAATTCATTAATTCTGTATTCTAGTTCAGCAATCTTTTGATTGGCTTCCAAATGCCCTACTGTTTCTTTCTCAAGTTTAACTTTTACTTTGGTTAAAGTGCCCTGAAGATCTTCCTGCAGAAGAATTAAGACACAAGAAAAGCAATTAAACAATGCATAAATCTACAAGGAAACAATTATACAAATGCACAAAAATATTCACACAAAATTTTTAAATTATTTGAGAATTAAAAAAAAAATGCATATTTTAATTGACAAAAATTTTGACCTATAGACATTTACTCCTTGTTTCTAAAATAATGGAGTCTACAAAATTAGTTAACCTCATTGTGAGCATTCAGACACTGCAGGTACTTTATAAATTATTTTAATAAAACATTTAAATGCTTTTGAGAAAAAGATGGTGTATTAATATTAAATATTTTTCAAAAGAATATTTAAAATATTTCTATAAGGTTACTTTAAGGAGAAATTTTAATAATATAACTAAAAATATGATACTATGACTCAAAAAAAAAAGTTTCAATTATTTGCTATCCCTACCTTTTCTTGTGAATGTTGTTCTAGCTCTTGTTCCTTCTTTGCAATTTGGCTCATGAGTTCAGCATTTTCTTGTTCCATTGTCTGTGCCTTCTCCTTAGCTTGTTTTAATTCATCCTCTGTAGCTAACCTAGTGCATTATTCAAAAGATGGACTCAACAAAATGTTTCACAAATAATGAATCACATTTTTAGTCTCATAAAACCAAAAATAATGATGACAAACTCCATGATATACAATAAAACTTCAATTTATCATTTTCATATGTATCACACTTTGTAGTTCTCACTATAGCTCTATATAACAAAGTTAAATTTTCCTGTAGTCATTGTTCCTTTGCATCTATCATCCAGAATTCTTTTTTCTCATCCAAATTTTTTTCTTGATACATTGTTTTGCATAAATATTACAAATGGATAAAGTGCAAAATTAAAACTGTCCAATAGTGAATCATGTTGCTAAACCTTTTTGCTCTTGGCAGATAGCCAGTTGTGCAAGCAAGTTTCATAAAGTAAAGCAGATATCAGAACATTTCCTATCCACTGAGTTTGCTGCATATGCACTCCGAGCATTTTATAACAAATTTTAAACAATTTTTTTTATAGTAGCAAAGTTTAAGTTTTAAGTGCTTAAGCTAAAACTCGTTCCAGCATTTGCTAAGACATATGCTGGTTTCAAAAAAGCTTTTCTTTAAGCACATACACAGTTGTATCAGAATAATATGACCACCTACCTAATAATGGGAATGGGGGGGTGGTCATATTATTCTGATATGACTGTGTATAATTGGAGATGAAAACGAAAATGTTATTTATACACTGGCAGAAATTGAAAAAAGAACACTCAAAAGGAATTCCTTTAGAAACGTCATATTATAATATGTTAATAGTTAAGGGCAGCAGAAACCATGATCCAAGATTGAAAGTAATTGGATGAAATAATGACATCAATGAGGATGACAACATGCAAATGTATGCAGTATGTATTTAAGGACTAGGGCACGAAGAAAGAAGTTATGTGTCTTGTGTCATGTTGTTCAGTGCTCTTTGAAGAAGCTACCATGCCTGGACGATGCAGGCATGCAACATTTGTTCAGTTAGCAGAGTTTGAGAGAGGTCATATAGTGGGTCTTCGGGAAGCAGGTTGGTCTTTTTGTCAAATTGAACACCATGTTGGATGAGAGGTATCAGCAGTGGTACGATGTTGCCGTCGATGGTCGGAAGAGCATTCACACACTCACAGATGTGGTTCCAGGCAACACAAAGTTACAGATGCACAAGAGGATTGGAGTATCAGGAGGGCAGTGGTGGCAGAGCCAACATCTACAATGTCACAAATTCGATCCTCTGTCATACCAAGGGTGTCTACAAGAACAATACACAATCGCCTTTCGGAAGCGGGCTACTGGAACGGGTGCTACTGGCATGGTTACCACTGTCACCTTGTCATTGTTGAGCATGTTTGCAGTGGTGTCAAGAACGAGTTCATTGGAGGGAAGAATGACAATCTGTGGCCTTCAGTGATGAAAGCCGATTCTGCTTAGGAGTGTCTGATGATCGTTTATGCGTCTGAAGGTGACAAGGTGAGTGGTGAGTGGCTTCTTCCATTGTACATCCGCCAGCGACACAGGGCCCATGCCAGGCATCATGGTGTGTGGAGCGATTAGCTATCACTCTGTGTGTGGTGTCTGGTGTTTTTACAGGGTACATTCAATAGCAATATGTATGTCAGCGACATCGTACAGTCAGTCATCCTGCCATATTTGTGTAATCCCAAATGTGATATTCCAGCAGAATAACACCTGCCTACACTCCATACGGGCAGCTCAACATGTTCTTCAGGCAGTGCATCAACTCCCTTGGTGAGCACACTCTCTGGACTTGTCTCCAATCGAGAATGTCTGGGACTGGAGGACAAAGACTCTTCCACAGACCACGGCAGGCAATGACCATGTTGAAAGTGTATGGAACATTATCCTCCCTGCATGATACCCAGCATTTGTATGACTGATTGCATGCCAGATTGGAAGCTTGTATTGCTGCTTGAGGAAGTTCAACAACTTATTAAAATGTGCCTTCTGTAAAATGTAAAATAAACATTAAATAACATTAAAAGGTAAAATAAACATTGAATCACTTCACACGTGTGATCACTGTCCTTTCTCAACAACTTGTTTCTACTAAATAAATCCCACAGATTATGCTTCAATTGTTAATGGTGTTCTTTTTTCACTTTCCACCAGTATATATGAAAAAATTATCATTCGAACTGACTGCAATGCTGCAAAGAAGCAGCTGACAATCAAAGCTTTTTGGTAAAAAAGTAAGCATTACCTTAACATTACATCAGGATTTAACACTCAATATAATTAATTTTCTTTAGTTTCAATGTGAAATATATAGCCAATCTAATGAGCTGAGAATTTAATATAAAATGCTTTATCTAACATATGAATATTTATCATTTATAGAGATAGGAGTACTGTTTAAAAGAATTAAATGGTTGTCATTTGCTTTTGGTTTTTTGCATTTTTCTTTTGTCAAATGCTTTTTTTGAAACCATCTTTTTCTCACTTCTATTTTTGGTGACCCATTCAAAAATTATAGACTGAATGATTGAAGTTTCACAGTATTTTAAATTCAGGATAATATGTGGAATATATTAGGCATATATCATAAAAATTAGAATTTTTATCTCAACATTTTTCATTGATTGCTCTTCTATAATATGATCAGCAGTTAAATGTTTCAATTCTTTTACAGTCTTTGTCTAACTTTTGTTTTTGAAAGACACATAAAGAAGAGGGCAAGAAGGAAGCCTCCCAAATTCATTGTGGGAAACCTGTTCCCAGAAATTACATAACCGAGGAGGACTGGAAGAGAGCAGTACCAAAACTAGGCAACAAGGTAAGTAATATTTAATCCATAGTAAGTATAAAGATATAGAATTCAATAAATACTTATGGGGAATCGCTGATAGTGTAGGATACAAACCCATGACTCTCTAGAAACATGTCAGAGTGCTCTAACCACTCAACCAGCCATCAGATTATAATTTGCTTCCAATATGTGACTTTTATATCTTTCACTGGATGTAGTGAACCTTAAGTCATCTGTAATCAGGAAAGGCAACTTATTTTTTCAATTGTATTATATTTTCTAACAGATGTTAACGAGAAAGTCACACATGCTTAAGTGTTATAAATGAAAAACTCAATGCATAGTAAATACACAGATTATCTGTAGACATTGGTGATAATTTTTCCCACATAGGTACTTTTTGAATTCTGGTAAAATTTTTTTCTGGTTTTTTGAATTCAGGTAATCTGTGTATTTACTATGGTTTGATTTTTTCATTAATAACACTTAAGCGTGGGTTGGGTTGTTTTACCTCTGAGCGGCACTTTTTTGCACACAATGGGCTAAATGGCCAGGTCACATTGACCCCGAAGGCTCAGAGAAGGTTGGGGGAGGGGACCCACTGGAACAGCTGTTGGGAGACAGATGGTAGCCTCCCGTCAAGGCCATCCAGCGTGTTCTTTAACGTGCACAGGGTGTGGCTCTCCCGCACACGGGGCCACGGCTTAACGTCCCATCCGACGGACGTCGGCCTTTCCAAGCCCATCGGTGTCCCCTACTGATCGTGGGCAGGGCGGGGAATTTTGCGGAGATAAATCTCAACGCTGACCCAGCTGGGACTCGAACCTGGGAACTACAGATTACGAGCCTGGCGCGCTACCGACTGAGCCACCCCCGCCCCACACTTAAGCGTGAATGACTCCCTCATTAACATCTGATGCATTAGCAACAATTGGAAAAATAAGTTGCCTTTCCTGATTACAGATGGTGCAAGGTTTGCCACATTCAGGGTTGTGTTGTTTTACCTCTGAGCGGCACTTTTTTGCACACCATGGGCTAAATGGCCAGGTCACAAGGACCCCAAAGGCTCAGAGAAGGTTGGGGGAGGGGACCCACTGGAACAGCTGTTGGGAGACAGATGGTAGCCTCTCGTCAAGGCCATCCAGCGTGTTCTTTAACGTGCACAGGGTATGCCTCTCCCGCACATGGGGCCACGGCTTAACGTCCCATCCAACGGACGGCGGCCTTTCCAAGCCCATCGGTGTCCCCTATTGACAGTGGGCAGGGCGAGGAATTTTTGCGGAGATAAATCTCAACGCTGACCCAGCTGGGACTCGAACCTGGGAACTACAGATTACGAGCCTGGCGCGCTACCGACTGACACATTCAGCCACATTCAGGAAAAGACTACCCTTGCCACATTCAGGAAAAGATATAAAGGTCACATTGTGGAAGTAAATTATCCTATGGCTGGTTAGTGGTTAGAGCACTCTGGTGTGTATCTAGTGATTTGTGGGTTCAGATCCTGCACCGTCAGCAAATATTTTTTCCACATAAGTAAGTAATAGTTTACAGTTTCGTTGTGATGATTAATAAGAAAATCAGAAGTTAATTTTATCAGGCAATTGCAGTTATAATTGATTGTTACAAGTGATACTGAATCAAAAACATTCTAGTGTGATTATCATGGACAAGGCTTAAGATATCTTCAGAGAGTGGACAAACAATGTCAAACAGGACCTCATTAGAATTGGTCTACAGTGGCCAAATGCTGCAGCTCAGGACAGAATGTTTGTAGAATTAAATTGCAGGCTGGTTGGATCTCCACAGCATATGGCTACTTGAGGATTTTGTATGTATGTAAGAAAAATTATGGGAGATGAAGTGTGCCATTTTCTGCTAAAATGTGATGCATTTGATACTACATATAACAAGAGTTCTGTTTGGTGAATTAGGTATTATCCATTCAAAAACTTTCAACTCAGTGGAATTTGACTTTCCAACCAATATGTAAGATTTAAAAAAAAAAGTGGCAGTGGGAGAGGGATTAAATAAGCCCATAATTAAAGAAATGTGGAAACTTTGTTCTTGAATGTCAGATATTCTTAACTGACTCAACTTAAGAGAAAAAGGCTCCATTACTTGAACATTTTGCAGCATCAAAGATGCAAAATGCAGTGGTGTCATACCTAAATTTTGCAATAAGAGCTGAAAACTTCACCATTTTTACTTTTCTTAATAAGTAATTGTTTAGTATTATATTTAAAACCTCACAAATTTATATGCAACCTGCAAGAGCCATTAAGCTTAACTGTAGGAAAATGTTACTATACACTGAAAGGACAATTTATTATACACACCCACCAAATAATGTGTGGATCCACCTTTTGCCCTCACAACATCAGTAATGTGGCATGGACTCTACCAGGGTTTTTTTTAACATTCAAGGTGGTATTGTGGCCCATGATTTCAAGACAGCTGTCCATAAAGTACTGAGAGTTGATGGTCATGGGTTTCGGGCTTGAATGCATCACTCCACTTCGTCCCACAGATGCTTAATAATGTTCAAATCCACATAGTGAGAAGGCCATTCGAGGATTGTGAACTCACTGGAATGCTCCTCCAACCAGTCTTTCACCAAACGGGAGCAATGAGATGGGGCATCCTGCTGTGGGAAATTGATAGCCATAGGTGATCGGCAAGTACATCAACATAGTCTTGTGCAGTGATGGTGGTCTCAATAAGTACAAGTGCCCCCAAGGTGGCCCACATATACATGTCCCAGAACATTATGCCACCTCCACCAGCCTGAAACACCAACCTTAAAACACCAGCCTCCACCAGCCTGAACTTAATAGTTGGAGCCCATCACCTCATGTGGTCTACACCACACACAACCTTCCATCAGTGAGCTGTAGTTAAAACCTCGATTTGTTAGACCAAGCTACCCTGTTTCCAGTCTTCTAAGGTCCATTGGTGATCTTTCTTCACCCACTGCAATTTCATAGCCTGATGACATGCTGTTAACAAGGGTACTTGATGTGGTTGTCAGCTGACATAGCCCAGTCATGCCATCACACATCCGAATAGTCTTTGCACAAACCTTCATAGCTTCCCTGTCATTAAATGCCAATGTTTATATTTGCATGGTGGACCTCTGTTCCTAGCTATGACGTGGGAGAGGCATAGCTCACCTCAAACATCAATGGCCTGGTTACAGCCACATTTTTCTCAGAACCTGCAGGTTTTCTACACATGCATGATGGTCACATGAAGAAACCCAGACATTCTGATGTCGCAGAAATGGAGTATCTCCTCTTCCTCATACTGACTATCTGCCCATGATTGAACTCACTCAGGCTGCTGGGTTTATCCATCATAATAGTCACAGGTACACTATATAGAAGGTAAGTATTTGACATATTTATAGTCTGCAAGGGGTTTCAGCTGGCCCATTATTGTGGTGGATTAGGGCAGATTCATGGATAGGTGTGGTGTGTATAACAAATATGCTTTCAATATTATATATTCAGCCATCTGGGTGATATTACTAATGATTTGTTTTCATTAATAATGTCATCCATTATGAAAATTATAAAATATTAAGATTGATTATCGTTATTGGGTTGTTTTACCTCTGAGTGGCACTTTTTTGCACACCATGGGCTAAATGGCCAGGTCACATGGACCCCAAAGGCTCAGAAGGTTGGGGGAGGGGACCCACTGGAACAGCTGTTGGGAGACAGATGGTAGCCTCCCGTCAAGTCCATCCAGCATGTTCTTTAACGTGCACAGGGTATGGCTCTCCCGCACACGGAGCCATGGCTTAACATCCCATCCGACGGACGGTGGCCTTTCCAAGCCCATCGGTGTCCCCTACTGACCGTGGGCAGGGCGGGAATTTTGCGGAGATAAATCTCAACGCTGACCCAGCTGGGACTCGAACCTGGGAACTACAAATTACAAGCCTGATTATCATTATGTAAAATAACTCTTTACATAGCTTTTTTATAATACTGATGGTTTTGACAATTGTTTTTAAAATATAAACAATGCAATAATGACCTGATATGATGAGGTTAGGAGAAATAAAACACACACACACACACAGTGGTGAAACTGAACTACAGAGTAAATGGTTGTTGTTGGGTTGTTTTTCCTCTGAATGACACTTTTTTGCACACATTGGTCTAAATGGCCAGGTAACAAGGACCCCAAGGGCTCAGGGGAAGGTTGGGAAAGGACACCCGCTAGATGGCTGTTAGGAGCCACCCACCAAGGCCATCCAGTGTGTTCTTTAACATGCATAGGGTATGGCTCTCCTGCACAAGGGGCAAAGACTTATCATCCCATCAGCCAGATGGTGGCCTTTCCAAGCCCATTAGTGTTCCCTACTGACTGAGGGCAGGGAGTTTTGCATAGATAAATCTCAAGCTGGTACTCAAATCTGGGAACTGCAGTTTGCGAACCTGGTGCACTCTACCTAAGAAACTGACTGAGCCCTTCCCACCCCCCAGAGCAAGTGGCAAAATATAGTTACCTAAAACAAAATCAATTTCAGAAATTGATTTCGAATATATCTGAAAATTAGTACTGTAAGCCATAATAAAATGTGCCCTAACTGTATTTAAATTTTCGTAACTTTGATATTTCACATATTAATTTCTTGAAATATGAAAATATTTGAATATTTAAAAGGCAAAAATGTTTCTAAACAGTGTCTATTAATCAAGATTTTTATATATAAGCATTTCATAATAGTCTTTGCAATAGGATGTATAAAATCTTAATTAAACCAAATTTTCCTAGTACTATTTTCCTCACTGCAATTTTAACATATTAAATGGAAGCAAAATAAATTATCTATTAATAACTCCTTTACTTACAGCTGTACAACTTCCTTAACATTGATGGTAATAGGTGAAACATCAGGATTCTCTGCATTTTCACCTTGGAGTACAATCTGCTGTACAAGACGATCAAAGAGTAACCAGTGTTGAGGACAAGCACCATAATCCACTGCAAAACATCAAGAAAACTTGCACTTAAAGAAGTAAAAAATAAAACTGAGAATACAAGAGACCTTGCAACTGACATTGAATGCATGCTAATTGCTTTCTTCAGAGACACATTTTTTGTTTATCACCAAATTGCATTTTTAATTCACTGAAATATTTAAATTTTTCAAATAATCATATATGGAAAAACCATTTACACCAAAAAGGAGAAGGAACAAACTCAAAAGAATGAAAGAAAAAAACTTTACAGTTTTGAACGAAGCAAGAAGTGATAGCCATCTGAGAGCTGAAATCATAGATTAGGTTTACACACACTTTTCTGCACACAATGGGCTAAATGACCAGGTCACAAGGGCCCCCAAATAAGGTTAAGAAAGATTCCACTGAGCAGCTGGAAGCCTCTATCCCGATCATCCAGAAAGTTAATCTGCACAGAGAATGGCTTTCTTGTACACAGGACCTTAACATCCCATCTGATGGGCAACAGCTCTTCCAAGCCAAAAAGTGTCCCCTTTTTCACCAAGCACACAGTGGGAGTTGCAAAGATAAATCTCAATGTTGGCACAGTTGGGACTTGAAGCTGCAGATTATTAGCATAGTGTGCTACTGACTGAGCAAATTAGTACCCCAAGGGGAAGACAAATTGCAGCTAACAATGTAAACTCATTAATAACTAACCATCATACTCTACACCCAATTTCATATTGCTAAACATCAATCTGCTGTTTTACAATATTAGTCTAAAGCAGTGGTTCCCAATCAATGTGTAATGTCCAAGATCCAGAAGTGTCATGAAAACTTAAAAAAGCAATAACACTACATAACAATTTGTACTTTAAAATTTTTATAATGTTTTTTTTTATTCAAATGCTGAACTAATATGCATTTTTGTTCAAATAAATTGAATTATCACAGAAAATGGACTATGTCAGAGGTGTATCATGCCAAATGAACTATTTCAAAAGAATGTCACCATGAGAAAAAGATTGAAAAACACTGGTCTACTGGTCTAAAGTTTTTATATTTTCCAAATATAATATAATGGTTCCAATTTCCTATAATGGTGGAAATTAAGACTATTGGAACATTCAGAAACTATTTGTGTGAACCATTGGTAGATTCCAACCTTCTCTGTTCTCTGGGGGTCTTCATAACCTGACCATTTAGACCATTGTTTGCACAAAACGCTGTTCAGAGAAGACAACCAAGCCCTTAAATTTAACTCATTGTGAAACTTAAATAACACAAACATATAAAATTTGTGGGACCTATAAGAACTCTCATTTTATAACAAATGACTAATCAATGAAATTATCATGGCAAGGCATTTTGAAATTTAAAGAAGTTTGAATTATATAACAAGCTAAAAAGCAAAAGTTTAGAGGAAATAAAGGAGCATTGAAAACTCTTATTTATACAGGTGTAACTTGCTTTAAGGTACTACACTTTAGAGTGCTTCGCTAATATGCTTTTTCAATTATATTCATGTTTATTATTTTTGGCACTTGCCTTGCTCTTAAAGGGGTTTTTGGCAGTGATGCACATATCAGCCGACTCTGAACTGAATCGAATGAGTTGACCGGCACCATTTTTTACCCACGCTCAGTCTATTTACAGCATTTGCAAACTTCATGTCTCAGTGCTAATCCAGTCACCAGCAAAGGACGAACATATTTTAAGGTTTATAACATTTTTTAAGTATTATAGCATTTTTTAAAAATTATTTTTACTTTTGCATTTTTTTTAGGCCTAGCACTATTGCACACCTAATAAATGATAGTGTAAATATGTTTTTAGGTTTTTATATGCACTAGCAAGTGAAAAAAAGGCTGCGACTCATTTTACAGTGGTGGTCTGGAACCTAACCCACCATATTAGCAAGGTATGCCTGTATATGCTATTATTTAAGAACTTTATACTTCATTAAGGATGTGATTTGCATATTTCTCAATGGGGATTGGTTTTCCTTCCACATAAAATATTGTTGGGTTGTTTTACCTCTGAGAGGCACATTTTTTGCACACCATGGGCTAAATGGCCAGGTCACATGGACCCCAAAGGCTCAGAGAAAGTTGGGTGAGGGGACCCACTGGAACAGCTGTTTGGAGACAGATGGTAGCCTCCTGTCAAGGTCATAAAGCGTGTTCTTTAACATGCACAGGATATGGCTCTCCCACACATGGGGTCATGGCTTAATATCCCATCCGACGGATGGCGGCCTTTCCAAGCCCATTAGTGTCCCCTACTGACCATGGGCAGGGCAGGGAATTTTGTGGAGATAAATCTCAACGCAGAGCCAGCTGGGACTTGAACCTGGGAACTACAGATTACAAGTCTGGTGAGCTACCAACTGAGCCACCCCCACTCCATAAAATGTTGTAAGTTGCAAAGAACATAACATATGCATCTTGTATTTAGAGTGAAAAATAAGCAAAATATTATTAATTTTAAAATATAACTTAGCCACCTATTCAAAACATTAGAAATGCAATTATTTTAAAACATTATCAATTATTTTATAGAAAATTTATTTTGCTCAAAATGTACACTAACTCTGGGCACAACTGTATTACTAATATTAGATCCTTCATAGCAGTATTGTTAAGTGCACTCATATTCATCACTGATACAAACTAAGTTAATTTATATTTTCATATATATTATTCCTTATTTTGAAGATTTGCATATTCATTATTTTATGCTTTTGTTTTGGGTATTTTCACAATAAAATATTAATAAGACTGTTAAAATCTGCTGCTAACAGTGATAAATAAATATTTTTCTATTATATATTTAGAAACAAATTTCTCTACAGTCACCCCAATATTTTAAAGGTCATAGGCCCTATTGTCTGACAAATGCTTAATTTCAAGCCTTGTTATTGCTAAAAATAATTCATATTAAGTAAATATGTAGTTAAACTAACATAATAAGTAGAAGATAAACCACACAACAGAATGCACATAGATGAATATATTTGAATATGGAAATGGTTTATATAACAAACATAACAGTGATGAATAAGTGGTGAGTTTGATTATCTCCCTACTACTTACAAGGCAGTTGAATACAATGGTAGAGCAAAGACAAAAAATGAGGATAGGCAGGACTGTGAGACAGTTTCTTTTTAAGAACTTCCACCATGCTGCTGGCACTTTTTGTATCTATGTGCGTCTGCAATGAGATATCAGCAAAATTAAATTCTATACCTTGAACTAGGTAAAAAATTTAATAAGTAATGTAAATGATTTAAATTTCTGAGCTAATGTTTTAAGATTAAAGCCTTAAACCAATATAGTGTAAAAAAAAAACTTATCAAGCAGCCTGATACTGTTCATTTGTACACATGAAGTGTGAATTGCCCTGATAGAATTGACTTTTTTAAGAATAATCTTATTTTACAAAAGTTTCATGAAATTGGAGAGAAAAAAATACTACATATTTGAAGCAGTAAGTATAATCTATCAGAACAACAAGTATTGAAATATTTCAAAATATTGAAATAGTTTTTCTTTATCACATCCTTTGCCCTGCTACTCTACATGCATCCCTGAAAAAACAATGCCAGTCCACCCTTGTAACACGAGATTAAATTTGGGAATGTGTAAAGACTAATAGGCTTGAAGTTTTTTAAGACAAATATTTAAAATATTATTTCCGAAATGTTGATTTCTTGAGCATAGATAAAATTGGTCAGAGAATTAACTAAACTGTTCTGAGAAACTATATGGAAAGTGCCAGGCATATAGCCAGAAAATATTTTTAGGGTGAGGGGGCTTTAGGCTAAATTTTGGGAAACAAATTTTAAAATAAGAAAGAAAAATATATTCAAATTTTAAATTATTGAATATTTTAATGTAATCATATCTTCTAACATATGATTACATTAAAATATTCGATATGGATGCAGTATTCTATATTCATGTACTGGTAAATTATAAAATTAGATTTAATAGAAAACTAAATGGGTTAAAAAACAAAGCAAATACAAATAAAAATTCAATTATCAAATCTTAATCTCCTAAATATTTTACATCATATAATTTCTGAGGGGAGTGAGATGGCCACCTCCTGGCTCTGTGCCTTGCTTGGAGGTGAAGATGAAACTACAGTTTGAACAATTTAAGTGAAAAAAGCTATCAGAAATGAATTAGGCTGCTTTCCATGCATTTGCAATTTCTGTAATACCTCAACTGAAATGCCACTGATGCGTTCATTTAAATATATGATTGCATTAATGAACGTTTTCTAATAACTAAATTTAAAACAATGGTTAAAGACTTGAATGCTATTATGCCCATACTGAGGGTTGGGTTGTTTTACCTCTGAGCGGCACTTTTTTGCACACCATGGGCTAAATGGCCAGATCACATGGACCCCGAAGGCTCAGAGAAGGTTGGGGGAGGGGACCCACTGGAACAGCTGTTGGGAGACAGATGGTAGCCTCCCGTCAAGGCCATCCAGCATGTTCTTTAACGTGCACAGGGTATGGCTCTCCCACACACGGGGCCACGGCTTAACGTCCCATCCGACGGACGGCGGCTTTTCCAAGCCCATCGGTGTCCCCTACTGACCGTGGGCAGGGCGGGGAATTTTGCGGAGATAAATCTCAACGCTGACCCAGCTGGGACTCGAACCTGGGAACTACAGATTATGAGCCTGGCGCGCTACCGACTGAGCCACCCCCGCACCACCCATACTGAGGACTCTGATGATAATGAGATAGATAGGTTTTTTGGACAATTTTAGGATATTTTGAATTTTGACAAGAATATATTACTTTTGTGTTTGGTGATGGCAATGCCAAAGTACCAATTTTGACCTTTGTACATGATAGGTCCTTTTGATATTGGTAACTGGTTCTACAGATAAGTAAACGATGTTTTTATAATAACTATTGCCTATTATAAACACCAGGATATTTGTTAACACACAAATTTCCCCTGATAAGTTGCATTTGAATGAGATGTAACAATAATGAGATTATGAATTAACAGCAAATGAGTTGGCCTCTGTTAGGAACACTATGTCATATATGGGCTGAAATTGGGTCTGACTACTTTGTTAAGAGTGTCATGTAACTGTAGCTTAAATATTTTTTGTTACCCTTAACAGAATTATCTTTAACACTGACACTCTGGAAGATTCAGAAATGACTGAAGTTTACCATGACGATTACTCAATCATTATAATAATCATGGTTTGCTTACAACTGAAGTTGAGAAAGAATGGGGCAATTTTAAACAGAAATCAATGACACTTTTTGGGTGAAAAAGAGTATAGGACAGAGCCATTTGAGTGATAAAACTATGCAACCTATTTCTAAAAAGAAAAGTGCTAAATTGAAACAATGTCCTACTGGTCTTAACAGACAGAATTGCAGAAAGTTTAATAAATATATTAATTATCAGTTGAATGCTAATAAGAATCTATGGTTAAATAGCCTAGCTGACAAAACAGCTAGACAGCATAACAGAGTTTTACCAGACAGAAAACGTTTTGAGTGAGAAAAAACAGATTTGGATATATGTATGGAGTGAAGGATAAAAATGACAAGGTTATTTATGGTAAGGATTTTATTTTGGTAAGGTGGTCTGAGCATTTCAGATATGTTCTAAATAATGTGGTTAGTTCTACTCTTTTTGTTTGTAACATAGATATATTGCTGGATTTAAATTTGGCCCTATATTACAATCTGAAAAGTTTCCTCAATATTAAAACTACACAAATCCCCAGGGGTAATGAAATTACTGCTGGAATGCTTAGATATGGGAATGTTTGTCATGCAATTGGGTGAAATTATGAATATTTTCTATAATAAAGGCATTGTTCTGAAGATTTTACTATAGCTATTATTATCCCTATTTTCAAAGGTAATTGTAGTTTTTGTGGCAATAATGTATAAGAGCATCCATCTACTTTCTGTTCCAGGCAAAGTTCTTCACATTATTGTGCTTAACACAGCTAAGCATTTGGTTGATGGACAACTTTGACATGAAGAGTGTGTATTCAGAAATGATAGGGAATACAGAGATTTTTTTTTACCCAGGCAGATTGTGAAGAAAAAAAAAGGTTTAGAGCAGATGTGTCAAACTCCCATAAGTTGCAGGTTTAAATCACCAACACCACAGGTGTTATGGGCCAAATTCATTGAGATTATAGGGACTGCAGTCATAGAGTGGAGATTAGTGGAGAAAATTTTAACATACGATGAGGCTCAAATTTCAGATGAGCAGATTACAAGTCTGTCTCACTACCAGCTGAGCCAACCTCTGCCCTTATAAAAGAATAACAGATGTATTAGAGTTTCATTTTCTCAAAAGAGCTGCAGTTTTATGTTACATGACAATAAACAGCTAATGGAAAGAGATAGTAATTGATGGGAACTTAGGTTAGACTACTATAGCAAATGATAATGATATAATCCACAACAATAACTTAACTTTTTCCACTACAAACGTTTTTTACCTACTAAAATTTGACAATGCTTGATTGGATCAAACATTTAATTTTATGTCTGTTTCTATCTGCAGTTGACATTTTTACTCCAAAAGAGATTGAGTTAACTATTAAAATTGCATTGACTGTTTGGGATATAAAAGTTCACTAGTGACACAGGATATGGTGTGCCTTCATTGGAAATTTATATGAAAAATAAAAAATATATGATGACAAATGAATGTGATTACACTTTTAGGTATGAAATTCTTAAATAATGTTCTTATTATATTAGAAAATTTTTTAAAACATTTTATCACAGAGGATTATGCACCCCAGAAGACATTTTTTCTAGAGTTTATTTTTTCATCTATAGACTAATCAATACACCTTGACTATGAAGAATGTCAACTGCCATTGGAATCAAATAACATAGGATTTTAAAAAATTCTTAGTAAACAGAAAACCTTAAAAGAGAGATATAAAAATTCTCTCATTTTCAAAAACTTTTATGACAAATGAAATAAAACTTATGTCATTTAGAAAATGTATTTTTAACCTGACAGAAAGAAAATTATTTTGATAAGAAAAAACTAACACAAAAAGAAGAGACAAAACTCACCACTTCAAACTTCCTAGCCATTTCCTTTTCATCCTCATTACGAACCATTTCAAATATATCTAAATGTCTGAAAAAAAAAAGAGATTGCAATAAAAAAACAAGGACAATATGTAGTTTAAATGTAGTAAAAATTAACTTTGTACAAAAATAAGATTCTAATTTAGTAAAAGATACTTTTGTAACCACTTAGCATTTTTTGTTTGACAGTAAAAGTACAATAGAGTAGAGATTCCTTATAGTATTATCAGTTCAAGGTATATAAAAATAAACAAATGTATTATAGTTTCCCACACTATAATGAGAACCAAAATAATGCAGTGAATGAAAATTATGCTTCAACAAATCTGACACTTTTAAGTGCCATAAAAGTGTGAATTTTATTCAGTAGGACTCAGTTAAATCAAAAGAGAATTAAAAATATTTTTAGTTACTCCTCACTGAAAAACTAGAAGAAGAAAAAATTATCTCTAGGAAGTTCAATTGAGGCAGAAATCTGCCACAAACTTTTTTTGAAAAGTTGCATGTAACTTGTAATAATTTTTCTCTATTAAACATAGTAGGATATAAATATGCTACTTACCGGTCCAAAGTGGCATTTTCATGGCTTCTAAGTTTATCAATGACTGGTTGAATTCCCAGCATTAAGAATTCATATCGAAGGTGCAGACGAAACTCTAAATGATCTTCTCCTGGTCCATAATTAATGATGGCATTAATAAAAGACATGATGGCTGTCTTCAGACACACTTCATCCTGATATACACCTGTGCTGCGATCCAGATCATTGACAATTATCTAAACAAGAAAATTAAATGTGAAGAAAACAATAACAAGAAAGCACATTTAAACCAACAGTTCGAATGCCATATACTTACAAATAGAAATAAAATACATAATATGCATAGAAATGTTGTTCAAAAATTGTTGTAGATGACCACAGAAATTAGCATTCCATTCCCTTTTAGTTCACAAATTTGAATAAACAGACAAGAAAAACTCAAACATAAGTAATGTTAAATATTAAAATTATGCATTTTCTTATTTTATGCCTTTTATTATTTGCTTTCTTCCTTTTTTATAATCTGAACATGTGGAGAGATTATTTTGCCATACCCTGTAAGAAGTTTGGACAACTCTGGTGTTGAGTAATAAAATTACAATAAACTGCACACTGCATTTTCATCTATGTGTTATTTTAACTATGACAGTAAATCCACATTGATTAGGAACAAAAACACACTATGTTGGCTTGGTGTGTACTACTAGAATTAATACATCAGTTACATAAGTGGCATGCACTGTTGAAGGATTGGCTTTTCCTGTATGCAGTTGCTTAAAATTAGAAATATTATAAAAAAAACGAATTAAAAGTATTAAAAAAAATAGAATTTATCGATATTTCAACTTTAAAGATGATATATAATTATTGGATTAAATCATATTTGCAATATGGAATTACTTCTTTGGGTGGCACATATTATACTAATATTAACAAATTAACTGTAACTCAAAATAGAATTATAAAATGTGGAATAGGAAAAAAAATATGGAAGTGTTAAAAACTTATATAAAGATGATACACTATATTGCAAAAAGTGTCAGTTAAGTGAACGAATAGCCACATTCAAAACTAATTATAGCACAAGATACAGTAACTCTGTTAATCTAATTAAATTCTTACCTGGAAAACTGTGGTTAAAAACATTATCTTTACCTTGCACCAAAATTATTCAATTTTTTGCCAAACAACATAAATATGGAAAACCATTTACATCACTTTACTTCAAATCTTCATAAATGGCTACTACATATTGATAAGATTGAGTTATTTTTTGTGTAATATAATTTCATATTTTTTTGATAATTCATCAAACTTTTTTTCTTTCTATTTGCTCAAATTATTTTGCTCTTTGATTACTTTAAAAATGCTTAATATGGTTAGACTGTCATGTTAAGTGAACGAATAGCCACATTCAAATGTACCTAACTTTGAAAGTAAGCTTTTCATGGAAAAAAATCACTAGACATAAACTGAAGATCTCGGTCAGAGCTCTCTAAATCTCTATTTTCTATAATATTAATATAATATTTAAAGTTATGGAAGCTGAAACATTTAAGTGAAACTTTTCCTAGTTTTAAAAATTTACTTCAAAAAGTTAAATCACAACTGTTATAAAAAGTTGTTTGCAATATAAATATGATATTTGAATTTTGCATAAGGATTTTTGAAGTTTTCATCAATTTGGGGGGAAAACGTTTTGGAAGTGTGGTGTGTGGTAACATCCATTTGTTAAATATTATAGCTTCCATAACTCTTTAAATATTAGATTAATATTAAAGAAAACATAGATTTAGAGAGATCTGACCAAGATCTTCAATTATGTCTAGTGACTTTTTTTTCCATAGAAAGGTTATTTTCAAAGTTAGATAGATTTGAATGTGACTATTTGTTCACTTAACATAAAAGTGTTCAGACAAGTTTTTCAATATAGTGTATTTTAACAGTTAGAAAATTATATATTCAATTTTTTTTAAAACATTTGTTGAAAAATTGGTCAGACAAAAATATAAAATGTGCTAATTATAGCACAAGATACAGTAACTCTGTTAATCTAATTAAATTCTTACCTGGAAAACTGTGGTTAAAAACATTATCTTTACCTTGCACCAAAATTATTCAATTTTTTGCCAAACAACATAAATATGGAAAACCATTTACATCACTTTACTTCAAATCTTCATAAATGGCTACTACATATTGATAAGATTGAGTTATTTTTTGTGTAATATAATTTCATATTTTTTTGATAATTCATCAAACTTTTTTTCTTTCTATTTGCTCAAATTATTTTGCTCTTTGATTACTTTAAAAATGCTTAATATGGTTAGACTGTTTGCTGCCAAAAAAGATTAATCAGATATTGAGCTTTAATAAATTCCACAGGCGAGTTTTTAAACTCTTGTGAATATTTGTAAATTTCCATTTGGAATATTTGTGCCCACTGGGCTGGAGTAGTGTAATCAAATGTAAATTTGATTATACTACTCCAGCCCAGTGGGGTAGTGTAATCAAATTCTTTTGTAAATTATCAAAAATTTTAATGTAATCAAAAATCTCTTGTGGATTTCTGTAAATTTCTGTTAGGTGCAATTCATTTTGAATTATTGAATCTGACTCAGACCATTACAGCAGAAATCTATTGCAAAGAATCTTCCAAAAAGTGTCTAGTGGCACAGCAAGGTACACAAATGCTCCGATTCAAGTCTTTTTAAACTTTCCACTCCCACTCCCAGTTGTGATAAACAGACACAGAAATAAGAGAAATAAAATTGTGAATAATATAGGCTGAGAAATAAATTTGATGTTTAATATTTATAAAAATTTTATTGGAAAACTTTGAGAAATATAAATATTACACATTAGTACATATTTGTTTCATTACAATTTTTTGTGTTCTAGTTTTCTTGATTAAAATAAAATACCTGTTATAAAATTCAGAACAATATAAAAATGTCACAATTGTCACTTTATCTTTAAGTATAATACATCAAATTCAATTGTTTTAAATTCTGCACACTGTGATACAGTTTCAAACATGTTGTCTAACCTTAAAGGTATTTAATGCTCCACGATACAAATGGCCAATCTTGGTTCCGCTATAGCAGTACTAATATAATTTTTAATTACTTTAAGTTTTGAAAATGAGTGTTCAGAAGAGAAATAGTATGTAGCAAGCACGAAATAAAATGCAAACAGTTATTTTATTAGGAAAACTTGAAAACAGCCTGTAATTATCAATTATGAGTACAGCTAGATAATAAATTGTTTGTAATATTGGCATTTCTATTCAAAATGTTATCAGGAATGTAATTGACATAATAAGCTTTCATCCAATCATCTTTGTCTGAGTTAACCCACATGCCTTGGATGAAAGCTTATGATTGGATGAAACCAATAAGTTGCTGTATTATTAATTTTTATAATGGCGGCTGATGCAGGAAGCTTGGTGTCAATGGCTTAACCTTTCCAGTGTCCAGCCTGAAAAACTGGTTTCCATCCAGAGGCCAAGCTATTTTCTCCTTATGCTAAGTCAAAAAAAAATTTAGAACTTTTTTTTGCCAAATAACAAAGAATTATGGCATGTTATATGCCAAATTAATCAACATTTACTTCTGGATTTTTTTAAAATAAAATATTTAACAAAAAAGATGGCAAGTTTTATTTTAATAGGACTTTTTTAGAGTCATGTAGTAAAAAAATGCATCTGGCAATACAAATAAAAAGTTATTTTAAAAAAGAACTAATAGACAGAAATGATTATAATGCACCTGAATAGAAAGGCTATTTATTTCTGAATAACAAAAAAAATTTTTTTTGGTTTCAAGTAAATATTTCTCTTGTTTTGTAATTTGTTTTCTCGGCACCATATTTTGAGAAAATTCCAGGCTTTTAGCTAATTGTGTTAGATTAGATAACCAAGTCAATTTTAGAAATTAAAAAAAAATAACCAATCAACGGAAATACACTGGTTTCCATAAATAAAAATAAATAAATACCCCCTCAAGCAGCTGCTTGCCACAGAGGTCTGACAGGAGCTTGTCAGTTTATATGCCACAGTAGGAGATCTGAGAGGATGGCAGGAACTCAGCAGAAAATGCCTAATCCGGGGCTCGAACCCAGGTCCCTTAGATCAGTAGCCAAGCGTGCTAACCACTCGACCACGGGACGGCTAAATTAAGGAAAATCCCTATGTTAAGTTAAAGGGAAGCTAACGTCAAAGTTCTATAACTTCTAAAAGAAGTTTTTTATTCTTTTGAAAAATGTGATTGCAGATAAAGATTTTAATCAAATAAATTAATATCTTGTTTTTCAACAATATTCGTTCAGTATTTAATGAGTTATGGAAGTTTGAATATTGAACAACAGCAACGCCAGTCTTAAGAAACTCACACAAAACTGAAGAATAGTGAAAGAATTCTTTACACAAAGTTCTAAAATTAACTTAGTAATAAGTTTTAGTGAACTTCTAAGTTTAATTTTTGTGGCTGGCATTGTTATCGCTAAATATTCAAGTGTAGGTCATGTTACATATCAAATTAAACAGATAAATATTCAGCGGAAAAATTTTTTGCCGACAAAACGGGATTTGAACCCGCATCTCTCCAGAAACATGCCAGAGTATTCTTCCAGTTGAACTAATCCCAGCTCATCTTTTTTCCGCTAATTTTAAGGTAATAATTGCCACCGGAGATCATAGATAGCGCCAATGGTTGGACCAAAAAAACTGTGATAGAGTTAAGTTTTAAAATTAGCGGAAAAAAGACGAGCTGGCATTAGTTCAACTGGATGAATACTCTGGCATGTTTCTGGAGAGATGCGGGTTCAAATTCTGTATGTCGGCAAAAAAAATTTCCACTGAATATTTATTGATTTATCAACGCCAAATGAGCAACAGGTAATGCTGTGATTGTCATCTATGTTTAAATCATTAAGAATGTTAAATAGCGTGATGAGACTTATTTATTTCCTTCTCACTCTGTGCAATATTAAGGTAATAATTGCCACCAGAGATCATAGATGGTGCCAATGGTTGTCCCAAAAAAACTCCATGATAGAGTTAAATCTTAAAATTAGCAGAAAAAAGACGAGCTGGCATTCAGTTCAACTGGAAGAATACTCTGGCATGTTTCTGGAGAGATGCGGGTTCAAATCCCGTATGTCGGCGAAATTTTTTCCCCTGAATATTTATTGATTTATCAACGCCAAATTAGCAACAGGTAACACTGTGATTATCATCTAAATTAAACAGAATTACGAATTTTATGAAAATCAATAATATCAACTAATTTACAAGCATATTGATTTTAATAAGTATTTTTCAGTGTGACATCATTGAAAAAAAAGATTGCACTATACAATTAAGGCTTAATTTTGAAAATCTGATGAATAAAAATAGTTAAATTATTTTTTAATGGAAAGTAAATTTCCTCCTGAATAATATAATATTCAACCTGATATATGATTTTTTATTTCTTTTAATGATTCTTTTTGGTATTGTATATTTTAAAAATGGCCAGTGTTATACAAAATGACTTGGACTTTTCACATTCATGGGATTTTCTGAACTGGTTATGAAATAGAAAAAAAAACTTTCTTAGCTGCTTTTTTTTACTAAACATTATGAATTTTTTCCTTGGGTGTTAAAGTTTGGTGATCTTGGCTAAGTGCAGAAAAGTTTCTGCACCAAAGGAAAAAGTAAAAACAGCATTATATTGTCTGTGTAGCACAGCCAAGGTACTGAGGGGGTTGGGGTGGGATTGTCTTTAAAATCATTCAATATAAATATAAAAACTTGCAATTAAAAAAAAATTATGTATTTCTTTTTTTTGGGGGGGGTGAAATTTTCACTGTGAGTTTATTGGAGGGGAAGCCTTCCCAAAATTGCCCACTCACATTATGGCTGATTTATGTAGCAAGGAAGTCTATTTTGCTTCTGTATCCAAGACATTCATTTTCAGAAAATGGTACAAACTTAAAGTTTTACTTTAAAAAAACAAGAAATAATAAAAGAAAAATTGCAATAATCGGGATGTTAAATAAAATATCCATAATGTTTAAGCTGGCCTCCGATGTATCATAACTCAGAATGATCGATAAATCAGCTAACCAAAAGATCACTAACTTATGCAAATAAATCAACAGAAATGAATTTGCTTCCATATCCAAGACCTCATTTATTTTCAACGAATGATACCATATCAAAGTTTTACCAGAAAAGTAATAAATAACAAAAATTAACATATAGCCTAATGCAATGCTAAAATATCCACAGCAACAAGTTGTAGGCCATCTGGCCATCCGATGTAGCATAATTATGGAAAATAAATACTTATCAATCAGCCAAAAGATCTCTAATTTACAAAAATAAATCTACTGAAATGAAAACTAAGGTTTAAATATAAAAAAGTAAATACTAAATTTAAAAAGGGTATCCAACATGGTGGACCAAAGCTGTAAATAATATGGGAGCCACTTATAGCACACGGAACAGAGATAATATGTGTCAACCCTCTGCCTCTTGTTTGCCTCAGTGAGACTAACATAATTACGTGCAGCTGCACCCAGAATTTCTAAGAAGGATGTTTTTACTTCCAGTTTCTATTTTGTGAGCAGGAAAGATGCATAGAATGATGGGAAAAACGATAAAAATAATTTTGGGAATACAGAAATATGTTTTATGACAGAAAAGAGTGTGAAATGGGGGGAAAAAATGGTGGTATGAACTTTGTAATTACTTCCAAAATCTACCGTTTTTAAAAATAGCAGATTTTTGTTTTAATTTTTAAGAGATTTTCGAAAATTTAAGCAAAAATTTGTTGATAATAGCTTAAATCAAATTTATGAGCTTAAATCACAAGGTTGCTTCAGCAAATAGGAATGTCAAGCAAATCGGCAATACCATTTAATGCTTCTTAGAAATGGAAATCAGATGGCTTTATCAAATTATTTACAACGTAGTTTAATAAAATATGCATCAAATTAAAAAACAAAATATTATTTTTCAAGCCTGAATTATATATTTTTACAATATGTATATATATAAAATTACAATGGCAATTTTTACTTTAAAAAAATCGTTTTTTTTGTTGTACTAAAACGTATACAAGTCGTTGGTTTCTAATTTCAGATTCTGCAAACGTATACAGATGATGTGGACACTGGAAGAATTAAAAATGCTTAGTTTTATCAGGGTCTCGAAAGTACGCTTTTAGTTTTGACATATCACTTGTTTTGTAATACATATACACCGAAGAGCCAAAACATTATGACCAGTGCATCTTTATGCAAATTGAAGCAACTGCAGGTAAACAACAGTGCACGTGACAGTCACGAAAAGGTGTAAATAACACCTGATACAGAGTTCTGTTAATCAGTATTATTCTTGTTCTTCAGATGGGAAAGGCAGCGAACTTAAGTGAGTTTGACAAAGGCCAAATCGTAAATGGCCAGACGATTAGGTCAGAGCATTTCCGAGATGGCAAGGCTTGTGGGGTGGTCACAGTCAGTTGTGGTTAGTACCTTCAAAAAGTGGTCCGAGAAGGGAAAAACCATGAACTGCCGGCAAGTTGTCAGCTGATCATGCCTCATTGGTGCTAGAGGTGAGTGAAGGCTATCCCATATGGTGCAAACCAACAGAAAGGATACTGTGGTGCAACTCGTCCAGAATTTGAATGCTGATGATGGGAGTAATGTGTCACAAAAACACTGTACATCAAACCCTGCTGAAAATGGGACTGTATAGCTGCAGGCTGCTCTGAGTGCCTGTGCTAACCTTGGTTCAGCATCAAAAGCACCTGAAATGGGCATGCATCAAAACTGGACCTTGAATCATTGGAAGAAGGTCATCTGGTCCGATGAATCTCGTTTCCTGTTGCACCATGTAGATTGCCAGAAATGTGCACTGTTTACCTGGGGAAGTGTTGGCACCAGGACACTATTGGATGAAAACAAGCTGTTGAAAGAAATGTAATGTTCTGCTGAGAAACCCTGGGTCCAGTCATTCATGTGCAGGAAACTATGATGTTTACCACCTACCTAAACATCATTACAGATCAGGTACATCCTTTCATGGCAAAGGTATTCCCCTCTAGCAGTGCCTTCTTTCAGTAGGATAATGCACCATGTCACACTACCCCGAATGTTTGAGAATGGCACCCAGAACATGAGGAAGACTTTCAGGTATTGCCCTGGCCTCCAAATTCTCCAGACATCAATCGAGTATCTGTGGTCTGTGTTGGAACAGCATATCCGATATGCAGTGGCTCAACCACATAACTTACAAGAGTTAAAGGATCTGCTGATATGTGTTAGTACCAGATACGATGACACCTATAGATATATTGTAGTGTCCACACCTCGCTGGGTAAGAACTGTTTTGGTGGCATTTGGGGGAATCAACATAATATTAGGCAGGTGTCACAATGTTTTGGCTCTTCAGTGTATATAAAAAATGAGCTCCTATGCATTTCCACTAAGCATAGTTGTCACTGCTTGATATTTGTGTGATAAAAGTTTTCTTTTTACTACTGTGCTAGTGGAAATGTAGGCTTTTTTTAAATATCACATGCTGTAAAATGTAGTGGTGTTCGTACAAAATATACTTGGTGTATGTGTGCAACATTGTGTTCATTATCCACTCTACTGAAGTACTGAAGACAATCAAAACATCTAGACAAGTGGCATCAGCTGCTGCAAGTCTGAAAACTATGCAAGAGTTACTGTTAGAAAGGACTTATGTAAGTGATGTTCTTCTTAAGTTGGTTTACGAAATAAGACCATGCAGATATAAAGGTTGAACCTACAGTATTTAACAGTGAATTACTTAAGTAATTTCAGCTTTTAATGAAATATTCTAAAAAAATTAAATTTCAAAAAATTTAAAATTTAATTGCTTTTACTAATATGGGCTCTTACATGAATTTTTAGAAAATTTCAGATGCTTTATTCAAAAGGGTGAACCATCAGAATCAAATAATTTTCATGTGGTAGTATAGAGTTCATACATAAAATATGCTTTGTGTTTGTCTCCTTCCTGATTAGAGTAAAATTTAAAAATAAAAAAAAATCATGAGTAATTATGAAATTGGAAATTATGACATCTTCTCAATATTTCTGATATTGCTTTTGAAAGTGATGTATATGAGCTTTGCATGATATATTTCTATTGTATTTGCTGTTCACTGTTCTCCAAACATTCCAAAACAAGAGTTTTTGGGGTTTTTTTGTTATTGATTTAAAAATACTAAACTTTCTGAGAGGCCAATATGCACAATATGCATTGCATATGCATTGGTTCACTTAAGCCACCTATAGATAAACCACTGAATGGATCATTTACAACAGACTTTAACTGCAAAACAACTGGGGTTATTAAAGTTGAAAAGTCAATTTTGCTATTTGATAATACTAAGTATCTTGTTGCAAAATCAATTGAAATAAATTGAGAGGAAAATGGGACATCCCGCTGAATATACTCGGACTTGCATTACTTAATTTTCCCTTATTCAGATTTTCACAATACATTTTGAGTGGAAAAACATGCAATAATAATGATGAAGCCAAACCCAACACCAAAACTTTCAATGAGTTGAGAAACATTCAAGGTATGTTCCCAAAAATTAGCTGAGTGTTAAGATTTATTTTAACAGAAAAAATATATTTTGGATTTAACCTATTTGATTCACTTCTCTGTTCAACAGAAAAAAATTTTCTCAAAGAACTTTTTTTTTCCAACCATACACAAATATTTAAAAAAGTACATCATATAAAGTTTTTACCAACATTACCTGAAATCGTGTTCTTTCAGCAGCAAACTTTTGGAAATGTAACATGGCCTCCAGCACCTTTTTGTGGCCACCAGGTACAAGACACATGGCCCCTAAAATCTCTAATACTGCAGTCTTTGTTTTGATGTTTTCCGTACTTAAACTTTGGGCAATGGTATTTATTGCAGTCGGGTGGGCAAGCACATGGGATCTACCATTCTGGAACATAAGAAAATTGCATTAATTTCACTGAATACATTTTCAAAGTTGCAAAGTTACAAGAAATTTTTGAATTTCAAAAGTTTAAAATGTTTAAGTTAACAAAAGATTTTTGACGTTATTTTATATTTCATGCTTTTAGTTAAAAACCTAAGATTTTGTTTTTTGTGACTTGGCTGTTAAGATTATGTGAATTGGAATGCGTGGTTCAAAGATAAAACTACCACCCCCTATTTTTCAATATTTCAGTTTATGTCTCTTTTATTCTGCAATGGTTAAAATTTATTCATCTTTAACAGTATTCAACAGAAATAGGTATATATATATGTATGCTGTAGTTCACATGATGGAATGGTTGTAAGAGCACAATCTGCACTATTCATCAAATTCAGACACCTTGTCATAATAAACTAACCAGGCCATGTTGGTAATAATCTTAATTCACCTTATGATGAAATTTTAAATCTAAAATTACAGTTCAAACCCACTAATAAATATAACAATCAACAAATATATAGATTCATACAAGGTACTAAATCTTAGTTCAATTGGTGTGTTAGCAAGAAATTCTGAATTTGAATCTTAGTCAGTGTATTTATTGAGCAATTTCAATTATATTTGAATTTCAGATAAAAATGCCTGTATCAGCTGCAAATCGAATGAAGTGTGCCCAATACCACTTCCACAACAGATTACACAGCATATAACTTTACTAGCAGATGTATCACTACTGTAGTAGTATGATAGTCTTGTAAAAGGAGATCCTAATTTCAAATCCATGAATCCTTAATGTTAGTTCTTGTTTATTTCTTGCTCCTCCACATTTTCTTTTAACATGAAAGCATCACATATACCAAAATGTTCTAAGTGTTTCCCATTATGCAGTGTTCCATATAAAGTTTGCAAACATATATATATTTGAGTTTATGCACTCAGAGCATCTGTATCTACATACTTATTTACCAAAGTATTAAATCTTTCTCAAAAGCATCTAATTTAACACTGACCTTTACCAACAATAAACACTTCCACAAATTTCTAGAATGCTTGAAGGTAAAGTTATTCCAGCATTGATGATTTTACTATATGTTAAATGCATTATATGAAACAATTAGTAAGCCAATGTCTTCTTTATAGACATGTTCGTTTAGTTAGGCAAACAATTCTCAGTAAGTTAGGGATTGGAGAACCACAGGTGAACATGGTTTCAATCATGATTATCTTCGTGTTACCAAGTAAAATAAAAAGGTTACCTATAGAAGACTGTCCAATACCTTGGCAATGCAAGGATTAAAGGCTGCATTAATTGCACCATCTTGGTGAAAGATTCCATGAATGGTGCCATGGTATGAATGGAAATGATATCCTTTAACCATATACTTAACTCTATGCCAGAGCAACTGATGATTCATTTGTATCAACATATGACAATGCTAAATCACCTTCAAATAGAATCATTAAGAAATAGTTAACACCACTGTCATTTCAAGACAGGAATAGCTATCTTATTTTCTAGACCTAAACATTATCAATACCCTTATAAGCCATGTAACTGACTCCCTCCCTGTTTTTGAATCTTTTCTCAGCTCAGGGTTTCAAATCCATCACACATGATTGATTCCATAACTGAGAGTAGAAATAAATGTATTTTAAGAACTCAATGATGATTATATATTTTTTTATAGTTGAGTAACAAGAGTTTGTGAATTTTGACATAGTCATTACACAATTGTGATCTTCAGTCACAAACTTTGGTATAGTCATACCTATGATACATTGTAATGAAATAATGTTTCTTCATTAATAAAAAAAACATTAGAACCTTCTAACTTCTTTTACATGGGTAGTTTTGAAGTAAACAAATTTCTAGTTTTAATAGGGCTAAACTGCCAATGAAGATAATCAAAGAGGAAATTAATAGATTATGATTTAATAGAACAATCAAGCATCTTTTATTCTCACCATTACAGTGTAAAATGTCAGTGTAACTAATATCAGAGTAACAAAATATTCAGTGAAACAAAATTAATTTTTGTCCCCTACCATTTTATTATGCATCTTTATGTTCAAGTTATAACAAAATTTGCAAAAAAAAATGTTTAAACAATACAACATCCATTTTTTTTTTCATTTATACTGGGATCCCTATTTTCAAAAAAGGTGATCGCAGTTCTTGTGATAACTATAGGGGTATCAGCCTGCTCTCTGTTCCAGGTAAAGTTCTTTCCATGATTGTGCTTAATAGAATTAAGAATCTGGTTGACAGGCAATTGCGTGATGAGCAATGTGGATTCAGAAGTGGTAGGGGATGTGTAGATCAGATATTTTCACTTAGGCAGATTCTTGAGAAATGTTTAGAGTTTCAGAAACCTTTGGTTGCTAGCTTTGTTGATTTCAAAAAGGCTTTCGACTCTGTTGATCGTCATAATTTGTGGTTGATTGTGAGATCATATGGTATACCAGACAAGTTAGTTAACATAATGAAAGCTCTCTATAATAACACTGAGTCATGTGTGAGAGTTGGTAAGTCTTGTAGCAATTGGTTTAGCATTACTTCTGGTGTTCGACAAGGGTGCATTTTGTCTCCTTTTCTCTTTAGTTTGGTTGTTGATTATGTTATGCGAAATTCACTTCAAGGGAAAGCTTTTGGCCTTAAATGGGCTGGAGATACGAAAATTTCTGATTTAGATTATGCTGATGATTTAGCCCTTTTGGCAAATGATGTTGATGAGATGAACTCTTTCATTCGAACTGTTGATGAGACTGCGAGTACAGTAGGTTTGGTTATAAACAGAGAGAAAACTAAAGTGATGAAAATTGGTCAGGCAGGTTGTGATTCAGTTAATCTGAATGGTTGCAGTCTTGAGCAGGTGTCACAGTTTAATTATCTTGGGAGCTATGTAACTGATACTGGTGATGTGCGGCATGAGATTAACAGACGAATAGGTATTGCTGCCGGGACTTTTAAGAATCTATGGAGATTGTGGAGAAATAGGCGTATACACCTAAAGACTAAAATTAGACTGTATAATAGTTTGGTTCTTTCTAGGGTTAGTTATGGTAGTGAAACTTGGACGCTGTGTAAACAAGATAACAGGAAACTAGATGCTTTTGATTCTAGATGCTTACGCAGTATCTTGGGTATTAGGTGGTTTAACTTTGTAACTAATGATGAGGTTAGGCAAAGGAGTCTGCAACCTCCTTTAAGCAGCATATTGTGCAGAGAGAGACTCCGCTGGTTTGGCCATGTTGCCCGTATGGATAATTATAGATTGGCGAATAGGGTTATGAACAGTGTGCCTAGAGGCTTCAGAAGGAGGGGGAGACCTAGGATGCGGTGGGCAGACAACGTTAAACAGGACCTTGTTAGAATTGGTGTGCAGTGGCCGGATGCAGCAGATGTAGCTCAGGACAGATGTGCTTGGAGAAGTAAACTGCGTGGTCTGGTTGGACCTCCGTAGCCCATGGCTGCTTGAGGATGATGATGATGATGATGATGAAACTGAAGCTGGTACAGATTTTTTCACTTAAAAAAGTTTAACACAGTTCTTAATGGCATGGAAAGACATTTCAGACAATGCATTGGAGAGTTAAAACAATGTTCAGGAATTTATGATACATTTTGTTCACTTTTTGTTGAAACAAATATGGGCTTTTTCAAGAAATGAACACTAATTCGTAGTAAGTTTCTTTTGTTATAATTATTTTGCAAATCTGTAACAATCATTCCAACATTTTTTTTTATTGCATTTCACTGAAATGAAATATCACTGCAACAAATATAATGTGATTGCCTGCATGACTTTTTTATACCAATATTTCAATGTATTAGATTATTTCAAGGATTTCTCAACATAACTGTTCTAATGATATTACTACTAAAATGATACAGTTTAACTGAAAATAAGTTTCACAATTTCTTCCTTTGGTAAAAGAATAATAAACTTTAAAAATTCAATCACTTAATAAATTTCCCAACATTAGTTTCAACAGAAACAAGAGTAATCACTCTTTGTTTCACTTCAGTTTTTAATTTAAAGGAAAAAATTGTTTTGAGCTGGGTGGGATATGAATCCATGCACTTCCTGATAACATGTCAGGTGCTCTGACTGCTGAGCCATCAGCTGCTAATCAAGATTTCCTCTAATTGATGATATGAACCTTTCCATGTGTAGTACATTATTATTCATGTCTCTTGAAGATAGGGTCATGGGTTCGTATCCCACCCAGTTCAAGACAATTTTTCCTCTAAATTTGAAATCGATGTCAAACTAAGAGTAATTACTCCCATTTCCATTGAAATTAATGTCAACAAATTTATTAAGTGATTGAACTAGTATACTCATGACATACCATCAACTTCAAGCCGCTGTTTGTAAACAGCAAACACGCTATCTTTAAGAAACACAGATAATTGTGTACTGCAGGTGGGAAGGTTCATATTATCAAACAGAGGAAATCTTGACTGGTGGCTTGTAGCTCAGTAGTCAGAGCACCTGCCATGTTATTAGGAAGTCATGAGTTCATATCCCATCTGGCACAAGACAATTTTTCCTTTAAAATTCGTTTTTAAAAAATATTAATTTAAATAGGCAGAGAATGATAGTAGTGAATAACATCATGATTCACAATAGTTCATTAAATCACAAATATGGTGTCTGGGAAAAAACTAAAATTTTTAGCATTAAAAAATTGTGAAATGAGTAACAGAATGCAGTGTGTAAAATTTTTTTACATTTATAGTTTCTGCTTTACTTTTAACCCACATAAAATTTTAGATGTTGCCATGCACATTGATATAATTTATGACATCTGAATTCTTTGGGATTCTGTAAGACATTAATATTTGACAAATTCAAGGGGATTTTCTAATAACTCTTCACTTGTTCTAAATTCTACATGACACCTGTCTATTTTCCATAACTGGATTTATTATACCTTAAGGAATTAGATAGTCTCTAAATTAAATAGAAATAAAAGATATGGGATAAAAGGAAAGGAGTCAACAAACTGCTAACCTAAATTGTATGCAAGTTTATTTATTTCCGAAAGAATATTTCACATTAGGGAAGAGTCTTCACTAACCACAGATTTCAAGAAATTCATGAAAAAAATTTTTATGGTACTTTACCCATTCGTTTTACAGAATATCCATATTTCAGTTTAAGTATAAATTGGAGAAAAATGTATCAATCACACAAGTTTAATCAATAGGCACAGAAATTATTTTGAATTGAAAATAACATACTTTTATTAAATAAACATGAAAATTAAATTACATTTACAATTAAACAAATCATTTTCCCTTCTTAATTTTGATGAAAATGTTTTAAAGATATATTTAACATGAAGGTTCTAGAACAGTGGTTCCCAAAGGGTGCAATTTATTGAGTTTTTTGTGGAAAAATATTAAATAGAATATAGAAACTTTGCTGATTAACATATCCTTCAATGAAGGGGAGGAAGGGAGGCATTAGAAAAAGACAGAACTACTGCAAAATATTTTCACTTCACATTTTCCTTAAATTTTACAATTACTTTATTTTATGAATTTGAAGAAGGAATACATTAAAAGTTGGTTTAATGAGTAAGCCACTGAACTAAGAGCATATTGTATGAAAAAATATGTATATATGTAATATAAGCTAATTTACATTGCCAATTACCCTTATTATAATCACTAAAGTTTTTTTTATTATTAAAGTGAATATTATAATGGAAACAGAAACAACATTAGCCACAATTTATATTAAACACATCAAAGTACAGTTTTCATCATGATATAATAATGAGGTTTTTCTGTTTAATCAATATTTTATTTCAGTAATTTCGAATTATTTAAATTTTTTGATTGCGGCCTATGACATTAATATTTCAAAATATGCTAATTCTTTGAAAATGATCCATTTGTTTTATTTATATCTTTTGCATTCACTACACTCCTTTTTTTAATGGCTGAAGACTATTCATCAGAAATGAATCACTTACCGAGTTGTTCATCAAAGCTTTCACACAACCAATAAGTGATGTATGGATAGGAGATTCCGCAGTCTTATAGTCCATGCTGGTAAGAAAGTTGAGCAATCCAGACAGGCCATCCTGCTCCAGGAAACGCATCACAAAACTAACGAATTCAAGATGTAATAAATTTCATTGTGATGTATGAAATTATAATCATTTTTATGTACATTATTAAAAATAACATGGTAAAAGGTTTGCTTAATGCATCCATATTTAAAGAGTATCATATTCAGTTTTGGCAATTATCAAAGTTCAGATTTTGTTACTATAATTTACACTGAAGTGCCATTGAATTAGGGGTAGCAACCTAGTAATGTGTTGGACCCACTCTGGCTCTGATAACGGTAGCCACATGATGAGGCAAGGACTCAACAAGCTTGAGTAAATGTTCCACAGGTATGGTGATCCATGCATCCTCCACAGCTCTCCACAATTCTTTCAAGGTTGTTGCTGATGGGACACAGGCCCAAACACTCTGCTCGATGGTATCCCAAAGATATTTGATGGGATTTAAATCTGGGCTTCTAGGTGGTCAATTCATTATTTCAAAGTCAGCAGAATGCTCTTGCAACCATGCAGTAGCCAACCTGGACCTGTGAGATGAACAGTTGTCTTTGCTGGTAGACACCATTCCCATTGGGATGCATGATGGCCATAAATGGGTGTAAATGGTCAGCCATGAGTTCTATGTACCGGGATGCATTGAGAGTCATCGGTACACATACCAAAGGTCACACAGATGTCCAACTGAAGACACCCCAGGCCATCACTGAGCAACCACCAGCTTGTATTTTTCTGACCTGACATGCAGGATCCATGGCTTCATAGAGTTGGCACCATACCCTCAGTCTCCCATTGGCATGATGAAGTTTAAATCGAGATTCATCACTCCAGGCTATCTGTTACTAATTTTCAATGGTCCAATTTCGATATTCTTTAGCCCAGGCAAAGCATTGAGCCCAGTGTTGTGCCATTAGAAGTGGGACTCTCGTAGGTCAGCAGCTCCCGAAGCCAAGACGATGAAGCGAGCGTTGCACGGTCTATGCACTGACTTCCCGGCTGGAATCTGCGTTCAGATGGGAAGTGATTTCAGATAATGTCTGGCCCCTATCAGTCTGTATGATGTGGGTCAGATGGGAAAGCCCACAATCATTCAAGGCTGATTGCCCTTTGCAGTATGTTTGGGTGCATGTGTTTTTGCCAGAATTTTCATATTCCTGGAACACTCTTTAAACTGTCGTACAAGAAAATCCAAGTTCATGTGTCCCATCCAGTGTGCACCTATGATCTGCCTTCTGTGAAATGCATCTAAAATCCCGTGCCTTTCCCATTACACTTCTCACAACGAATACTTGGGGAAGCCAAAGCTGACAGCTAAATATGACCAGAATTTCAGCCACACATGCATGCAAATGTGGGACTTGTGGTACTCAATTTGGATAATGCCTCTTATCCCTAAATCAATGGCACTTCAGTGTATTACTAGACTAATGGAGGTCTTGTGAGGATTTCCTTTTAGAAAAATCACAATCTGTAGGATGTCACAGATATTTCACAATACCTTGGAATAAAATTAAAGTTATTTAATTCTCTATTACAATGTTAAATGTTTCTAAGCACTTCAACACATGGACTATGCTATCAAGTATCAACAGTTATTAAGGAGAGATTTACGTACTATGCTGTAGAGGATGGGTAGTAACAGGAACTTCCGGGATGCTTTTGGTGACAAATAATAGACATTCTTGCCAGCAAGTGACGTCTCAATGGATATTAAAAGAAGGATAATGGCTACCAATGGTCTACCTGCCTTGACAAAGGAAATAACATTTATACCTTTGATAGCATAGTGCTTAAAAAAGTTTTTGATCCACGATGCGCATTTCACACCCTTCCTTTCAGTTCTTCGTCAGGTGTGAATTGAGGAGCTTAAGCTAATGCAGGAGAGGCAGTTGGTTGTTGAGTGCCGGGGAGGGATGGGGTGCTTAAAAATGTGTTGACATGCTTAAAAACATTTAACAGTGTCATAGAGAATTAAATAACTTTAATTTTAATTACTGCACTGTGTACCTCTACTCTAATTTTTGTTACCTTGGAATAGTTAATTATATTGAAATCATAGATTTTTACAGGAAATAATAAATCTACATATCAATCATATAAATATATGAGAAAGGAGTAATAGATACAAAATGGCCTTGCCCATATTTTCCATAAGCAGCAGTTAACTATTACATTCACAGACACAATTGGTAGCACTGCATCCTTTTAAGAGTGGAATGCTACTTTAAAATCCATAGATAGATAGTAGAAACCAGTGTAAATTATGTCATAATTCAGAACTTTGAGGAAAACTAATTAGAATAAGGAATCAATGACAATATAAATATTATATACTTTAGAAAGATTTAAAATAACCTATCTACTTTTAAAAGAAAAAGTTTGCAAGATATAAAAACTTGATTACATTGTAATGTCTTTCTTAACGAAATATTTCCCATTGAAACCTGCTACTTAAAAGTAATTAAGGTTGTATAATGAGGTAGTTACTGGGCAAAAGCATTTTTTTTAAATACTGAACATTTTGCATTCTATAGGGTTGTGTTGTTTTACCTCTGAGCAGCATGTTTTGCACACAATGGGCTAAATGAACAGGTCACAAGGGCCCCCAAAAGAAGGATAGGGGAAGGAGACCTGCTGGAGAGCTGTTAGCAGATAGATGAAAGTCTCCAATAAACAATAGGTCATCCAGTCTGTATTTTAATGTGTACTAGGTATGGCTTTCTTGCACATGGGACCATTACTTTACAGCCAATCTAATGGAAGTGGCAGTTCCAAGCCCATTGGTGTCCCTTTTCTGACTGACAGTAAGGAGTTGAAATAAATCTCAATATATTTGGGGCTCAAATCTGGGAGCTGTAGATTATAAGACTTGCACTACCAACTAGGCCAATTTCTGTCTGTATTCTAGTGGAAAAGAGCAGTGTTTAAATATTCTTCAGTTACACTAAGTAGGTAAGTATTCTTCTCTTAGACTAAGTAAGGAGCTAGTTAAAATAACTGCTTAAGAGAAGACTGTTCACTAAGAAGGATTTGTAACTCACCTATTGGGTTGGGTTCGAAGAGCTGTTTTCAAATTATCAAGCAACTTTGCCCTTACCATCACCTCTTCTTCTTCTCGTGGGAAAAGAAGCTGAAACAAATTAAATGAAATCTCAGCACACAGAGCAATTTACTTTAATCAAAAATGTATATATATATAGGTGAATAATGAGTTAAAATTCCGATATCTACTTACTATCATATGACTATCATTCAGTTAGAAATTAAGACTTTGAGCCCAGTATAGAAATACATACCTGCAGCCCTTGATGCTGACAATATGATGGAAAAATGAATAAAGGAACATAATATCATAAAGTTATTTATCTTTTATTCACATAATAGACAATATACACTATAGACATTTAAAGAGTAAATTAGAAAATATATTCATTCAGCTATATATGACAATAAGCAAGTTATCCTTTCCATGGAAAATATAAGGCATATTTAAGCTCACCCTAAGGTATAAAAATATAATGAAATCCCTCATAATATATTATGAAATAAATAATTAACAAAAATTGCAATGAAAAATAATAAAATCAAATTATAAAATTCACTTTTTTTAATATACAAGAGATTGAGGAAGATCGTAAACTCTACTTCTAATTTTTACAGGCATTTTCATACAAAGACATGCCCCACACAGCCTTAAGTCACTGCTGATCACTGCCTCATTTATAGCTAACAGCACAGAAACAGCCATCCCATCCTAGGACTTGAACCCTAGAAGCTGCAGTGTCATCAAAAATCAATGCAATACCACTGTGCCACTAAAATAACAATTATTTTTAAAATTCAAAAATGAGATAAAATCATCAATAGATTTTCTATAACAGATAATAAAACATAATTATGTTTCTTTGATTTTTTCCAAAATAATGTTAGAAACATTTCTGACACAATTTTTCTGCATTGGAAAACACTTGGTAAACCCTAGTGAAAACGAAGAAAACCATTAAAGAAAAAAAACCCATTAAACTCTCCAAGAAATTCCACTCTTTATGATCCAGTTTAGAGTATAGTATTTTTTTTTCTCTTTTTGTGTAAAACTAGGCACAAGCTAAGATTAAGCCATAATTAGAAATTCTACCTACTTTAGATAGAATTATTAAGTTAATTAAAACATTGTTGCTGAAGTATAATGTACTGAATTACTATAGTAATATACTAAATTAGTAAAATGTGTTGTTGTTTTGTTGTTTTACCTCTGAGCGGCACTTTTTTGCACACCATGGGCTAAATGGCCAGGTCACATGGACCCTGAAGGCTCAGAGAAGGTTGGAGGAGGGGACCCACTGGAACAGCTGTTGGGAGACAGATGGTAGCCTCCCGTCAAGGCCATCCAGCGTGTTCTTTAACGTGCACAGGGTATGGCTCTCCCGCACACGGGGCTACGGCTTAACGTCCCATCTGACGGATGGCAGCCTTTCCAAGCCCATCTGTGTCCCCTACTGACAGTGGGCAGGGCGGGGAATTTTGCGGAGATAAATCTCAATGCTGACCCAGCTGGGACTCGAACCTGGGAACTACAGATTACGAGCCTGGCGCGCTACCGACTGAGCCACCCCTGCCCAGTAAAATGTGATTCACTTTACAATGTTAAAAAACAAAAATCTTGGTTTGAAACACACACACACACCCAAAAAAGGGACTTGATAAACAAGCAAAGTGATATATACATATATTGTATATATTGTGTGAACCCAAGTCCTTTTCCACACTTAAAAGTTAAGCCAGTATTAAAACTTATAAATGACATTTTTAACATGTTATGTCCCTATACATGGAACCATTTCTCCACAGTTAAACCAAATTACTAAAAATAATCCAAAACAACATATCAATTAAATTCAAATATCAACAATAAATTTTTAATGACTTTTTGATGTTTTAAAAACAGCAAACCTTACATATTGTGCACCAAACTGAACTTGCCACAAGCACCAGAATTATATTTTGCTGCAGGATATCAAGAACTTCACACTTGTGAGCTAAGCTTACAACAAACATATGTATTATATAAACTTATTTATAATCATGAAACATAAATTGCTTTAGTAGTATCTTTAATGAATTACTGCTCTGTATTATATTTTTTTGGTAGCATTTAAAGGGTTTAACATACAGGGCGATTCAAAAATTATGCAACTCAGCAATTGAGTGCCTGATAATCCATAACAATACACTGGAACTTTTCCTGCTGATAACAGTTGGTACCACTTTTGTGACTCACAGTCACTGACAGTAGTGTCACATGCCCCATCCAGTACTAGTAGTACTTTGTAGCAGGAGCAACTCATCATTTTTTCAGCTGCAGAAGGTATGAGGTTCAAGAAGTATTTCAGGGGAAATATCCTGATAGTACTACTACTATCCCTCATAAAACAATGATTTCATGGCTGGTTGACCATTTTCACGAGACTAGAACAGTGGTTTTCAAAGGGTGTGTAGGAGATTCGCCAAGTATGCCACAAAATTTTGAAAAAATGCGGCAGAATAATACAGTAATACATAACACTCCCAATACGCCCTTGACATTATTACTATTATTTTTACTTGTTTTAATTTAGTCATTTATTAGTATACCACATACTGCAAATATTATATTGTGTGATGACTAAACTAATTATTGTGAATATTAATATAGTTTTGTGGAAAAAATTAGTTTTGCCAACATGTGGGCTCATAAAATATGCAGGGGAGTTTGCAAATGTCTGCAAAACTCAATATTTACACAAAACTATTTACTGATTTATTAATTTTAAAGACAGGTAACTCTGTGGATTTACTTTAATTGTGAATATTATCATAAATTGCTCTATTTTAGAGAAAATAAATTCTTAGAGATATTATTTATAAGTATTTTTTCCATATTTTATTTCATTCAACATAAATTAATACCTATATGAAACAAATATAATAAATACTCACCATAGCCATAGAAATGACTTTTTCAATGTAGTAGTCTGGATAATGAGTAGTAGGTTCATCTTGTTCCTAATAAAATTAAAAGATTGGTCAAAAACTAAGAAAATATTGTTTATATATGTATACTTGCATTTCCAAACTTATGGTTATGTGTTTAAAAAAATGTTAACATAGGTGTTCCCTGCAGAAAGTAGAGGCAAAAGGATAACATATTTTTAGATTACAAAAGACATCAATTTCCCATCTACAGTAAATTTTAGATGGGAAACTACATTAAAGAATATAGAGAGATGTATACTCAAGTAAACCAGAGGTGCATCATGCATTGCACAAAATTTTCATGTATGCTTAGATCATTGATCAACACAGATTGCAGTCCTGCAGTTCAACTTCCCAGTCTCGAGACTAGAGGATTTTGTAACAGCAGTACATGTGAGCCTGTAACAATCCAAAATGGCTTAAAGTAAACTACTCCTAAAAGTGCTGCTCTTTTGTCTTACTGACCTATACTCTTTTTTTTTTTGGGGGGGGGGGGGGGGGGGCTGTCATAGGCATTAAAGGGTAGTGTAACACTACCAAGATGATATTTATAGCTTTATTTTAGTGGATGTGAATAATTCCTTGGTGGAACATATTGTCTATAATAGTAATATTGTTTATATACCTATTATATATTATTTATATATCTATATATATATTGTTATATATAGTAATATTGTTATAGACTCTCAATAAATTGAAGATGGGGGTAGCTCAGTCAGTAGCATGTCAGGCTTGTAATCTGCAGTTACCAGGTTCTGAGTCCCAGCTGGGCCAGCATTGAGATTTATCTCTGCAAAATTCCCACCCTGCCCAGTAATTGTGTCAGTAGGGGACACTAGTTTGGACTGAAAAAAACCACCAGTAGGGGACACTGATGGGCTTGGATGCCGAAGGGCTTGGAAAGGCTGCCATCCGTCGAATGGGGATGCTAAGACATGCCCCATGTATGGATTGGGTTGTTTCACCTCTGTGTGGCACTTTTTTGTACACCATGGGCTAAATGGCCAGGTCATAAGGGCCCTGAAGGCTCAGAGAAGGTTGGGGGGAGGGTACCCACTGGAACAGCTGTTAGGAGACAGATGGTAGCCTCCCATCAAGGCCATCCAACATGTTCTTTACAGTGCACAGGGTATGGCTCTCCCGCACATGGGGCCACAGCTTAACATCCCATTCAATGAACGGTGACCTTTCCAAGACCATCGGTGTCCCCTACTGACTGTGGGCAAGGTGGGGAGTTTTGTGCAGATAAATCTCAATGCTGACGCAGCTGGGACTTGAACCTGGGAACTGCAGATTATGCCCCCTGTGTGGGAGAGCCATACCCTGTGAACATTAAGGAATATGCTAGATAGTCTTGACAGGAGGCTTTCATTTGTCTCCCAACAGCTGTTCCAGTGGGTCCCCTAACCTTCTGAGCCTTCAGGGTTCTTGTGACCTTGCCATTTAGCCCATTGTGTGAAAAAATTCCATTCAAAGGTAAAACTACCCAATAAATTGGCAAAATCTGAAAAAAAAATCACATTGTTTAGAACATCACTGAAATACTCGGCCCATCTAGCCATGACAAAATCCTCACCTTCAATAACTTTACCATGTTTATCCTTCAATCCCTGTATCTGTCAGTTTCTTCCCACACAAAACATTGACTATCTGGTACAGCTCTCTGCTGTTATGCTGTATATCTGCTTTGTCAGCTACCAAAACAAAGATTCTTATCAGCTGTTAATTGATCCTTTACATGTTTATTAAGCTTCATGTAACATTTTCTGTTAGGACTAGTAGGGTGTTGATTAAGGATATTCCTACAGCTTTTCTTTCCAAAATAAGTTCCAGTGTCTTATCACTCAAATAATTTTGCCACCCCTGCTCCCTTTTATCTAAAAGAGTACTGTTAGTTTCAAGAAAAACTTGCTTAAAATGGTTCTTCTTTCTCAACTTCAGTAATAAGCAAACCATGACTGTCATAATGACGAAGAAACCTATCATTGTAAGCTTTGGCTATAACTGTCTTTTAGAGCTTCAGTGTTAAGAGTAACTTTTTTAACTTTAGCACAACACTTTTTAAGTTTAAAATGATTTTACTAAATAATATTTAAAAGGATGTATCAAATGATAATCAACTGTGTGAGAAAACATCCTTCCAAAGTTCCTGTCTGCTGTGGATAAGTTGACTTTCTTCTTTGTTAAGTTCTTTAAATGTCTGCTAAAATGTGATTATCTTTGTATATTTTTATACGGAAAAGTGTAGTTCGTTAACTACAGCTTTTTTTTTTTGTATGTTTTAAATACTTTTATGCTATTATGATTTACCTTTCAAGATTAAACGTTGAGGTCTGGCAAAAAAAACTGGAGGTTGACATTTATGGTTTTGGAACTGAGATTTCAGATGTTTTAAATATAATAAATTTCGATTTTTATTAGTGTTTTAAATGTAAGGTTTATATAAATGAGAAAGTTTAAATGAGTCCTTTTTGATAGCAAGTGTACAGAAGTGTGGTTATTTGAAGGATTTATGTTTCGGAAGTTTCTCTCTAAGTAAATTTCAATAAATTTTAGTAGAAAAATGGAAGACATTTGACTTTAACTTTTAAATATTATGAGTTGGGTTGTTTTACCTCTGAGCGGTACCTTTTTGCACACCATGCTAAATGGCCAGGTCACATGGACCCCGAAGGCTCAGAGAAGGTTGGGGGAGGGGACCCACTGGAACAGCTGTTGGGAGACAGATGATAGCCTCCCGTCAAGGCCATCCAGAGTGTTCTTTAACGTGCACAGGGTATGGCTCTCCCGCACACGGGGCCACGGCTTAACGTCCCATCCGACGGACGGCGACCTTTCCAAGCCCATCGGTGTCCCCTACTGATCGTGGGCAAGGTGGGGAATTTTGCAGAGATAAATCTCAACGCTAACCCAGCTGGGACTCGAACCTGGGAACTGCAGATTACGAGCCTGGCGCGCTACCGACTGAGCCACCCCCGCCCCAACAACTTCAGTTCCTTGCATTGAAATATATTTTCTCACAACCTTGTGTTTTTCAGTGCTTCCTGAAGATTTGCTGGCAACAAAGTTTTATGTTTTCCCATACACCTGTCTAAGTGCTAATGAATCCTGTTCTAATTATGATTCAGAAGTTGAGCACATCACAATTTGCACTTCTTAAAGAAGTAGGATTGTATTAAGGTTAAATAAAAACCTTTGCATCCATTTCTCGACTCATGTAGTACTTTAGGTCTGTAAATGGTAGCTAGGTAGTCACTGGAAGGAGAGCTATGCACCAATCCCCTGTGATGATGCATAGAACCGGCCAGGCCTAGCACCTAATGTCCGACCCCACCTTCTCGTGGTGCGGACCGTTAGTAACTTTCAAAAGATATACTCTCTTGTGGAAGTGAACGGAAGGGGAGGGCTGCCAGATTAGTGTGGCCTACTGATCTGGACAACTATGGCTACTTTTCTTTTTTTTCTACCCTGCTGAGGAGTGGTCAACCACACAGGGTCCTGGTGCTGACCATATAAACCTACTGGACTGGACAGATATATGGCTCTGAGCTTGATTATGGATCCTGATTTTGCTGCACTGGTGGGCTTCTGTGGAAGGAAAATCTTCCGCTGTGTTTTCTGTTTGTTTGTGGGTTGACAGCCCCAAGTGAATAGATTCACAGGATATGTTTATCAGCTGGTGGATAATCCTGAGCAGAAGTCATCGCAGGCACCTGAACTCTTTGCTTCTATTGGCATCGTCAAATTCTACATTGGAGGAAGTCTTCCAGTGTAGATGACTTCAGCCTTTAGTAGTGGGGGAATGGGTCTTTGCCCCATGTCTGCGATTAGGGGGCTGTTTGATATTGTCGGCATTCCCTCTCTCAATAAACATAGTTTCTTTAAACATCCCATTAACCATTTTCTCTCCTTAGGTAGTTGGAATGTGAGGACTCTGCACAGAGCTTTTTCTCTTGATGTCCTCACACAAGAATTCCACCGTTATAATTTAGATATTCTCGGCTTGCAAGAGACCAGATGGACAGATAAAGGTCAGATTCTTAAAAATAATCTTAAATTTCTCTTTTCAGGGTGGGACGACAATAAGCATCACCAAGGCGTGGGTCTGCTTCTCAGCAGACACGCTAGCGATGCTCTTCTAGGATACGAGTGCATTAATGAAAGGTTTCTTACAGCAAAATTTCAGACAAGCGTTAAAGACTTGAATGTTATCTGCTGTTATGCCCCCACTGAGGATGCCGATGAGGATGAGAAGGATAGGATTTATGAACAACTTCAGGATATTTTGAATTCTGTCAAGAAAGGAGATATTACCCTTGTTCTTGGTGACTTCAATGCCAAAGTTGGTACTGACTCTGACCTTTGGGGAGGAGTAATAGGCCCTTTTGGTATTGGTAGCTACAATGGCAATGGGCAACGTCTCCTACAGGTAAGTAAACTCAATGGATTCAGAATAACTAACACTTATTACAAACACCGCAACATACATAAGTACACATGGGTTTCACCTGATGGGCTGCATAAGAATATGATTGATTACATATTAATTAACAGCAAATGGGCTAGTTCTGTTAGGAATACCAGGGCATATAGGGGAGCTGAAATTGGATCTCACCATTACCTTGTTAAAAGTGTCTTGCAACTTAAACTTAAAAAGTGTTGTGCTAGGGTTAAAAAATTTACTTTTAATACTGAAGCTCTGAAAGATCCAGTTATAGCCAAAGTTACCATGATAGGTTACTTAGTCATTATGACAGTCATGGTTTGCTTACTACTGAAGTTGAGGAAGAATGGGATCATTTTAAACAGGCTTTGTTGGACACTAACAGTACCCTTTTAGGAAAAAAGGAGCAGAAGAGTCAGAATTATCTGAGTGATAAGGCACTTGAGCTTATTTCGGAAAGGAAGAACTGCAGGAATGCACTTAATCAATACCCTACTAGTCCTAATAGAAAGCATTACAGAGACCTTAATAAACTTGTAAAGGATCAGTTAGCTGCTGATAAGAATCTTTGGTTTGATGGTTTGGCTGACAAAGCCGAGGAAGCAGTTAGACAGCACAACAGCAGAGAGCTGTACCAGATAGTTAATGTTTTGTGTGGTAGAAAACGAACAGGTATACAGGGATTGAAGGATAAACAAGGCAAGGTTATAGAAGGTGAGGATTCTGTCATGTTAGGTAGGCTGAGCATTTCAGTGATGTTCTAAACAATGTGGTTAGCTCTACTCCCCTTGTTTGCAATGATGTTAGATGCATTGGTGGCTTTAATGTTGGCCCTCTAACACAATCTGAAGTTATTTTGGCTGTTTCTAAACTTAAACTTCATAAATCCCCAGGGGTAGATGAAATTACTACGGAAATGCTTAGAGCTGGGAATGTTTCGGTTACCACTTGGATGACTGAAATTCTGAATATCTTTTATGATAAAGGCATGGTTCCTAAGGATTTTACCAGAGCTATTGTTATCCCTATTTTCAAAAAAGGTGATCGCAGTTCTTGTGATAACTATAGGGGTATCAGTCTACTCTCTGTTCCAGGTAAAGTTCTTTCCATTATTGGGCTTAATAGAATTAAGAATCAGGTTGACAGTCAATTGCATGATGAGCAATGTGAATTCAGAAGTGGTAGGGGATGTGTGGATCAGATATTTTCACTTAGGCAGATTCTTGAGAAATGTTTAGAGTTTCAGAAACCTTTGGTTGCTAGCTTTGTTGATTTCAAAAAGGCTTTCGACTCTGTTGATCATCATAATTTGTGGTTGATTGTGAGATCATATGGTATACCAGACAAGTTAGTTAACATTATGAAAGCTCTCTAAAATAACACTGAGTCGTGTGTGAGAGTTGGTAAGGCTTGTAGCAATTGGTTTAGCATTACTTCTGGTGTTCGACAAGGGTGCATTTTGTCTCCTTTTCTCTTTAGCTTGGTTATTGATTATGTTATGTGAAATTCACTTCAAGGGAAAGATTTTGGCCTTAAATGGTTCGGAGATACGAAAATTTCTGATTTTGATTATGCTGATGATTTAGCCCTTTTGGCAAATGATGTTGATGAGATGAACTCTTTCATTCGAGCTGTTGATGAGACTGGTAGTAGAGTAGATTTGGTTATAAACAGAGAGAAAACTAAAGTGATGAAAATTGGTCAGGCAGGTTGTGATTCAGTTAATCTGAATAGTTGCAGTCTTGAGCAGGTGTCACAGTTTAATTATCTTGGGAGCTATGTAACAGATAATGGTGATGTGCGGCATGAGATTAACAGACGAATAGGGATTGCTGCTGGAACTTTTAAGAACCTATGGAGAGTGTGGAGAAATAGGCGTATACACCTAAAGACTAAAATTAGACTGTATAATAGTTTGGTTCTTTCTAGGGTTTCTTATGGTAGTAAAACTTGGACACTTTGTAAACAAGATAACAGGAAACTAGATGCTTTTGATTCCAGATGCTTACGCAGTATCTTGGGCATTAGGTGGTTCAACTTTGTAACTAATGATGAGATTAGGCAAAGGAGTTTGCAACCTCCTTTAAGCAGCATATTGTGCAGAGAGAGACTCCATTGGTTTGGCCATGTTGCCCGTATGAATAATTATAGATTGGCGAATAGGGTTATGAACAGTGTGCCTAAAGGCCTCAGAAGGAGGGGGAGACCTAGGATGCGGTGGGCTGACAATGTCAAACAGGACCTTGTTAGAATTGGTGTGCAGTGGCCAGATGCAGTAGATGTAGCTCAGGATAGATTTGCTTGGAGAACTAAATTGCACGGTCTGGTTGGACCTCCGTAGCCCATGGCTGCTTGAGGATGATGATGATGATGATGATATGACCTAGTGCCCTAACAAGAACCCATTTGCTGTTAATCAATATATAATCAATCATAATCTTATGCACCAATCTGGTGAAACTCGCATGTACTTATGTATGTCATGGTGTTTGTAATAAGTGTTGGTTATTCTCAAACCATTAAGTTTACTTACCTATAGGACACACTGCCCATTGCAGATACTAATACCAAATAGACCTTCAATACTAAAGTTGGTACTCTGACCTCCCCAAAGGTCAGAGTACCAACTTTAGTATTGAAGTCACCTAGAACAAGACATCATGGCTATATGGGATGAGCATTTCAGTGATGTTCTAAACAATGTGGATAGTTCTACTCCCATTGTTTGTAATGATGATAGGATGCATTACTGGCTTTAATGTTGGCCCTATTTCACAGTCTGAATCACCTTTCTTGATAGATTTCAAAATATTGTGAAGTTGTCAGTAAAACCTATCTTTCTCATCCTCATCAGTGTCCTCAGTATGGGCATAACAACAGATAACATTCAAGTCTAAGGATTATTTCTCTAAAATATTTTGCTTCAATTTTTAATTTTTATTTAATTATAAAAATTTCATTACTTTGATAAAACATAAATATATTCTTTGTTTTATCTAAAATGAAAGGGGGGAAAAGTTAAAAAAAAACAACTTATTTTTCTTATTCTTCAATTTTATATGCATTTGCAAAGTTTTATACAGCTTTGCATTCATTAAAATAAACTTGGAATGCTGATCTGCAAAATATATACAGGATTCAATGGAAAAAGGTTATATCAAATACAGAGTGAAACGTTTAGCATTACTACATATATTATGGTCTACACCAGGCGTGTCAACCTTATGACTTCCCTGGGCCACATTGAGTGAAGATTAATTGTTTTGAGCCGCACATGAAATATATAATATAGTTAATGTATACAAATAATAAAACTTGATTTATTTTCTTATGTCTTTTATTTTAAAATTAAAAAAAGGGCAACATAGAACTAGTGGGATATCAAAAACTCGCTGAAAATCACATAATCATGTTGAAAGCTTATGTCATAAACTTTACGATTTTGTGGGATGCATTACTAGCTGTCCAGAGCCGCAGGTTGGACACACCTGGTCTACACCAAATACACTTTTTCACCACTTATTTTTGTCTATATAGGGAGAACATTCTAGAGAATCGGACTGGTGCAGAAGAATAACTGAATGCAGATGCAAAATAATTAATTGTTGGCAATCCAAAAAATGCACGTGTGAAGGAAAAGTTCAATATGTACTTAATACTCAGTAAACACAAACTCTGACATTTCATCAAAAGGTTATAAACATATAAAAATGTTTTTTAAATTTATTTTTAACTACATATGAAATCAACACAAGGTAACAAGAAGTATACGCCCAGAAGACGATAGTGAAAGGGACTCACTTAATAATTCTTAGAGGGATTGCAAACTTGATGTATAGGCCATTTCCTGTGTTTTTGAAAGGCACAGTCCATGCCATTTCTGCATATAGTGTCATGAATTCCGTATGACAGCTTTCACTAGCGCCTTTCTCAATAAGATTTACTAGTATACGGCAGCGTATAAGGGAGCTAAATTTAGAAGAAAATAAGATCTCTATAACAAAATTTCTGAAGTCTGGATGTATTTTTACTTATCTGAAGTGCAGATCCCTCTTAACAGAATCAGCTGTTAGTTGCATCAATTAATACAGTTACGGTTGCAGCACAGAAAATTGCAGCCATATTCCGTTTTTCCCCCACATTAAATACGTAAATTGAATTATAAATAGATACACGATGTTAAACATTTTGCCAGAAAGGCCATTCTAACATTTTAAATTATGAACAGATTACTGGCCAACAGCGAGGCGTGACCATAGATATAAAAAGGAATCAGATAGTCAAGACAGCATTTTCCTGTTGGAAACTTAGAGCCACATTTTTAATTACCCCGTTTGACACCAAAATACAGTTCCTTATTTAAGAGTAGCTTCGTATTTAGATTAGATTTCGAAAATTTTATTTTGATATCATTGATGAAGTGTCGTTTGCTAGCTACGTTTTGTATGGCTAGGGAACAGACTGAATTTAGATAAATCGAGATGCGTTTGTCGATATCAGTAAATAATAAAAAATAAATACCCCCTCAAGCAGCTGCTTGCCACAGAGGTCTGACAGGAGCCTGTCAGTTTATATGCCACAGTAGAAGATCTGAGAGGATGGCAGGACCTCAGCAGAAAGGCAACACGGACATCCATGCCTTACCCGGAGCTCGAACCCAGGTCCCTTAGATCAGTAGTCAAGCGCGCTAACCACTCGGCTATGGACGGCCGATATCAGTACTTTGTGTAAATTCAGCAGTTCAGGGTTCATAAAGAATTCTTGAACCCTTTTCCTGATTGCTGTCAAAGTAAATCGATCACACTTTTATAACCGTTTAATTACATGCCGTTGCTTACCTGGAGTGCGACGAAATATCTTACATGAATGAAGTTGTAAATATGAAACTTTTAGAGACCCAATATTTTAATAAATACCTTATTTATTGGCGTTTCTTCAACATTCGATTAAAACTTGGTTTATAATGAGCTTTCCTTGTCTCTACCGCTCTACCACTCTGGTTGTACATAGAACAGTCGCAATCTTGGCTACTTCAAGAGCTGGTGGTTTTAGTTTAGTTTTTCTCTTAAAATTCATAAATGTTGTGCTTATTAGTATTAAGTGCTAATAAAGTTGGAGTCATCCAAATAGTAGATTAAATCTATTTTTTGTGACCATTGCTTTGTTGAAACCAATATATCAGAGAAACCTGTGTGTTTTTTTAAATGGATAAGTACAGTTATAAGTACCGATGACGACTTTAGCCAATAGGCAAAGAGCTATTTGGTTGGGTTGTTTTGGGTTGTTTTACCTCTGAGCGGCACTTTTTTGCACACCATGGGCTAAATGGCCAGGTCACATGGACCCCGAAGGCTCAGAGAAGGTTGGGGGAGGGGACCCACTGGAACAGCTGTTGGGAGACAGATGGTAGCCTCCCGTCAAGGCCATCCAGCGTGTTCTTTAACGTGCACAGGGTATGGCTCTCCCGCACACGGGGCCACGGCTTAACGTCCCATCCGACGGACGGCGGACTTTCCAAGCCCATCGGTGTCCCCTACTGACCGTGGGCAAGGCGGGGAATTTTGCGGAGATAAATCTCAACGCTGACCCAGCTGGGACTCGAACCTGAGAACTACAGATTACGAGCCTGGCGCGCTACCGACTGAGCCACCCCCGCCCCAGCTATTTGGTTACATCAGATCTCAACCTAAATGAAATCGAGTTTGTTTTATAAGTCACTTGATACAGTGCTTTATTTTCAAGAGCATTTTGAAAGCTAGGCAAACTTTCCCATTTGCTTTCTTTTCCAGTTGTCACTGCAAGCAGCTAACTTTGCATGTAATCTACGGGGTTGTGTTGGATTGTTTAACCTCTGAGCAGCACTTTTTTGCACACCATCGGCTAAATGGCCAGGTCACATGGACCCCGAAGGCTCAGAGAAGGTTGGGGGAGGGGACCCACTGGAACAGCTGTTGGGAGACAGATGGTAGCCTGCCGTCGAGGCCATCCAGCGTGTTCTTTTACGTGCGCAGGGTATGGCTCTCCCGCACACGGGACCACTGCTTTACGTCCCATCCGACTGACGGCAGCCTTTCCAAGCCCATCGGTGTCCCCTACTGACCGCGGGAAGGGCGGAGAATTTTGCGGAGATAAATCTCAATGCTGACCGAGCTGGGACTTGAACCTGGAAACTGCAGATTATGAGCCTGGCGCGCTACCGACTGACCACCCCCGCCCCATTCTACGGGAAAAGATCCACCTTTCTGTGAAGAGCTATTGCAAATCAATTTTTCTGACAAATCCCGTCGTTCGGCCAATATTGAAATAAAATGTAATAGGAAATGCTTAAAAATGAAAATAAAAAGTTTCTTTGTTCTAGTATCAACCAGATTTATCTGCCATGAGAATTATATTTCATTTAAATGCCACTTTAATTCTATCAGAACTAGTTTAATAAACAGGAATTGCTTGCGAAAGTGAATGTTCTACCACCAAAATGGCAGTAGATAGCAAGGCATGTTTCTACTTTATCTAGAAAAGGGGGTCTAGTGTAATAGGGCCATATAAAAATATTGAAACAGATTTCATGCCTCTGTAATTCCTCAAGTTCTATATAGGATTTTCCTTGTGACAAATCAGTATTGCATTAAAAATTCAATTCCTTACCTAGAATAGAATGCGATTTACGACTTCGAAACATCTAAAATAAATAAAAATAAATACCCCCTCAAGCAGCTGCTTGCCACAGAGGTCTGACAGGAGCCTGTCAGTTTATCTGCCACAGTAGAAGAGATCTGAGAGGATGGCAGGACCTCAGCAGAAAACAACACGAACATCCATGCCTTACCCGGTGCTCGAAGGTCCCGTAGATCAGTAGCCAAGCGTGCTAACCACTCGGCCACGGGACGGCATGAAACATTTACTATTCCCATTTTTAGAGTTAATTAATAGAAATCTTTCATTAACTCTATTCTACTACTCCCCACATAATTTCCCAAATACTTAACTCTCCGATCTCATATTTCTCACAGTTGTTTTGGGTTAATCTCTAAGCGACACTATTTTGCACACAATGGGCTAAATGGCCAGGTCACACAGATCGCAGTGGCTTAGAGGAGATTGGGGGAAGAGGACCTACTGGCCAATTGTTAAAGAGATAGGTGGTAGCTTCCCATCAAGAACGTGCAGCATGTCCTTTAATATAAACAGGGTATGACTTTCTTGCACACAGGGTTATGTCTTAACATTCCATTAAATGTACAGTAGCTAGGGCCGGGCTTCGACGTTCTGCGTTGGGTTGTTTACCTCTGAGCGGCAATTTTTTGCACACCATGGGCTAAATGGCCAGGTCACAAGACCCCGAAGGCTCAGAGAAGGTGGGGCAGGGGACCCACTATAAAAGCTGTTGGTAGACAGGTGGTAGCTCCTGTCAAAGCCAACTAGAGTGTTCTTTAACATGCACAGGGTACGACTCTCCCGCTCACAGGGCAATCTGACGGACGACGGCCTTTTCAGTCCCATCGGTGTCCCCTACTGAACGTGGGTAGGGCGGATAGTTTTGCGGAGATAAATCTTGACGCTGGCCCAGCTGGGACTCGAACCTGGGAACTGCAGATTACGAGCCTGGTGCGCTACCGATTGAGTCACTCCCGCCCCTTCGACATTCTGAGGCCCTAAGCTATGCCAAGTTTAAAAGCCCCCAAAAATTCGAAAGTCGAAATATATAAATTAATCAATATAATATAATAATTAGGCAAAACTATTATACCAATTAAATACCTATACATCGAACTGCAGCCTAAGACATTTATTAACTTGGATATTTTACCTTACCAGAGTCTATATAAATATAACATAGTTATACGTAATGTTTTTGACAACACACATGAAATTAAAGTCCAGCATGATAAAAATTCAAGATTTAAAGAAAGAAATTATTTTCAGCTACTGAATTTTACAAATAATTATGGATAGTGCACAAGTGACTACAAAATTCCATCAACCTCTTACCAAGGGAACTACTAGCCATAAATTCTTTCAGAGAATTAAAACACGAATTAACCATATTTTTAAAAATAAAAGAACAATTAATATTTAACAGCTACTAACAAATTATGTAGTGCTAAAGGTATTTATAAAAATCCCAATGTTATTATGAAATATTCGAAGTGAAAAATATTTTTGTAAAAATTTTAGTAAAGAGAGGAAATTATTTAATGCTAAAGTTTTCAAGTGAAATAGTAAAATAATGTTTAATAAATTCAACACGATGTAAATGTATTAAGTGTAGCAGATTAAGACAGAGAAAAGGCGTAATATATTATGTAAATGTGTTATTCTCTCCTGCAGATAAGCTGTCAGCTTTGCGGAACTTCTTAAATAGAAATGATGTAATTGTTTGAATAAATAAATGTTTTTTTTTAAAAATACACGGTTTACCTGTTGACATAGAATTCAATCAGGCAAGTCAATGGGTGGCGTGGGTTCGAGTCCTACTAATCGGTGAAACACAAGCTTGTGTTTCACCGATGATTTCGCCTTCTGATTTTAAAGGGAACATTAAAAAACAAATACGAAATTGTTGTGATGAAAACATTATACTAACATTGGTGTTCACTAAAGACTGTGCAAAGTTGAGATGAACACTTGTTTGTATAATAGATTAATTTAAATTAAAATAATTCGTGACGCAGTAAACTTTCAAACTTAATTTTTGAGTCCCCCTCATAATCGTGAGGCTCCAGCTGTAGCTTAGTTAGCTTATGCATACTAACAGATTACGTGACATACTTGACAGTGGATTTACCAAGTCCATCGATGTCCCCTTTCTCCTCGAGGATAGGGTGGGGATTTAGTAAAAATAAATCTGAATTAGAGTTGGGGCTCGAATCCAGGAACTGCAGATTATGAGCCAGGCATGCTACCAACTGGGCAACCCCTACTTCTAAAAAGTTTTCTGTCCACTTCAAGTTGTATTAAGGTTGTTGTTTAGGTTGTTTACCTCTGAGCGGCACTTTTTTGCACACCATAGGCTAAATGGCCAGGTCACATGGACCCCGAAGGCTCAGAGAAGGTTGGGGGAGGGGACCCACTGGAACAGCTGTTGGGAGACAGATGGTAGCCTCTCGTCAAGGCCATCCAGCGTGTTCTTTAACGTGCACAGGGTATGCCTCTCTCGCACACGGGGCCACGGCTTAACGTCCCATCCGACGGACGGCGGCCTTTCCAAGCCCATCGGTGTCCCCTACTGACCGTGGTTAGGGCGGGGAATTTTGCGGAGATAAATCTCAACATCTGACCCAGCTGGGACTCGAACCTGGGAACTACAGATTACGAGCCTGGCGCGTTACCGACTGAGGCACCCCCGCCCCCCATTCGAAGGAGGCGGCCGTTCTAAACCCATTGGTGTCCCCTACTGACCGAGGGCGGAGTGGGGAGTTTTGCTGGGATAAATCTCAACAACATCCAAGGTTCGAGCTCTGGAGTTCCAGGGCTCGAACCTTGGAACTACAGATTACAGCATGGCGCGCTACCGACTAAACCCTCCCTCCACCAGAACCAAATTTGCCTGGAAGTTTGTTCATTTTATTAAGGCTCAAGCAATATCGGTCAATTCTGCTGGTTCATATATTTACATAATCTCATTTGATTTTATGAGCTTTGTTGACATGTATTACCATGCGTATCTGCAACCGAACTGCAATATTTTAACCAGCTTTTTAATATAACACTTCGTGTCTCACACTTTGCAAGTTTTTGACGCATATTCAGTGGCTGCTCGCGTATAGGCACTGTGAAACTGCAGCACCCCCAATTTCAACTTGATATTATCGATAACATTTAATATAATGAGTCCTTTTTTCTTTAATTCTTTCTTTATACTTGTACAATATATAATCCTTAAATACGAAAAAAAAAGAATTAATGCTTAATGTCAGTAGTCATCCCACAGTTTATGAAAAAGACACAAAAATCTTTGTATAGAACTGTGCGCTTCACAGTACTAGCGGGGAGGTGTTTGACTGTTGTTCGCATGCGCACATAGGAAGCTACACGCGAGGCTGCAAGGGAGAGAGAGCACTGTCGTTCCCGCAGTGCCAACCCTGGCGTGCTGGTTGAAGGTAGTTTTTTTTTACTCCGCGTGTGTTGTGCTTAAAAACCGTGTACCATATTCTTGAATGTGATAAAGTGCAGAATTAGATTATTATCCTGCTTCCAGCTATTCTATTTGATTCATTTTTTTTTTTCGGTTAAATGAATAGATTAAGCTTGAACTGTAACAATTTAGGTTAAAGTAAGTAAAAAAGGTTTGATTTTGTTCTTTTAGGATTTTATCAAGTTTCTGAATAAATTTTTCTTTTTATACATGTTTGTTTCCTTTTACACAATTTTAAAACAAAGGCTAAAAATTTTCTGGAGCACCACCCCCACTAATTTTAGCTACGAGCCGCCACTGATTAATGTTGTACGTGAGGAAAAGGACTATTTCTCGCATAAGGTGTGGAACTATTTGCTGTGGCGGTATTATACCTGCGAGTTGTTCTTGCCAGAACTAATACGAGTCAGATATCTTTGCATTGCTTTCTTTGATCTTCAGATTCTGCCGGTCCACTCTTTACCTGAAATGAAGTATAGCAAGCTCCGCTTTCGGAATTTCGATTTGAAACTGGCCACTTCAACTTGGTCCACAACCGAAAACATTGCCAAATTTTGAAGCGTCTACCATGATGTTACAATGAGTTATGTCTGTCACAGAAATATCGTTTTATTATTGTAGTTTTTTTTTTCATTTGAATCTAAACATTTAAGTGGAAAAATTCGATGCTCCAGAAATTTTTATGTCATCGACAGCCAACTTCTGTGATCAGCATGAGGTAGACATTTTGCCATATAGTATGAACTGATATAATTCCAGCCATAAACAATAAGGTTTTTTAATCGTGGTAAATGTATTTCTGTTAGAGTTTTCTGAAACATTGAAAATTTTTCCGATCCCTATAAGAAGCTGTAATCGGATCCTAAATTCCTATAAGGAGCTGGGATCACAGGTTGGGAATTGAGACTCCAGACTGGCCATTGGTTTAAAGGATTTCCGTAACATTGGTTTAAAGTATTGATTTAATTGGGACTTCCAGGCTGGCCATTGGTTTAAAGTATTGAAGGGACACAGATTTTGGATTAAGAAAAACTTACCATCTTTTTGCTCAAATAGAGTTGCCATTTCTTTTCCGACGGCAAATTGAACATCACCTCTTTCTTAGACGCCGTCAGATCAAGTTCCTCCTACAGATAAAGAATTAAAAGGAGATTACACTCTCGGAAATATAAAGAATTAACATCAACCTCAGTTGATCGACGATTATTTACAACTCACCGTGACCGTTAACTAGACGGTCACGGTAAGATGTAAATAAATAAAAACCGATACAAAAGAAAAACTTTCACTTGGGCTAAAGAGTTTAACGTGCTTGGCTGTGCCGCTCACGTTCCAATTTATTGGGTGTTGTCGGGTGGTTTTAACCATTGAGATAGGGCCGGATCTAGAGGGAGGTGGGGAAAGGGGCCATGCCACTTCTTCCCCTTTAAAAAAGCTAATAATGGTAAAAGAGGCAAAAAATTAAACTTTTTTATATTTCATGAATTTTTCAACAAAATTTTAAAGACTTGCAAAACAGAGGGGAAAATGTTATACTGCATCGGAAATCCAGTCTCTGCCTCCCTCCCTCGATTTCTTTTCTAGGTCCGGGTCTGGATCTGAGCAACGCTTTTTGGGCAATGGGATAAATGACCAGGTCCGAAAAATCCTAAAGGCTCAGAGAAGTTTGGGCAATGGGTTGGGTTGTTGTGTTGTTTTACCTCTGAGCGGCACTTTTTTGCACGCCATGGGCTAAATGGCCAGGTCACATGGACCCCGAAGGCTCAGAGAAGGTTGGGGGAGGAGACCCACTGGAACAACTGTTGGGAGACAGATGGTAGCCTCTCGTCAAGGCCATCCAGGGTGTTCTTTAACGTGCACAGGGTTAGCTCTCCCGCACACGGTGCCGCGGCTTAAAGTCCCATCCGAAGGACGGCGGCCTTTCCAAGCCCATCGGTGTCCCCTACTGACCGTGGGCAGGGCGGGGAATTTTCCGGAGATAAATTTCAACGCTGACCCAGCTGGGACTCGAACCTGGGAACTACAGATTACGAGCTTGGCGTGCTACCGACTGAGCCACCCCCGATCCGGGGCGGGCCGGAGATAGTCTCAACGCTGACCCAGCTGGGACTCAAACCAGGGAACTACAGATTATTACCGACTGAACCACCCCCGGCCAGTAGGGGACACCGATGGGCTTGGAAAGGCCGCCGTCCGTCGGATGGGACGTTAAGCCGTGGCCCCGTGTGCGGGAGAGCCATAACCTGTGCACGTTAAAGAACACGCTGGATGGCCTTGACGGGAGCTACCATCTGTCTCCCAACAGCTGTTCCAGTGGGTCCCTCCCCCAACCTTCTCTGAGCCTTCGGGGTACATGTGACCTGGCCATTTAGCCCATGGTGCGCAAAAAAGTGCCGCTCAGAGGTAAAACAACCCAACTCCCGGCCCTTGGACAATGGAATAAATGACCAGGCCACGAAACCACCAAAGACTCAGAGAAGTTTGGGGAACGGACCCACTGGAGAACTATTAGGAGACATGGTAGCCTTCTCTTAAGGCCATCCAGTGTGATCTTTGATGTGCAGAAAGTATGGCTCTGTTATACACGAGGCCAAGGCTTAACGTTCCATCCACAGGACTGCGACCTTACTCTTTCTAACCGAGTGCAGAACGGCAGTTAATGGAGATATATCACAAAGTGGGCACCGTTGGGACGCAATTCTAGGAACTGCAGATTAAGAGCCTGGTGTTAACGACTGTTCCAACTCTGCCCCATCGCCAAGGGAATACACTAGACAACTATTAAGAGAGAGAGATGGAAGGTTCCTGTCAAAGTTATAAGGAATATTCTTCGACCCATTAATTTGGATTGCATCTGCAGAGGATAAAAACTAACGATATAAGGACACAAAAATAACAAAACGCTGCAATAAACTACAGAGTTTTATACCTTGAAATTTCGAAAATTAGAAAAAAACAAAGGCTGAAACTGAAGCAGATTTAGCTGATGAAGTGAATTTGGGTTGGGTTGTTTTACCTCTGAGCGGCACTTTTTGCACACCATGGGCTAAATGGCCAGGTCACATGGACCCCGAAGGCTCAGAGAAGGTTGGGGGAGGGGACCCACTGGAACAGCTGTTGGGAGACAGATGGTAGCCTCCCGTCAAGGCCATCCAGCGTGTTCTTTAACGTGCACAGGATATGGCTCTCCCGCACACGGGGCCACGGCTTAATGTCCCATCCGACGGACGGCGGCCTTTCCAAGCTCATCGGTGTCCCCTACTGACCGTGGGCAGGGAATTTTGCGGAGATAAATCTCAACGCTGACACAGCTGGGACTCGAACCTGGGAACTACAGATTACGAGCCTGGCGCGCTACCGACTGAGCCACCCCCGCCGCCCCGTCAAGGCCAACCAGAGTGTTCTTTAACATGCACAGGGTATGACTCTCCCGCTCACGGGGCCACGGCTTAACTTCTCATCCGACGGACGACGGCCATTTCAAGCCCATCGGTGTCCCCTACTGAACGTGGGCAGGGCGGGGAGTTTTGCGGAAATAAATCTTGACGCTTGCCCAGCTGGGACTCAAAATTGGGAACTGCACATTACGAGCCTGGCGCGCTACCGACTGAGCCACCCCCGCCCCCGTGACTCGTGTACAGGAGAGCGATACGTATGCGTAAAAAGCATGCTGGAAGTCTTTAGCGCGAGGCTTCCATCTCCCCAGTGGATCCACTTCCCCAACCTTCTCTGAGCTCTTGGGGCCGTTGTGAACATTATTTTAACAAATTATTATTTATTAAAAAAATTGGAACATGAAAATGAACTTTACATTGCCTTATTATGAACGGATATCACATACAGCACAGTTTCACGGTATATGTCACACAAAAGTACAATTATTGTAATGTTACATTATAATACTACCATAGACACAACGTTTTCAACATTAAACATACAGTTGGGTTGTTTTACCTCTGAGCGGCACTTTTTTTTTGCACACCATGGGCTAAATGACCAGGTCACATGGACCCCGAAGGCTCAGAGAAGGTTGGGGGAGCGGACCCATTGGAACAGCTGTTAGGAGACAGACGGTAGCCTCCCGTCAAGGCCATCCAGCGTGTTCTTTAACGTGCACAGGTTATGGCTCTCCCGCACACGGGGCCACGGCTTAACATTCCATCCGACGGACGGCGGCCTTTCCAAGCCCATTGGTGTCCCCTACTGACCGTGGGCAGGGTGGACTAAACATACAGTAGTAATGCCTGTATATACATAGTCGTATCAGAATAATATGACCAACTACCATTCGTATTATTAGGTAGGTGATCATATTTTTCTGATACGACTGTGTACTTTGGGTTGTTTTACCTCTGAGCGGGCACTTTTTTGCACACCATGGGCTAAATGGCCAGGTCACATGGACCCCGAAGGCTCAGAGAAGGTCGGGGGGAAGGGACCCACTGGAACAGCTGTTGGGAGACAGGTGGTAGCCTCCCGTCAAGGCCATCCAGCGTGTTCTTTAACGTGCACAGGGTATGGCTCTCCAGCACACGGGGCCACGGCTTAATGTCCCATCCGATGGACGGCGGCCTTTCCAAGCCCATCGGCGTCCCCTACTGACCGTGGGCAGGGCGGGGAATTTTGCGGAGATAAATCTCGACTGTGTACAAACATTTATTAAGACCTGGGCATTTTTGCTATTGTATGCAAAAAAAAAATGCCTCCCGAGGTAAAACAACTCATCAAATCTTCCCATAACAATCAATAGACTTACCACTAGCTCTGCAAACTTGGCATTCAGTTCTTCTTCGTCCGGCATGGGCTGAGTCGGAGTCAGAGGATGAGGCTGGAGGTTGACGATGCCGCCATTCTCCACCACGTGGTAGGTGATTTCCGGAGGCTCATTGCTGCCGAAGCAGCCGCAGAGCCCCTTTCCCCTTCTCTGGGCAGGCATGGCTGGCAGAGGGGGTGGAACCGATAACACCAGTTGCTGCAAGACAAGAAAGAATATCGTAAGGACTAAATGCACTCACTTCGCACAGTACTTTTAGTCACAATTATCATTACTGTAACATCATTAAAAACGCTTTAATAATATATATAAAAAAAATAAATACCTTCTCAAGCAGCTGATTGGGTTGGGTTGTTTTACCTCTGAGCGGCACTTTTTTTTTGCACACCATGGGCTAAATGGCCAGGTCACATGGACCCCGAAGGCTCAGAGAAGGTTGGGGGAGGGGACCCACTGGAACAGCTGTTGGGAGACAGATGGTAGCCTCCCGTCAAGGGCATCCAGCGTGTTCTTTAACGTACAGTCGCTCAAAAAAGTATCCGAACACTAGGGTTGATTACAGAATTCAGAAAAAATATCTGGCAACGATTTTTTTAGAAATTAGTGATCAGGCAACCTTCGTGTCACCTGATACGAAGGTTGCTAAAAAATTTCTAAAAAAAATCGTTGCCAGATATTTTTTCTGAATTCTGTAATCAACCCTAGTGTTCGGATACTTTTTTGAGCGACTGTACACAGGGTATGGCTCTCCCATACACGGGGGCCACGGCTTAACGTCCCATCCGACGGACGGCGGCCTTTCCAAGCCCATCGGTGTTTTCTACTGACTGTGGGTATGGCGGGGAATTTTGTGGAGATAAATCTCAACGCTGACCCATCTGGGACTCGAACCTGGGAACTACAGATTAACGAGCCTGGCGTTGGAAGATAAGGACTTAATGGACAGCTGTTGGGAAATAGAATGTAGCATCTCGTCAAGACCATCCAGCATGTTCTTTAACGTGCACAGGGTATGGCTCTCTCCCGCATAAGGAACCCCGGCTTAACGTCCCATACGACGGGCGACCGCCTTTCGATTTTGCGGAGATAAATCTCAACATTGGCCAAGCTGGGACTCGAACCTGGGAAGTGCAGATTACGAGCCTGGCTCGTTGCTGACTGAGCCACCCCCACCCCATTTCTGGTGGAGATAAATCTCAACGCTGACCCAGGTAGTACTCGAACCTGGGAACTACAGATTACGTGCCTGGCGCGCCAGAGACTTAGCCAACCCCGTCACAAGCCTTGGCACCCATCTGTCTACTAACTAATATCCATTGGATCAGCTTCCCCAACCTTTTCTAAGTCTTTGTGAGTCCTTGTGAACTGGCCATTTACCACAACAAACTTTGCAAAAAAAAGTATCTTGCACAGAAACAAATGAGAACTGCTGAAAGTGCCAAGGCGCTCTCAATAAAAAAATAGTAATTCCACGAATTACCCATCACTTCTATTTAAAAAAAAGAAGTCCACTCTCATCTCTCTGAGTGGGTTTGCTGGCTGAGCGATGATGACTTTCCTAGCAAAAGCCCGATTCAGTCACTCCGTTGTAAAAAAGTAATCGAAACTACGAAGAACATTTCCTTCTTAGAAGGCCACTAGATTAAAAAAAAGAATTCTTGTTATCAGCATTCCACTCCACGGAAGAAGAAATTGACGGATGATCTTTCAGTTTATCCTCAAGCCTTCCCCACTTGAGCGGGGGTGGCTCAATCGATAATCCGCAAGTTCGTAATCTGCAGTTCCCAAGTTCGTGTCCCAGCTGCGTCAGCGTTGAGATTTATCTCCGCAAAACTCCCTGACGACGGTCAGTAGGGGACACCGATGGGCTTGGAAAGGCCGCCGTCCGTCGGATGGGACGTTAAGCCGTGGCCCGTGTGCGGGAGAGCCATACCCTGTGCACGTTAAAGAACACGCTGGATGGCCTTGACGGGAGGCTACCATCTGTCTCCCAACAGCTGTTCGAATGGGTTCTCTTCCCCAACCTTCTGAGCCTTCGGGGTCCTTGTGACCTGGCCCACCGTGTACAAAAAAATGTCGCTCAGAGATAAAATATTCCAATCCAACCCTCCCCTACTTACATCACTACCTATCGATTAATCGATGCACTGTTTCGACAATCTTAATGGCAAGATCTGAAGATAAATATTAATAAAACAACAACATTGAAACTCTTTTTTCCTTTTGTTTTCCTCATATTTTTTGTTCTTTAATATTAATATTTAATTAAGAAACACCGAAAATTATTATTTGGAGAAAGTTTTTGGCAACGGGACCAAAATGGAAAAGAAAAATTCGAATCTTAAGACAGAATGCAAACATTTCAACTCCTCAGAATTTTGTTTTTAAGTAAATAACTAGAGGATGGTAAAGATATTTATTTGAATAATTTATGCACCTACACTTATTTTTCGAGGCCTTTGTAGTGCCGCTAATCTGTCATTTGGCATCGTTATATTGCTAAATATTATATTCATGAGGGCTAGATTGTTTTACTTCTGAGCGACACACTTTTTGACCTTTTTGCACACAAGGTATATCGCACTCCCACAGACGAAACCGTAGCTTTAAGAACCACAGAAAAAACCTAAACATCCATGCCTTTACCAGGGATCGAACCCAGGTCTCTTTGATCAGTAGCCAAGCACGCTATCCAGTACGCCACGTATATAATAATGATTTATGTTAGAAAACACCTCCTCCGAGGGGCGGGGGTGGCTCAATCGGTAGCGCGCCAGGCTCGTAATCTGTAGTTCCCAGGTTCGAGTCCCAGCTGGGTCAGCGTTGAGATTTATCTTCGCAAAATTCCCCGCCCTGTCCACGGTCAGTAGGAGACACCGATGGACTTGGAAAAGCCGCCGTCCGTCGGATGGAACGTTAAGCCGTGGCCCTTGTGCGGGAGAGCCATACCCTGTGCACGTTAAAGAACACGCTGGATGGCCTTGACGGGAGGCTACCATCTGTCTCCCAACAGCTGTTCCAGTGGGTCCCCTCCCCCAACCTTCTCTGAGCCTTCGGGGTCCATGTGACCTGGCCATTTAGCCCATGGTGTGCAAAAAAGTGTCGCTCAGATGTAAAACAACCCAACGCCTCCTTCGATCTCCAGATATCGCCGGGCCATTCTTTATGTGAAATACAGTCTGGATATGATTAACGTAAAAACCACTAAACATTGGGAAGGGGGATGACTCAGTCGGTAGCGCGCCAGGCTCGTAATCTGAAGTTTCCAGATTCGAGTCCCGGCTGGTTCAGCGTTAAAATTTATCGCATGCTTTTCCAAGTCCATCGGTGTCCGACCCATCAGTGAACGGCAGCTTTTCCAAGCCCATTGGTGTCCCGTTTCAGACCGAGGGCAGGTGGTGTTTTAAGGTAGATAAATCTCGATGCTCGGATAGTTGAGAGTCGAACCTGGGAATTGCGATTACAAGCATGGCGTACTACCGACTGAGCCCCCTCTGCCCCCCAAGCCCATCGGTGTCCCGTTTCAGACCGAGGGCAGGTGGTGTTTTAACGTAGATAAATCTCGATGCTCGGATAGTTGAGAGTCGAACCTGGGAATTGCAGATTACGAGCCTGGCGTGCTACCGACTGAGCCCCCGCCCCCCAAGCCCATCGGTGTCCCGTTTCAGACCGAGGGCAGGTGGTGTTTTAACGTAGATAAATCTCGATGCTCGGATAGTTGAGAGTCGAACCTGGGAATTGCAGATTACGAGCCTGGCGTGCTACCGACTGAGCCTCCCCCTCCCTCCCTCCCCCAAGTCCATCGGTGTTCCGTTTCTGACCGAGGGCAGGTGGTGTTTTAACGTAGATAAATCTCGATGCTCGGATAGTTGAGAGTCGAACCTGGGAATTGCAGATTACGAGCCTGGCGTGCTACCGACTGAGCCTCCCCCTCCCTCCCTCCCCCAAGTCCATCGGTGTTCCGTTTCTGACCGAGGGCAGGTGGTGTTTTAACGTAGATAAATCTAGTTGAGAGTCGATAAATCTAATTGAGAATCGAACCTGGGAATTGCAGATTACGAGCCTGGCGAGCGGCTTACCAACTGAGCCCCCCTCCCCCCAAGCCCATCGGTGTTCCGTTTCTGACCGAGGGCAGGTGGTATTTTAACGTAGATAAATCTAGTTGAGAGTCGATAAATCTAATTGAGAATCGAACCTGGGAATTGCAGATTACGAGCCTGGCGTGCTACCAACTGAGCCCCCCTCCCCCTCAAGCCCATCGGTGTTCCGTTTCTGACCGAGGGCAGGTGGTGTTTTAACGTAGATAAATCTACGTAGATAAATCTCGATAATCTCTATCTAAGTTCTAACGTAGGTAATCTCGATAGTAGATAAATCTCGATGCTCGCATAGTTGAGAGTCGAACCTGGGAATTGCAGATTACGAGCCTGGCGTGCTACCGACTAAGCCACTCCCGTCCCGAGTAACCGGGGAACAATTTAACAGACAGGCCATCCTCTAAACACGCTCACAGACAGGAAATGGAATACTACAACTTAACTCTCAATGAAACACCATAAAATGATTATTTCTACTTTATTAAATGTGATATTATAAAACTATTTTGTGTGCTGGTGGTGACAAGGAGAATCATTCCATGAAAAGAGCAAGTCCCAGGTAAAAAAAAATGTTTATACAAACGCAATTCGTTTCCCGAGTTTTACAACCTCAGACATTGTAGCATGAGGCTAGATTCCATCGACTTTCCTGTCAAAAGCAGCCATGTAACTGCGTGTCGTTATTTAGGGGTAACTATGGTAACAATTACCATAACAACAGGGGATGGCATCTATAAAAGGAATGGTTTATTTATTGAGCGTCGATCACGCACATGCGTTTAAGACGGCGACAAACAAAAATCTCGCAGGGAACTTTTATGGTCAAGGAACTGTTTTCAAAAACGAAAAACACTAATTGAAAAAAAAAACATTACGTACTAAAAGATTGGGTTGTTTTACCTCTGAGCGGCACTTTTTTGCACACCATGGGCTAAATGGACAGGTCACAAGGACCCCGAAGGCTCAGAGAAGGTTGGGGGAGGGGACCCACTGGAACAGTTGTTGGGAGACAGATGGTAGCCTCCCGTCAAGGCCATCCAGCGTGTTCTTTAACGTGCACAGGGTATGGCTCTCCTGCACACGGGGCCACGGCTTAACGTCCCATCCGACGGACGGCGGCCTTTCCAAGCCCATCGGTGTCCCCTACTGACCGTCGTCAGGGAGTTTTGCGGAGATAAAGCTCAACGCTGACGCAGCTGGGACACGAACTTGGGAACTAGAGATTACGAGCCAGGCGCGCTACCGACTAAGCCACCCCCGCCCCGTACTAAAAGATGAGATTATATACAGATGGATTTATGGAAGAGTGACATTTCTATTCTTTGCTTGTTATGTAGTTTTTCTCACAAAGACTCGACAAGGTGGGGGCAGAACTGGTTCATCAGGTAGCGCGCCAGGCTCGTAATCTGCAGTTCCCAGGTTGGAGAAGCAATTATGTCTCCATTCAGATATATCTCCGCTAAACTCCAACTCTGATCTCTGTCTTCCAACAGCTGTCCAATGGGTCGTCTTTCCCCACCATCATTCTCTGAGCCCTTGGGGTCATAATGACCTGGCCATTTAACCCACTGTGTGCAAAAGAAAGGCTATTGGAAGGTTGGATTCGGTTGTTTAACTTCTGAGCGTCACTTTTTTTCTGCACAAATTGCAGGTGACAAGAATTCTGAGAGTTCAGAGATTCTGGGGAAGGGTTGGGTTGTTTTATCTCTGAGCGGCACTTTTTAGCACACCATGGGCTAAATGGTCAGGTCACATGGACCCCGAAGGCTCAGAGAAGGTTGGGTGAGGGGACCCACTGGAACAGCTGTTGGGAGACAGATGGTAGCCTCCCGTCAAGGCCATCCAGCGTGTTCTTTAACGTGCACAGGGTATGGTCCCCACACAAGGGGCCACGGCTTAACGTCCCATCCGACGGACAGCGGCCTTTCCAAGCCCATCGGTGTCCCCTACTGATCGTGGGCAGGGCGGGGAATTTTGCGGAGATAAATCTCAACGCTGACCCAGCTGGGACTCGAACCTGGGAACTACAGATTACGAGCCTGGCGCGCTACCGACTGAGCCACCCCCGCCCTCTGGGGAAGGGGATTCACTGGACAGATATTAGGAGACAGATCGAAGCCTTCTGCCAAAGTCATCTAGCGTGTCTTTTCAAGCCCATCGGTGTCCCCTACTGCCCGAGGGCAGGGCGATGATTTTTGCGGAGATAAATCTGAACGTTGACCTAGCTGGGACTTGAACTTGGGAGCTGCAGATTACGAGCCTGGGGCGCTAACAACTAAGTCCCCTTCGCCCCCTTGGTGGTGGTGGCGAGGGGATCCATTAGACAGCTTTTAGTAGACAGATGGTTAGAGCCCTGCGTGGATAACAAAAGTCTTATCCGCATCAGTATCGGCATTCGCAAGGTCTTATCCTCACCAGCATCCGCAAAACTTTATCATCATCCGCGTACATTGCCTACTTAATAGGGGCGGAGGTGGCTCAGTCGGTAGCGCGTCAGACTCGTAATCTGTGGTTCCCAGGTTCGAGTTCCAGCTGGGTCAGCGTTGAGATTTATCTCCGCAAAATTCCCCGCCCTGCCCACGGTCAGTAGGGGACACCGATGGGCTTGGAAAGGCCGCCGTCCTTCGGATGGGACGTTAACCCGTGGTCCCGTGTGCGGGAGAGCCATACCCTGTGCACGTTAAAGAACACGCTGGATGGCCTTGACGGGAGGCTACCATCTGTCTCCCAACAGCTGTTCCAGTGGGTCCCCTCCCCCAACCTTCTCTGAGCCTTCGGGGTCCTTGTGACCTGGCCATTTAGCCCATGGTGTGCAAAAAAGTGCCGCTCAGAGGTAAAACAACCCAACCCAACTCTCATTCTAGGCTCTCCTATATCGTATTTTATCAGGCCTGTGAGATCAATTATTTTAAGCGCTATACAAGTTTTGAGTAAAATTTTAGACATATTAAATTACTAAAAATTTATGCATTTAGAAGGGACACCATAGTTCCGCCCATGTGCAGGAGAGTTATCATGCAAGTTCAAGAACACGGTAGATGACCTTGACAGAAGGCTACCATCTGTCTCCGAACAGCTGTTCAGTGGACCCCTCTCCTCCCAACCTTCTCTGAGCCTTCGGGGGTTCTTGTGATCTGGCCATTTAGCCCATTGTGTGCAAAAAAAAATGACGCTCAGGGCTAAAACAACCCAACCAAAAATTTTCCCACATTCTCTTTACAAACAGCAAGCTTTATTACTACAAGGTTTACATATATTAAGGGGTGTTTTACCTCAGAGGGGCACTTATTTGCACTCAAATTGCAGGTGACAAGAACTCTGAGAGTTCAGAGAAAGTTTAGAGAAGGGGATTCCCTGGACAGATGTTAGGAAACAGAATCGAAGCCTTCCATCAAAGCCATCTAGCGTGTTCTATAACATGAACAGACATGGCTCTCTCTCTGGAACACCGGGCGGTGGTGGCTCAGTCGGTAGCGCGCCAGGGTCGTAATCTGTAGTTACCAGGTTCGAGTCCAAGCTCGGTCAGCGTTGAGATTTATCTCCGCAAAATTCCCCGCCCTGCCCACGATCAGTAGGGGACACCGATGGGCTTGGAAAGGCCGCCGTCCGTCGGATGGGACGTTAAGCCGTGGCCCCGTGTGTGGGAGAGCCATACCCTGTGCACGTTAAAGAACACGCTGGGTGGCCTTGACGGAAGGCTACCATCTGTCTCCCATCAGCTGTTCCAGTGGGTCCCCTCCCCCAACCTTCTCTGAGCCTTCGGGGTCCATGTGACCTGGCCATTTAGCCCATGGTATGCAAAAAAGTGCCGCTCAGAGGTAAAACAACCCAAACAACTCGCTGGAACAACACCACGGTTTAACTTCCCATCTGACGGACGGCAGCCTTTTCGAGCCCATGGGTGTTTCTTACTGACCGGGGACAGGGCGAGGAGTTTTGTGGAGATAAATCTCAGCATTGGCTCAGGTGGGACTTGAACCTGGGAACTGCGGATTACAAGCCTAGCGCACTACCGACTGAGCAGCTCCCACCACATAAATATATATTATGTTAATATGAAGCTATACCATTTAGCACTCTAACTTGCAAAATATTTATTTTTAAATATAATACCAAACAAAGATCTGAATCAAATATATCAATATCCCGATCTCAACAATATTCTTTCAGTATTTAACGAGTTATGAGAGTTTGAATATTTAGCAAAAAGTCCTAAGAAATTGTGCAAAATAGATAAATACGAAAAGATTAATTTTCACAAACTTCTAAAATATACTCTTATTTTGAATAATTAAATCTTTTGAAATAGGGGCTGGGGTTCTCAGCAGGTAGCGCGCCAGGCTCATAATATAGTTCCCAGGTTCGAGTCCTGCCTTCACAAAACTCTCCGACTTGGTCAGTAGGGAACACCGATGGGCTTGGAAATGTTCGTCGGATGGGACGTTAATTCGTGGCCCCGTATGCGGGAGAGCTGTATCCTTGCACCTTAAAGAACACGCCGGGTGGCCTTGACGGGAGGTTACCATCTGTCTCCTAACAAACTGTCCACTGAGTCTCCTCCCCCAAGCGGCGGGGGTGGCTCAGTCGGTAGCGCGCCATGCTCGTGATCTGTAGTTCCCAGGTTCGAGTCCCAGCTGAGTCAGCGTTGAGATTTATCTCCGCAAAATTCCCCGCCCTGCCCACGGTCAGTAGGGGACACCGATGGGCTTGGAAAAGCCACCGTCCATCGGATGGGACGTTAAGCCGTGGCCCCGTGTGTGGGAGAGCCATAACCCTGTGCACGTTAAAGAACACGCTGGATGGCCTTGACGGTAGGCTACCATCTGTCTCCCAACAGCTGTTCCAGTGGGTCCCCTCCCCCAACCTTCTCTGAGCCTTCGGGGTCCATGTGACCTGGCCATTTAGCCCATGGTGTGCAAAAATGTGCCGCTCAGAGGTAAAACAACCCAACACTCCTCCCCCAAATCTTCAGTCAGTCTACGAGCCTTCGGGGTCTTCGTGACGTAACCATTTAGCCATTTGTGTGCAAAAAAAGGTGCAACTCAGAGATAAAACAACCCAAAGTTTTAAATAATAATACTTATTAAATTTTAGGTCCGAGATGAATTCTTATTACTGTTATTGTAAAATATTCAAACTTATATAGCTCGTTATATATTCACTTCCATATCTCATTAGACACTGAACGAATATTGTTGAAAAATCGAGATATAGATATATTTGATTGAGATCCTTATCATATTTTTACAAAAAATTAAACCTTATTTTAGATTGGGCTGTTTTACCTCTGAGCGGCACTTTTTTGCACACCATGGGCTAAATGGCCAGGTCACATGGACCCCGAAGGTTCAGAGAAGGTTGGGGGAGGGGACCTACTGGAAGAGCTGTAGGGAGACAGATGGTATCCTCCCGTCAAGGCCATCCAGCGTGTTCTTTAACGTGCACAGGGTATGGCGCTCCCACACACGGGCCCACGGCTTAACGTCCCATCCGACGGACGGCGGCCTTTCCAAGCCCATCGGTGTCCCCTACTGACCGTGGGCAGGGCGGAGAATTTTTGCGGAGATAAATCTCAACACTGACCCAGCTGGGACTCGAACCAGGGAACTACAGATTACGAGCCTGGAGCGCTACAGACTGAGCCACCCCCGCCCCAACCTTATTTTAGAAGTTTGCTTCTTATTGACATAACATGGGTATTAACTTAACCATTACACACCATACAAGTGTATTACGCAGCCCTAATAACCGACATTTTTTACTTCAGTTACTTTAATCGACGCCTTTCAGAGCGATTCTAAAGAACAGGACGTAATTAGATCCGCTTTTTTTTAACGAACAACTAGGTCAGCGCTTTTGTAAAAGCTTTGATGCAACCGAACCGCAAGACTAATTACAAGCCATTAGAACCACACTCCATATTGTGCAGCCATTCGGTTTTGTTGCTACGATGTTTGACTTTTCAAGCATAAAACGATCGCCTGTCCGTTCAAACCGTAACTACCTTACTGACAATAAACTACTTCGGTAATTAACCAAAAGTCAAGTGCAGCTCAGGGAAGTGTTCATAACATCCTTTTCGGTCTGGCAATAATTATTCGATTGTTTAGAATGTACAAAGCACATCTAATATTCTGCAGCATGAACAGCATTTCTTATTGCCAAGTTTGAAGGAATTAGAACGCATCGTTTTTGATGTCACTGTCCACAATGCAAAAACTTCTGCAAAGTCAAGAATTTATGGGAATTCTTAGTTTGAAAATTTTCGACCAGTTTTCGTTTTTATTCACTTCCGTAATAAGTAAATAATCACGTTATTTGAATTGTTTTTCCTCTCAGCTGTACTTTTTTGCATACAACAGGTTAATGGCCAGGTCACAAGGACCCCGAGAGCTCAGAGAAGGTTGGGAGAGGGGAGAGGGGACTCCCTGGACAGCTGTTGGGAGACAGATGGTAGCTTCCGTCAAGGTCATCCAGCATGTTCTTTAACGAGCACAGAATATGACTCACTCCCGCACATTGAACCACGGCTTAACGTCCCCTCGGACGGACGGCGGCCTTCCCAAACCCATCGGCGTCCCCTACAAACCTGGTGTGCTACTGACAGCCTCCCCTACGGGACTCGAAACTGGGAATATCAGATTACCATCCTGGTTTTCTCTCTCATTCTAGTCGAGTCCCAGCTGGGTCAGCGTTGAGATTTATCTCCGCAAAATTCCCCGCCCTGCCCACGGTCAGTAGGGGACACCGATGGGCTTGGAAAGGCCACCGTCCGTCGGATGGGACGTTAAGCCGTGGCCCCGTGTGCGGGAGAGCCATACCCTGTGCACGTTAAAGAACACGCTGGATGGCCTTGACGGGAGGCTACCATCTGTCTCCCAACAACTGTTCCAGTGGGTCCCCTCCCCCAACCTTCTCCGAGCCTTCGGGGTCCATGTGACCTGGCCATTTAGCCCATGGTGTGCAAAAAAGTGCCGCTCAGAGGTAAAACAACCCAACTCTCATTCTAGGCTCTCCTATATCGTATTTTATCAGGCCTGTGAGATCAATTATTTTAAGCGCTATACAAGTTTTGAGTAAAATTTTAGACATATTAAATTACTAAAAATTTATGCCTTTTTTATAAGTCGGTAGCGCGCCAGGCTCATAATCTAGAGTTTCCAGGTTTGATTCCCGACTGGCCCAGCGTCGACATTTATCTTCATGAAACTCCCCTCACTGCACTCGGTCAATAGGGAACACCAATGGGCTTTGAAAGACCGCCGTCCGTCGGAAAGACATTAAATCATGTGGCACGATTCCAGCCATACCCTGTGCACGTTGAAGAATATTCTGGATGGCTTTGACGGGAGGCTATCATCTGTCTCCCAACAGCTGTTCCAGTGGGTCCCCTTCCCAACCTTTTCTAAGCACTCGGGGTTCTTGTGATCTGTCTATTTAACCCATTGTGTGCAAAAAAGTGCCGCTCAGAGATAAAATACCCCAACCGACTGAGCCAACCCCCATCCTCACCACCAATGAGAGAGAAAAATGGAAAAACCCATAAAAAACTAATCTAAAATATGCAAAAAAAAAAGTACCTTGTACGAATAACAGAAATTAAATAATCGAAGGTCTCCATGGATTGCATATCATTCCTGAATTAAAAATATATTTTTCCAGTATTAAAAGACTTAAAAAATGATATTTGCAACAGTAATGCCTGTCCAAGCTTATAGAGTTGGGTTGTTTTACCTTTGAGCGGCACCTTTTTGTACACCATGGGCTAAATGACCAGGTCACAAGGACCCCGAAGGTTCAAAGAAGGTTGGGGGAGGGGACCCACTGGAACAGCTGTTGGAAGACAGATGGTAGCCTGCCGTCAAGGCTATTCAGCGTGTTCTTTTACGTGCGCAGGGTATAGCTCTCCCGCACACGGAGCCACGGCTTAACGTCTCATCCGACGGACGGAGGCCTTTCCAAGCCCATCGGTGTCCCCTACTGACCGTGGGCAGGGCGGGGAATTTTGCGGAGATAACTCTCAACGCTGACCCAGCTGGGACTCGAACCTGGGAACTGCAGATTAACGAGCCTGGCAAATCACAATAGGAAATAACACATATGAACTATATATAAATCAGAGAAGAATTTAACGTTTTATTCAGGAAAGAGAGAGATAATTCCAACCAAAAGTGGACCGTAAAACCTAAAAATTACGGGGCCCGATGTTCATAGCTTACCTATTAGAATAGTCATTCCGACCAAGGGCCATTAACAGACCTGGACAGTGCAGTAACAGAAGAATAAAAATTTCAAATATATATATGTACCTGCGTTAATTAAATTTTTATTTGTTAAAATTCAATGGGGGCTATTAATTTTTTTTAAATCTGGTAATCACTTTTAAAATATCCATATATATATATGTTTTAATATGGTCGTAATTTTTGAGAAATCGTTTAAATTTTTATGAATACATAATTTCCGACCCATGGTCCTTTCTTTTGCACAATGACTGTTCAGACGCGATGCATCAAGGTGGTCTTGCCCAGAGCCGGATTTAGAAGGGGGGGGGGGGAGATCAAGGGGAGGTGCTATCCCCCGTTTGAGAATGCTAGTAAAGGGAAATAGAGGCAAAAATGATTAAACTTATGTTATTTCATAAAATTTTTCAATAATTTTTGAAAGACCTCTGAAATCGGGGGGGTGGGGAGTGGAATGTTTTATTGTAAATGAAAGTCCAGTCTCCTGTTCCACCCCCTTTGGAAAAGGGGCGGGGTGGCTCAGTCGGTAGTGCGCCAGGCTCGTAATCTGCAGTTTCCAGGTTCGAGTCCCAGCTGGGTCAGCGTTCAGATTTATCTCCGCAAAACTCCCCGCCCTGCCCACTGTCAGTAGGGGACACCGATGGGCTTGGAAAGCCGTCGTCCGTCGGATTTGACGTTAAGCCGTGGCCCCGTGAGTGGGAGAGCCATACCCTGTGCACGTTAAAGAACACACTGGATGACCTTCACGGGAGGCTACCATCTATCTCCTAACAGCTGTTCCAGTGGGTCCCCTCCCCCAACCTTTTCTGAGCCTTCGGGGTCCTTGTGATCTGGTCATTTAGCCCATGGTATGTAAAAAAGTGCCGCTCAGAGATAGAACAACCCTCCCCCCTCCTAACTCTTTCCCGGCTTCTCGTTTATTTCTTTTTAGATCCAGTTTCTTCCGGCCCTTGTTTTTTTTGCTGTTGTGGAATGACAATTTTGGGTTCTCGAAAGTGTGCCGTGGGCTAAATATTTTTGGGTAAAGCCGTGGCTAATATTTTATGAAAGTGTGCCGTGGGCTAAATATTTTTGGGTAAAGCCGTGGCTAATATTTTATGAAAGTGTGCCGTGGGCTAAATATTTTTGGGTAAAGCCGTGGCTAATATTTTATGAAAGTGTGCCGTGGGCTAAATATTTTTGGCCTTAGGGATTTGGGTTGTTTTACCTCTGTGCGGCACTTTTTTGCACACCATGGGCTAAATGGCCAGGTCACAAGGACCCCGAAGGCTCAGAGAAGGTTGGGGGAGGGGACCCACTGGAATAGCTGTTGGGAGACAGATGGTAGTCTCCCGTCAAGGCCATCCAGCGTGTTCTTTAACGTGCACAGGGTATGGCTCTCCCGCACACGGGGCCACGGCTTTAAGTCCCATCCGACGGACGGCGGCCTTTCCAAACCCATCGGTGTCCCCTACTGACCGTGGGCAGGGCAGGGAATTTTGCGGAGATAAATCTCAACACTGACGCAGCTGGGACTCGAACCTGGGAACTACAGATTACGAGCCTGGCGCGCTACCGACTGAGCCACCCCCGCCCCCTGCCTTAGGGAACAACACAAATTGCGTAGTACAGGTTGGGTTGGGTTGTTTTACCTCTGAGCGGCACTTTTTTGCACACCATGGGCTAAATGGCCAGGTCACATGGACCCCGAAGGCTCAGAGAAGGTTGGGGGAGGGGACCCACTGGAACAGCTGTTGGGAGACAGATGGTAGCCTCCCGTCAAGGCCATCCAGCGTGATCTTTAACACAGGTAATGTGGGTCCCCTCCCCCAACCTTCTCTGAGCCTTCGGGGTCCATGTGACCTGGCCATTTAGCCCATGGTGTGCAAAAAAGTGCCGCTCAGAGGTAAAACAACCCAACCCAACCTGTACTACGCAATTTGTGTTGTTCCCTAAGGCAGGGGGCGGGGGTGGCTCAGTCGGTAGCGCGCCAGGCTCGTAATCTGTAGTTCCCAGGTTCGAGTCCCAGCTGCGTCAGCGTTGAGATTTATCTCCGCAAAATTCCCCGCCCTGCCCACGGTCAGTAGGGGACACCGATGGGTTTTAACACAGGTAAATTTAACACAGGGTATGGCTCTCCCGCACACGGGGCCACGGCTTAACGTCCCATCCGACGGACGGCGGCCTTTCCAAGCCCATCGGTGTCCCCTACTGACCGTGGGCAGGGCGGGGAATTTTGCGGAGATAAATCTCAACGCTGACGCAGCTGGGACTCGAACCTGGGAACTACAGATTACGAGCCTGGCGCGCTACCGACTGAGCCACCCCCGCCCCCTGCCTTAGGGAACAACACAAATTGCGTAGTACAGAAAGTAAAAACTTTAACAGTGGCACTGTCTTTTTTTGTTGATAAATGATGTAAGGCTAGGAAAAAAGTTTATGCAATAAGTATAGTGCACCCCTGTATAATGAAAATCCATCTAATCCCCAATCCAAACGAACCTCTCCCCCCTCCCATTGAACACTTTGCATTAGTGTTATTGCATCAAAGAATGATTTAAAAGTCTGACAGCTGAACGCGCAACGCAATTTTCGCCTTTCATCTCCGCCTTGCGACGCAAACGACGATTTTTTATATTTTTTTCTTCATCCCAGCGGTGTCGGTTTACGGTTTCATTGTCGGCCGCGCGCTACTCTAATGCGTTTTTCGGGCATAAACGTGAGACTTCCCTACCCACCCCCCCTTTACGAGGGAAGGTGTGGAGAGAAAACGTAAGGGGTTGTCATAGCGACCCGGAGTCACGTGGTCCAAAGAACGCGTGCATAATTGGTGAAGATCGATAACTGCATCACTGTATACATTCCGACGTGCCTTGCGAGTCCAAACGGCCGAATCGTTGCCTGCCTTAGGGAGCACGCAATCGTAACTTATGAGCCCCCTTTGAAGAGAAGAGCACGCACACATTCGGTTCTAGAGGCATGCAGAGTTGGGTTAGTCTGATCTTCAGACAAACGTGCACACTCCTGGCATTAAATTTCTCACACTATTTACAACGATTGCCGTGTTTAGTTTTGTGTACAGTTTGCACGTTTCAATCATACCTGTTTTTTGTTGCAAGACGGATGGAATTATTTGGGAGCGTCGTTCATCTTCACAGAGGTATTTGAAAAGTGTGTGCGAAAGTTGTGAGTAAATAAATCATGGCGTGAGATTAAATTTTAAAGTTTATATGCAAGCATTCGGAAGATCTTTTATACTATCTTTGTTTTATGTTTCCTCTCTGATACATACCCTGTGCACGTTAAAGAACACGCTGGATGCCCTTGACGGGAGGCTACCATCTGTCTCCCAATAGCTGTTCCAGTGGGTCCCCCTCCCCCAACTTTCTCTGAGCCTTCGGGGTCCATGTGACCTGGCTTTGGGTTGTTTTACCTCTAAGCGGCACTTTTTTGCACACCATGGGCTAAATGGCCAGGTCACATGGACCCCGAAGGCTCAGAGAAGGTTGGGGGAGGGGACCCACTGGAACAGCTGTTGGGAGACAGGTGGTAGTCTCCCGTCAAGGCCATCCAGCGTGTTCTTTAACGTGCACAGGGTATGTCTCTCCCGCACACGGGGCCACGGCTTAACGTCCCATCCGACGGACGGCGGCCTTTCCAAGCCCATCGGTGTCCCCTACTGACCGTGGTCAGGGCGGGGAATTTTGCGGAGATAAATCTCAACGCTGACCCAGCTGGGACTCGAAAATGGGAACTACAGATTACGAGCCTGGCGCGCTACCGACTGAGCCACCTCCGCCCCAGCCGCATCTAGGAAATGGAGGGCATTTCGCCCCTTTGAGAATGCTGGTAAAGGTAATCAACGCCAAAAATTATGACACTTACGAATTTTACATGCATTTTTAAGAATTTTTTTAAACATCTTTGAGATGGAGGTGGAAATGTCATACTATAATAGAAATTCAGTCTCTTGGTCTCCGCCAACTGAATTTACTCCCCCTCCCCTCTTTAATTTTCTTCTTGATCGGGGCATGGACTTAGGATTCCCTCTTATCGTAAGTTAAGAGAAACGTAATGGTTTCATCCAATAAGATTTCTGCTCCTTCTCCTTCACAAAAATAATAATCAAAAAGAAAGAACTTATAAAGGTTAAGAACTGGAATCACCTAATTCGGTAATTTTTCTCTTATCATAATGTAAAAGTGTTTGTTGCATCCACTGACCAAAACGAACAGGGTAGGTGCTGGCTTAGCAAGAAGCTTGCCATGCTCGCAATCTGTACACTCAGGTTCGAATAACAACATTATTTCCGCTAATCTCCAATCTTCTTTTACTGCAAACTCTTTCCCAAGTAATAACGTTTCCCTATATCAGCTTCTTTTATCAAGAATTATTTTCTAATGCCATCCGCTATCAATAATTTCTTTGCAAACGCCCCTTTTATCCAGAATTATTTTCTTACAGCCATCTTTATCAATAATTTCTTTGCAAAGGCCCCTTTTATCCAGAATTATTTTCTCATAGCCATCTTTATCAATAATTTCTTTACAAACGCCCCTTTTGTCAAGAATTATTTTCTCATAATCATCTTTATCAAGAATTGTTTTCTAAACACCCTCTTTTATCAAGAATTGTTTCCCAAACACCTTCTATTATCAAGAATTATTTTCTCATAGCCATCTTTATCAATAATTTCTTTACAAACGCCCCTTTTGTCAAGAATTATTTTCTCATAATCATCTTTATCAAAAGTTGTTTTCTAAACACCCTCTTTTAACAAGAATTGTTTCCCAAACACCTTCTATTATCAAGAATTATTTTCTCATAGCCATCTTTATCAATAATTTCTTTACAAACGCCCCTTTTGTCAAGAATTATTTTCTCATAATCATCTTTATCAAGAATTGTTTTCTAAACACCCTCTTTTATCAAGAATTGTTTCCCAAACACCGTCTATTATCAAGAATTATTTTCTCATAGCCATCTTTAGGAATAATTTCTTTACAAAAGCCCTTTTGTCAAGAATTATTTTCTCATAATCATCTTTATCAAGAATTGTTTTCTAAACACCCTCTTTTATCAAGAATTGTTTCCCAAACACCTTCTATTATCAAGAATTATTTTCTCATAGCCATCTTTATCAATAATTTCTTTACAAACGCCCCTTTTGTCAAGAATTATTTTCTCATAATCATCTTTATCAAAAATTGTTTTCTAAACACCCTCTTTTAACAAGAATTGTTTCCCAAACACCTTCTATTATCAAGAATTATTTTCTCATAGCCATCTTTATCAATAATTTCTTTACAAACGCCCCTTTTGTCAAGAATTATTTTCTCATAATCATCTTTATCAAGAATTGTTTTCTAAACACCCTCTTTTATCAAGAATTGTTTCCCAAACACCTTCTATTATCAAGAATTATTTTCTCATAGCCATCTTTATCAATAATTTCTTTACAAACGCCCCTTTTGTCAAGAATTATTTTCTCATAATCATCTTTATCAAGAATTGTTTTCTAAACACCCTCTTTTATCAAGAATTGTTTTCTAAACACCCTCTTTTATCAAGAATTGTTTCCCAAACACCTTCTATTATCAAGAATTATTTTCTCATAGCCATCTTTATCAATAATTTCTTTACAAACGCCCCTTTTGTCAAGAATTATTTTCTCATAATCATCTTTATCAAGAATTGTTTTCTAAACACCCTCTTTTATCAAGAATTGTTTCCCAAACACCTTCTATTATCAAGAATTATTTTCTCATAGCCATCTTTATCAATAATTTCTTTTACAAACGCCCCTTTTGTCAAGAATTATTTTCTCATAATCATCTTTATCAAGAATTGTTTTCTAAACACCCTCTTTTATCAAGAATTGTTTCCCAAACACCTTCTATTATCAAGAATTATTTTCTCATAGCCATCTTTATCAATAATTTCTTTACAAACGCCCCTTTTGTCAAGAATTATTTTCTCATAATCATCTTTATCAAAAGTTGTTTTCTAAACACCCTCTTTTAACAAGAATTGTTTCCCAAACACCTTCTATTATCAAGAATTATTTTCTCATAGCCATCTTTATCAATAATTTCTTTACAAACGCCCCTTTTGTCAAGAATTATTTTCTCATAATCATCTTTATCAAGAATTGTTTTCTAAACACCCTCTTTTATCAAGAATTGTTTCCCAAACACCGTCTATTATCAAGAATTATTTTCTCATAGCCATCTTTATCAATAATTTCTTTACAAACGCCCCTTTTGTCAAGAATTATTTTCTCATAATCATCTTTATCAAGAATTGTTTTCTAAACACCCTCTTTTATCAAGAATTGTTTCCCAAACACCTTCTGTTATCAAGAATTATTTTCTCATAGCCATCTTTATCAATAATTTCTTTATAAACGCCCCTTTTGTCAAGAATTATTTTCTCATAATCATCTTTATCAAGAATTGTTTTCTAAACACCCTCTTTTATCAAGAATTGTTTCCCAAACACCTTCTATTATCAAGAATTATTTTCTCATAGCCATCTTTATCAATAATTTCTTTACAAACGCCCCTTTTGTCAAGAATTATTTTCTCATAATCATCTTTATCAAGAATTGTTTTCTAAACACCCTCTTTTATCAAGAATTGTTTCCCAAACACCTTCTATTATCAAGAATTATTTTCTCATAGCCATCTTTATCAATAATTTCTTTACAAACGCCCCTTTTGTCAAGAATTATTTTCTCATAATCATCTTTATCAAAAATTGTTTTCTAAACACCCTCTTTTAACAAGAATTGTTTCCCAAACACCTTCTATTATCAAGAATTATTTTCTCATAGCCATCTTTATCAATAATTTCTTTACAAACGCCCCTTTTGTCAAGAATTATTTTCTCATAATCATCTTTATCAAGAATTGTTTTCTAAACACCCTCTTTTATCAAGAATTGTTTCCCAAACACCTTCTATTATCAAGAATTATTTTCTCATAGCCATCTTTATCAATAATTTCTTTACAAACGCCCTTTTGTCAAGAATTATTTTCTCATAATCATCTTTATCAAGAATTGTTTTCTAAACACCCTCTTTTATCAAGAATTGTTTCCCAAACACCTTCTATTATCAAGAATTATTTTCTCATAGCATCTTTATCAATAATTTCTTTACAAACGCCCCTTTTGTCAAGAATTATTTTCTCATAATCATCTTTATCAAAAGTTGTTTTCTAAACACCCTCTTTTAACAAGAATTGTTTCCCAAACACCTTCTATTATCAAGAATTATTTTCTCATAGCCATCTTTATCAATAATTTCTTTACAAACGCCCTTTTGTCAAGAATTATTTTCTCATAATCATCTTTATCAAGAATTGTTTTCTAAACACCCTCTTTTATCAAGAATTGTTTCCCAAACACCTTCTATTATCAAGAATTATTTTCTCATAGCCATCTTTATGAATAATTTCTTTACAAAAGCCCTTTTGTCAAGAATTATTTTCTCATAATCATCTTTATCAAGAATTGTTTTCTAAACACCCTCTTTTATCAAGAATTGTTTCCCAAACACCTTCTATTATCAAGAATTATTTTCTCATAGCCATCTTTATCAATAATTTCTTTACAAAAGCCCTTTTGTCAAGAATTATTTTCTCATAATCATCTTTATCAAGAATTGTTTTCTAAACACCCTCTTTTATCAAGAATTGTTTCCCAAACACCTTCTGTTATCAAGAATTATTTTCTCATAGCCATCTTTATCAATAATTTCTTTACAAACGCCCCTTTTGTCAAGAATTATTTTCTCATAATCATCTTTATCAAGAATTGTTTTCTAAACACCCTCTTTTATCAAGAATTGTTTCCCAAACACCTTCTATTATCAAGAATTATTTTCTCATAGCCATCTTTATCAATAATTTCTTTACAAACGCCCCTTTTGTCAAGAATTATTTTCTCATAATCATCTTTATCAAGAATTGTTTTCTAAACACCCTCTTTTATCAAGAATTGTTTCCCAAACACCTTCTATTATCAAGAATTATTTTCTCATAGCCATCTTTATCAATAATTTCTTTACAAACGCCCCTTTTGTCAAGAATTATTTTCTCATAATCATCTTTATCAAGAATTGTTTTCTAAACACCCTCTTTTATCAAGAATTGTTTCCCAAACACCTTCTATTATCAAGAATTATTTTCTCATAGTCATCTTTATCAATAATTTCTTTACAAACGCCCCTTTTGTCAAGAATTATTTTCTCATAATCATCTTTATCAAGAATTGTTTTCTAAACACCCTCTTTTATCAAGAATTGTTTTCTAAACACCCTCTTTTATCAAGAATTGTTTCCCAAACACCTTCTATTATCAAGAATTATTTTCTCATAGCCATCTTTATCAATAATTTCTTTACAAACGCCCCTTTTGTCAAGAATTATTTTCTCATAATCATCTTTATCAAGAATTGTTTTCTAAACACCCTCTTTTATCAAGAATTGTTTCCCAAACACCTTCTATTATCAAGAATTATTTTCTCATAGCCATCTTTATCAATAATTTCTTTACAAACGCCCCTTTTGTCAAGAATTATTTTCTCATAATCATCTTTATCAAAAATTGTTTTCTAAACACCCTCTTTTAACAAGAATTGTTTCCCAAACACCTTCTGTTATCAAGGATTATTTTCTCATAGCCATCTTTATCAATAATTTCTTTACAAACGCCCCTTTTGTCAAGAATTATTTTCTCATAATCATCTTTATCAAGAATTGTTTTCTAAACACCCTCTTTTATCAAGAATTGTTTCCCAAACACCTTCTATTATCAAGAATTATATTCTCATAGCCATCTTTATCAATAATTTCTTTACAAACGCCCTTTTGTCAAGAATTATTTTCTCATAATCATCTTTATCAAGAATTGTTTTCTAAACACCCTCTTTTATCAAGAATTGTTTCCCAAACACCTTCTATTATCAGGAATTATTTTCTCATAGCCATCTTTATCAATAATTTCTTTACAAAAGCCCTTTTGTCAAGAATTATTTTCTCATAATCATCTTTATCAAGAATTGTTTTCTAAACACCCTCTTTTATCAAGAATTGTTTCCCAAACACCTTCTATTATCAAGAATTATTTTCTCATAGCCATCTTTATCAATAATTTCTTTACAAAAGCCCTTTTGTCAAGAATTATTTTCTCATAATCATCTTTATCAAGAATTGTTTTCTAAACACCCTCTTTTATCAAGAATTGTTTCCCAAACACCTTCTATTATCAAGAATTATTTTCTCATAGCCATCTTTATCAATAATTTCTTTACAAACGCCCTTTTGTCAAGAATTATTTTCTCATAATCATCTTTATCAAGAATTGTTTTCTAAACACCCTCTTTTATCAAGAATTGTTTCCCAAACACCTTCTATTATCAAGAATTATTTTCTCATAGCCATCTTTATGAATAATTTCTTTACAAAAGCCCTTTTGTCAAGAATTATTTTCTCATAATCATCTTTATCAAGAATTGTTTTCTAAACACCCTCTTTTATCAAGAATTGTTTCCCAAACACCTTCTATTATCAAGAATTATTTTCTCATAGCCATCTTTATCAATAATTTCTTTACAAAAGCCCTTTTGTCAAGAATTATTTTCTCATAATCATCTTTATCAAGAATTGTTTTCTAAACACCCTCTTTTATCAAGAATTGTTTCCCAAACACCTTCTATTATCAAGAATTATTTTCTCATAGCCATCTTTATCAATAATTTCTTTACAAACGCCCCTTTTGTCAAGAATTATTTTCTCATAATCATCTTTATCTAGAATTGTTTTCTAAACGCCCTCTTTTATCAAGAATTGTTTCCCAAACACCTTCTATTATCAAGAATTATTTTCTCATAGCCATCTTTATCAATAATTTCTTTACAAACGCCCCTTTTGTCAAGAATTATTTTCTCATAATCATCTTTATCAAGAATTGTTTTCTAAACACCCTCTTTTATCAAGAATTATATTCTAATACCTCCCATTTTTCAAGAATTGCTAAACGCCCTATTTTTTTTTATTAAGAATTATATTCTAAATTTCCCCTTTTTGAGCAATTACTTTCTGATTGCTTTTATTAAGAATTTTTTCGTAACAGCAGCTTTTTATTAAGAATTATTTTATAACGCAGTCTCTAATCAAATATCCTCTTCCAACGCCCATTCACAAAAATAAAACTAATTATTCCTCTCGCCGAGTGGTTAGCACCCTTGGCTACTGATCTAAGGGACCTGGGTTCGAGCCCCAGATTAGGCATGGATGTGTGTGTCGTTTTTCTGCTGAGGTCTTGCCATCCTCTCAGATCTCCTACTGTGGCATATAAACTGACAGACTCCTGTCAGACCTCTGTGGCAAGCAGCTGCTTAAGGGGGTATTTATTTTTATTATTATTAAACCTTCTTGAAAAATGGGGCAGCTCTCCTGTTACAGAGTAACACACGAAAATAAAATAAGTAACCCCCTTCCCACTCTCCTCAAGCAGGTGCTTGCCACAGAGGTCTGACAGTAGCCTATGAGTACAGTACGCGATATAGAAGATTGTGAGAAAGTCCAGACCTTAGCAGAAAGACAGTACAGATATGCCTTCCACCTTACTCGAGGTTCGAATCCAAGTCCTTTTGATAAGTGGCTAAGCACGTTAACCACTCTGCCACGGGACGGCTTGTCATACACCAAAAGCCCTTATTAATTCCTACGCCGCCCCCCCCCCCCCCCCCAGGGGACGGTAGCGCCTCCCTCGGTAACAACTGGTATAATGCATATCATAAAATTTCAACCTTACCAAAAATAGAACAAAACGCCTCCTCCCACGAAAAAAAAAGGCGGCTGGGCTAAAAAAAATTACATCATTGTCCTTATCTCAAAACAATATGAAACGGTTATTTCAAATATAAGGATTCGTAATATACCGTATATTTCCGCAGTAAGACGATAGTTGAATCATAAAAAAAGGCCCCCAAAATCCGGGTCGTCTTATAGGACAGATACAAAAAAAATTAGATTGAAATTTATATAAATTGAAACCATTATTACTACAACTTATCGAAAAATCTATCATATTATTTAAATACGCTATATGATAATACATTACATTGTAATAGTAAAACAATACTAAAACAAAATAAATATTAAAAGTTATGTTTATTGAGCTACTGAGGAAAAAACGGACAAAATGTAATTATTTACTAGTACAGAGTAGGGTATGTCCATAAAATAGAACAGCCCATACGACGCTTTTGTGAATAGTCAAGGTCATTACCCGAATGCCCGAATCAGCGCAAATGTTTGCGAATAGGACATAATTCCGTATACGCTATACAGTATTATTATCCAGATGATGATAGCCGATCTAAACTAAATTCATAGGCCGTTGATAGTTTGGGGTCGTCTCATAGGACAGATACATACTAAAACTATAAAACTTTGACGAAAATTTATACCTCGTCGTATCTGAAGGTCGTCTTATCTGCGGATTTGGGTTGTTTTACCTCTGAGCGGCACTTTTTTGCACACAATGAGCTAAATGGCCAGGTCACATGGATCCCGAAGTCTCAGAGAAGGTTGGGGGAGGGGACCCACTGGAATAGCTGTTGGAAGACAGATGGTAGCCTCCCGTTAAGGCCATCCAGCCTGTTCTTTAATGTGCACAGGGTATGGCTCTCCCGTACACGGGGCCACGGCTTAACGTCCCATCCGACGGACGGCGGACTTTCCAAGCCCATCGGTGTCCCCTACTGACCGTGGGCAGGGCGGGGAATTTTGCGGAGATAAATCTCAACGCTGACCCAGCTGGGACTCGAACCTGGGAACTACATATTACAATCCTGGCGCGCTACCGACTGAGCCACCCCCGCCCCATTTCTTATCTGAGGAAATATACGGTATATCCAAAGAGAAAAAAACTTTGATGTCATTTACTAATCATCAGATAAGTTTCCAAACAAGATAGGTTTTCAACAGGAAACAGAAGCAAGACGTACTGTTTTGAATTGACAGTAGCGAAAAAGGCTAACAAGCTTAGCGCACACCGAACAAGCCGACCGACCAAACAGAGTTTCACCTTGGCGCTCCTGCAGCCACGATCACAATGCTCAGACACGGATCGATCCGTGCACGTGGCTGGGGTGAGTCATTCTGCACGGCATGCGGTCTGTCTCTCTGCAATGCGTAGCGGAAACCCAGACAGAGGGAGGGTTGGGGAGAAGAGAGGGATGTTAGAGGTTGGCACCCTGGATGAGGGAAGAGATGAGGGAAACGCATCACTGATGTGGGGGGGGGGGGGTGATTTTGATCTGTCTGTGCAGTGAAGGTCGTATTGCATTCACACATTCGCTCCGTTGTTCTACAAACACATTTGCTTTTGGCGTCTTAAATCCGTTTGGTGATATACAGAACATTTTCAGACTACAAGAAGGTGACAGAGATATAATTGCATCCCTCGACCTCGGGATTTGGAAAAAATATATATAAATTAAAAATAAATACTCCATCAAGCAGCTGCTTGTCACTGAGGTCTGACATTAGCCTGTCACTTTGATGCGCCATAGCTTTCTATTTTACAGCAAAATTTTCTGTAAGTTTCCGTATTAAGAATCATTTTCTGAAAACAAAAAAAGAAATTTTATTATGTAATTTTTACCTCCCCAACGACAAAAAAATGCATTAATTTCAGTAGTAGAGTATCACAGGAGATATCTTCGAGGCATAGGACTGATGAAGCGAAGGACTATGGTTGGTATATTGATACATAAAACAGAGAAGTTCGCAGGTGAAAAGGGAACATATTTTTTGAAATAGTAACTCTTAGCTAGTTAGTATGATAATTCCAAGTTGGGTTGGGTTGTTTTACCTCTGAGCGGCACTTTTTTGCACACCATGGGCTAAATGGCCAGGTCACATGGACCCCGAAGGCTCAGAAGGTTGGGGGAGGGGACCCACTGGAACAGCTGTTGGGAGACACATGGTAGCCTCCCGTCAAGGCCATCCAGCGTGTTCTTTAACGTGCACAGGGTATGGCTCTCCCGCACACGGGGCCACGGCTTAACGTCCCATCCGACGGGCGGCGGCCTTTCCAAGCCCATCGGTGTCCCCTACTGACCGTGGGCAGGGCGGGAATTTTGCAAATAATTCCAAGTAAAATTAGCATCTAGCCAGGGGGTAGCGAAGGACTATGGTTGGGGGAGGAGAGAAATAAAAAATTTTTCAATTCGAAATTCAAATTTTGCCAACTGAGCAAACTTACTTAGATTTTCGCTCCGTGGGGGAGGGGGTTGAGGCAATTTTCAGAACTCTCCTGCATTTTGCCATTTGACTTCCAATTTTTGCCAACTAGCCATAACTTCACAGGAATAATTCCATATTTACATCTCGTCTGAATTGTAGCAAGTCAATGTGAATTTTCTCTTGATTTGGCCAACTCTTCTTAATTTCACGAAACTAATCCCAATCTTTATGTATCTCCTATATTTGCCGAAACTAATCCCAATCTTTATATCTCTCCTAAATTTGCCGAATCACTTCAAACTTTTAAAACTCCCCAAGATTTTGCCAAGTTTACTCGATTTTAGTCAACTATCCTGAATTTCACAAACCCAATCCCAATTATCACAACTCGCCTATATTTTACCAAGTGGATTCGAATTTTGCCAACTACTCTAGATTTTGCCAACTCGACGTATTTTTACAGAAAAAAATCGCAAATTTTACATCTTCCCTGAATTTGTCAAGTCACTTCGAATTTTATCAACTCTCCTTAATTGCGCAAGAAAGGCACAATTTTCACAACTCCCCTGTATTTTATCAAATGGTTTCCAGGTTTGCCAACTTCCTTAGATTTTGTCAACTCTCCTTAATTTCACAAAAACAATCCCAATTTTCAAAATCGTCCGTATTTTACCAAGTAGATTCGAATTTTGCCAACTTCCCTAGATTTTGCCATCTCGGCACAATTTTACAGGAAAAAAACCCAATTTTACATCACACCTGATTTTTGCAAAGCCACTCTGAATTTTACCAACTCTCCTAGATATTGCAAAGTTGCCTCTATTTTGCCAACAAACCATAATTTTACAGAAAAAAAGATTGTAATTTTTACATCTCACCTGAATTTTGCCAACTCCCCAAGATTTTGCCAAGTTGTCCCGATTTTGCCAACTCACCTGTATTTTACTAAGTGGCTTCGAATTTTGCCACCTTCTCTAAATTTTGCCATCTCTCCATTTTTCAAACTGCCTTAGATTTCAAAGTTGCCTCGATTTTGACAACTCCCCTTAATTTTCCAAAAAAAAAAGAAATTAAATTTTCACAACTCACCTAGATTTTACGAAGTCGCTTCGAATTTTGCCAACTCCAAGTTACTACTTTGGCGGGGAGTTCCCCCCCCCCCCATCTCCCCCCATAGCTACGCCCCTGCTGATGAAATATTGATCTAGGAAACAAATTAGTTTTACCGTGAGTGTAATTCGAACCCACGTTTCCCAGTAGATTGGGTTGTTTTACCTCTGAGAGGCAATTTTTTCACACAATGGACTAAACGGCCAGGTTATAAGGATCCCCTAAGGATCAGAGAAGGTTGTGGGGAGGTGCCTCATTGGACAGCTATTAGTACACAGATGGTCGCCTCTCGTGAATTCCATCCAGCGTGTTCTTTAACGTGCACAGGGTATGGCTCTCCCGCAGACGGGTTGGGATGTTTTACCTCTGAGCGGCAATTTTTTGCACACCATGGGCTAAATTGCCAGGTCACATGGACCCCGAAGGCTCAGAGAAGGTTGGGGGAGGGGACCCACTGGAACAGCTGTTGGGAGACAGATGGTAGCTTCCCGTCAAGGCTATCCAGCGTGTTCTTTAACGTTGGGTTGTTTTACCTCTGAACGGCACTTTTTTGCACACCATGGGCTAAATGGCCAGGTCACATGGACCCCGAAGGCTCAGAGAAGGTTGGGGGAGGGGACCCATTGGAACAGCTGTTGGGAGACAGATGGTAGCCTCCCGTCAAGGCCATCCATCGTGTTCTTTAACGTGCACAGGGTATGGCTCTCCCGCACACGGGGCCACGGCTTAACGTCCCATCCGACGGACGGCGGCCTTTTCAAGCCCATCGGTGTCCCCTACTGACCGTGCGGAGATAAATCTCAACGGTGACCCAGCTGGGACTCGAACCTGGGAACTACAGATTACGAGCCTGGCGCGCCACCGACTGAGCCCCCCCCCCCAAGCAGACGGGGCCACGGCTTAACGTCACATCCGACGGACGGCGGCCTTTCCAAGCCCATCGGTGTCCCCTACTGGCTCGGGGCAGAAGGTACAGAAAATTCACAATTTTTACATCTCACCTAAATTTTTCCAAATCTCTTAGAAATATCTTGGTGAGATGGCCAAATTCGAACTCTCCAAGATGCCTCGATTTTGCCAACTGTCCTTAATTTCAGAAAACCAATCCCAGTTTTCACAACTCACCTGTATTTTACTAAACGGTTTCGAATTTTGTCAGCATCTTATATTTTGGTAACTCGACATAATTTTACAGAAAAAAAAAACTCAATTTTTACATCTCACCTCAATTTTGCCAACTCCCATTTACTTTGGGGGGGGGGGGGAGCCTCTCCCATTCCATAGCTATGCCCCTGCTCACAGGGAAAACAACCCAAATCCGATAGTTCTGAATTTCTGAACTATCAGGATTCAGAAAGTAATTTCTCAAAAATGACTTTTTTATCCATAGCAAATATTAGGGTTCCCTTTCCTGTTCCTCTTCTCTGAGCCCTCAGGTTGGGTTGGGTTGTTTTACGTCTGAGCTGGTCACAAGGACCCACACCTAAATGGCCAGGTCACAAGGACCCCGAAGTCTCAGAGAAGGTTGGGGGAGGGGACCTACTGGAACAGCTGTTGGGAAACAGATGGTAGCCTCCCGTCAAGGCCATCCAGCGTGTTCTTTAACGTGTACAGGGTATGGCTCTCCCACACAAGGGGCCACGGCTTAACGTCCCATCCGACGGACGGCGGCCTTTCCAAGCCCATCGGTGTCCCCTACTGACCGTGGGCAGGGCGGGGAATTTTGCGGAGATAAATCTCAACGCTGACCCAGCTGGGACTCGAACCTGGGAACTACAGATTAACGAGCCTGGCGTTGGAAGATAAGGACTTATTGGACAGCTGTTGGGAAACAGAATGTAGCATCTCGTCAAGGCCATCCAGCGTGTTCTTTAACGTGCACAGGGTATGGCTCTCCCACACACGGAGCCACGGCTTAACATCCCATACGACGGACGGTGGCCTTTCCAAGCCCATCGGTGTCCCCTACTGACCGTGGGCAGGGTGGGGATCTGAGCCCTCGGAGTCCTTTTGACCTGGCCATTTATTTCACTGTGTACAAAAAATGCACTTAGAGGTAAAACAACCGAACCCTTAAGGTCGTTGTGATCTGCCAATTTAACCCATTATGTGAAAAAATAGTGCCTCTCAAAGGTAAAACAACCCAAACCTCGGGGCTTTGTGAGCTGACGATTTAATAAGCCCATTGTATGCAAAAAGAGTGCCTTCCTGCAAGCATATAAACTTCTCTGGAAGTACGGTTCGTCTTGCGAACCTTAATTTGGCTCCGGTATACTTTTCAATGTTCTTATGATATTTCTCTATTTTGCCTTGTTTTACTGAGTTGGGTTGTTTTACCTCTGAGCGGCACTTTTTTGCACACCATGGGCTAAATGGCCAGGTCACATGGACCCCGAAGGCTCAGAGAAGGTTGGGGGAGGGGACCCACTGGAACAGCTGTTGGGAGACAGATGGTAGCCTCCCGTCAAGGCCATCCAGCGTGTTCTTTAACGTGCACAGGATATGGCTCTCCCGCACACGGGGCCACGGCTTAACGTCCCATCCGACGGACGGCGGCCTTTCCAAGCCCATCGGTGTCCCCTACTGACCGTGGGCAGGGCGGGGAATTTTGCGGAGATAAATCTCAACGCTGACCCAGCTGGGACTCGAACCTGGGAACTACAGATTACGAGCCTGGCGCGCTACCGACTGAGCCACCCCCGCCCCGTTTTACTGAGTAAATTTCGTTGACGATCTTAAGGCATCAATAGTTCATTTTCATAAATTAATCAAATTTTACGTGGATTATTTGCTTCGTCCCTCATTGGTTCATGATACCGCGAAACCCCTTTGCATTATGGATTATATCGCATCACACTGAGATTACAGACAACTTGTTGTGAATAATAATTATCTGTTATGATACATTGATAAAATATGCAGCTACTAGGCATTTTCACCTGTTGAATCTCAATATTACCCAGGTAACGTTTAGATGTTAAGAACAATTTTTTAACGTTCAATATTGTATTTTATTGAAAGTGACAAGTTTTTGCAACAAATGCTTTTATGGCGATGTAAGGTTATATTGCTTTATCTTTGAAAGGCACTATTTTTTTCACACAATGGGCTAAATTGCCAGGTCACAAGGACCCCAAGGGTTGGTTGTTTTACTTGCAAATGGCACTTTCTGGTGCACAGTAAGCTAAATGGACAAGTCACAAGGACCCCAAGGGTTGGTTGTTTTACCTTCAAATGGCATTTTTTTGTGCACAGTGAGCTAAATGGACAAGTCACAAGGACCCCAAGGGTTGGTTGTTTTACCTCCAAATGGCATTTTTTGTGCACAGTGAGCTAAATGGACAAGTCAGAAGGACCCCAAGGGTTGGTTGTTTAACCTCCAAATGGCATTTTTTGTGCACAGTGGGCTAAATGGACAAGTCACAAAGACTCCAAGGCTCAGACAAGGTTGGGGGGAAGGGGACCCACTGGACAACTTTTAGGAGACAGATGGTAGCCTCGCATCGAGGCCAACCAGCGCGTTCTTTAATCTGCAGAAAAGTATGGCTGTTCCGCACATGGCGCCACGGCTTAACATCCTTCCAATGACCGGCGGCCTTTCCAAGCTCATCGGTGTCCCCTACCGCCCCTACTGACCGAGGGCAGGGAGGGGAATTTTGCGGGGATTGGCCGGGTGGTTAGCGCGCTTGGCTACTGATCTACGGGACCTGGGTTCGAGCCCCGGGTAAGGCATGGCTGTTTGTGTCGTTTTTCTGCTGAGGTCCTGCCATCCTCTCAGACCTTCTACTGTGGCATATAAACTGATAGGCTCCTGTCAGACCTCTGTGGCAAGCAGCTGCTTGAGGGGGTATTTATTTTTATTTTTTATTTAGACTACTAGTCTGGCACGCTGTCGACTGCATTCCCCTCCACTCCTGTCCTGAGCGGCCTTGAATTCTTTCTCCTGACTTAATAATCCTTAACTAAATTGCGACTCCAAATTCCTCCCATCGACTGCAATCTGCATCATGACTTGCCTTCTCTGAGTGGTCTGAGATTTAAAACAAGCGATGACGACTTCAAAATAAAGGAGTGATGTCATAATGACGCGTTCTCCGATATGAATGGCAGGAGGCGTCACGATCCAATTTCCCTGAACCGATTCCTTTTTCGATGATAAGAATCGTTATCATTTCTAAAAGAGGGATAGAACGTGCGCTAACAGATCGGTTGGAGTGATGACTTCGTCGGATTATTTTGGTTGTGGAGACCATCTACAATCAAAACACATTGAACTGTCAGCTACACAAACTGGTCACAATATCAGAAACTTTTTTTTTATAGAGTTGGTGGGGCAAGTCAGGGTTGGGTTGTTTTACCTCTGAGAGGCACTTTTTTGCACACCATAGGCAAAATGACCAGATCACAAGGACCCCGAAGGCTGAGAGAAGGTTGGGCGGGGGCCCCACTAGAACCATCCAGCGTGTTCTTTCTACGGCGGGCTTTCCAAGCCCATCGGTGTCCCCTACTGACTAAGGGCAGGATGGGGATTTTTGCGGAGATAAATCTCGACGCTGATCCAGCTGGGACTCGAACCTGGGAACTGCAGATTACGAGCTCGGCAAGTTCCCGACTGAACCACCTCCGGCGGGTGGCAAAGGACTGAATATTACACTGAATAAAATTTCACCTAAACTTAAATAGTATATTGATATATAAAACAGAGAAGTTCGAAGGTGAAAAAGGAGAACATAATAAGTCGTAGCTTTTAAATAAATGTTTCCTGAAATACACTTAAATTTAAAAGATTACAGATGACCTTAATTTACATATTTATATGAGCAAACGTGTTTTTGAGTCTGACCATTATCATTCCTTTGATAACGAATAGTTTACATTTATAAGTTCTATATTGTTCCAAGCCGTCCCACGGCCGAGTGGTTAGCGTGTTTGGCTACTGATCTAAGGGACCTGGGTTCGAGCCCCGGGTAAGGCATGGATGTACGTGTCGTTTTTCTGCCGAGGGCCTGCCATCCTCTCAGACCTTCTACTATGGCATATAAACTGACAGGCTCCTGTCAGACCCCTGTGGCAAGCAGCTGCTTGAGAGGGTATTTATTTATTATTTATATTGTTCCATTGCGGCAGTATCCTCTGGAATCTCGTTGTTCCAAATCTTAATGCCAATGTACCGTAGTGATCTCTGACCTATAGACTTCTTATAAAGAGGCAACATGATCTTTTTCTTAAATCGAGTCCCATAACCGAAAAAGTATTCGTTCTTTCTAAGCAGCAGTAAAGTTACAGAGTACTCTATCATTTTATTCTAAACTCTGTACACAAAATTCCCCATAACATACTGGTAAATGATATATATATTTAATATTTCAATTTCTGCCAAAAAATTTCGTATCGGATTTCTGTAATTTAATCTTAGAACGTATCTCATAATTCTCTTTTGCAGACAAAATAAACTATTGAAATTGTTTAAACTAGTATTTTCCCAAACACTAATTCCATATATTAAATGTAGGAACCTAAATGCATAATATAAATTTATCAAAGTTTTATGATTTACATTATTTCTGATCTTTTCACAATCAATCCAATATTTTTTCCCGACTGAACCACCCCCGGGGGGTGGCAAAGGACCGGATATTACACTGAATAAAATTTCACCTAAACATAAATAGTATATTGATACATAAAACAGAGAAGTTCGCAGGTGAAAAGGGAACATATTTTTTGAAATAGTAACTCTTAGCTAGTTAGTATGATAATTCCAAGTAAAATTAGCATCTAGCCAGGGGGGGTAGCGAAGGACTATGGTTGGGGGGGGAGAGAAATCAAATATTTTCCAACTCGAAATTCAAATCTTGCCAACTGAGCAAACTTACTTAGATTTTCGCTCCGTGGGGGAGGGGGTTGAGGCAATTTTCAGAACTCTCCTGCATTTTGCCATTTGACTTCCAATTTTTGCCAACTAGCCATAACTTCACAGGAATAATTCCAATATTTACATCTCGTCTGAATTGTAGCAAGTCAATGTGAATTTTCCCTTGATTTGGTCAACTCTCCTTATAAAAAAATAAATACCCCCTCAAGCAGCTGCTTGCCACAGAGGTCTGACAGGAGCCTGTCAGTTTATATGCCAGAGTAGAAGATCTAATATCACGAAACTAATCCCAATCTTTATATATCTCCTATATTTGCCGAAACTAATCCCAATCTTTATATCTCTCCTAAATTTGCCGAATCACTTCAAATTTTAAAACTCCCCAAGATTTTGCCAAGTTTACTCGATTTTAATCAACTATCCTGAATTTCACAAACCCAATCCCAATTATTACAACTCGCCTATATTTTACGAAGTGGATTCGAATTTTGCCAACTGCCCTACATTTTGTTAAGTTTCCTCAATAATTTGTTCAACACTCCTTAATTTAACAAAACAAATCTCGATTTTCACAACTCTCCTTTACCAAGTGGATTCGAATTTTGCCAACTACTCTAGATTTTGCCAACTCGCCGTAGTTTTACAGAAAAAAATCGCAAATTTTACATCTTCCCTGAATTTGTCAAGTCACTTCGAATTTTATCAGCTGTCCTTAATTGCGCAAGAAAGGCACAATTTTCACAATTCCCCTGTATTTTACCAATTGGTTTCCAGGTTTGCCAACTTCCCTAGAGTTGGCCAAGTTTTCTCGATTTTGTCATCTCTCCTTAATTTCACAAAAACAATCCCAATTTTTTATAATTCGCCCTAGATTTTGCCAGGTTTCCTCGATTTTGCCATCTCGGCACAATTTTACAGAAAAAAAATCCCGATTTTACATCACACCTGATTTTTGCAAAGCCACTCTGAATTTTGCCAACTCCCCCAAGATTTGCCAACTCTCCTAGATATTGCGAAGTTGCCTCGATTTTGCTAACGTGCCATAATTTTACAGAAAAAAGACTGCAATTTTTACTTCTGACCTGAATTTTGCCAACTCCCCACGATTTTGCCATGTCACTCCGAATTTTGCCAACTCCCCAAGATTTTGCCAAGTTGCCCCGATTTTACTAAGTAGCTTCAAATTTTGCCAACTGCTCTAAATTTTGCCGTCTCTCCATTTTCCAAACTGCCTTAGATTTGCCAAGTTGCCTCGATTTTGACAACTCCCCTTAATTTTCCAAAAAAAAAAAATTACAAATTTTTACACCTCACCTAGATTTTACTAATTCGCTTCGAATTTTGCCAACTCCGAGTTACTTTGAGGAGGGAGCCTCCCCCCCCCCCATGTCTACGCCCCTACATCTAGCTATTTATACATTCACATATTTCAATCTTTTGATCATTCACCATAATACCTATTTCATTATAATTCAATTTTTTTTCTTGTTCTTAACTTTGTTTTAGAAATATTTATAGCGAGTTTGTTACATGTGATCCATTTCTGCATATTTCTAATTAGAGTATTTATTTCTTCTAATAAAATTCTTATATCAGTATGGAAAGAAATAACATTTATATCATCTGAATACACCACGATTTTGGCTCCTCCCTTTTGTGATCGAATATCATTTATATACAAAAGAATTAATAAAGGTCCCAGCACAGAACCCTGTGGCATTCCCCTAATGAATTGCAATATAACATTTTTTATTGGTTTTTTATAAAAAATTCTTGAAAAATGCGTGAAATATGCACAAGTTCAATAACTTTATGTCTCCAATACCCTTTCTAGAAATCTCAAAGGGGGTGGCAAGATCCCCTGGCCTCACCATCTTAGATTCGACCCTGGGTTAGGTTGTTTTACCTCTGAGCGGCATCATAGGATAAATGGCTAAGTCACAACGGTGACTTGGAAAGATCCCCATTGGAACAGCTGTTGGGAGACATGGTAGCCTGCCGTCAAAGGCCGTCCAGTGTGTTATTTAACGTGCACAGGATATGGCTCTCCTGCACACGGGTCCACGGCTTACTTCCCATCAGACCGACTTACAATCTTTCTAAGTCAATCTGTGTCCTCTACTGACAGAGGGCAAGGCGGGGAATTTTGAGGAGATAAAAACTGATCAAAGGGACCTGGGTTCGAGCCCCGGGTAACGCATGGTTGTTTGCGTCATTTTTCTGCTGAGGTCCTGCCATTCAGACCTTTTACTCTGACCTTTTACTCTGGCATATAAACTCACAGGCTCCTGTCAGACCTCTCAGACCTTTTACTCTTGGCATATAAACTGACAGGCTCCTGTCAGACCTCTGTGGCAAGCAGATGCTTGAGGGGGAATTTTTTATTTATTTATTTAAATCTGTACTCTCTCCCAGATAGGACTCGAATCTGGGAATTGCAGATTAGAAATCTCGCGCGCTATGGACTGAACCCTTCCCCGGGCCCCTGGATTTGGTTGTTATACTCTGAGCGGCACTTTTTGGCACACCATAGGACAAATGGTCAGGTCACAAGGATACCGAGGGCTCAGAGAAAGTTAGGGGAAGGGACAATTCTTACTTCCACTGGACACTTCCTAGGAGACAGAATACATTCTTCAGTTCCACTGGACAATTCTTAGGAGACAGAGCAGCTTCTTGTCAAGGCCATGCAGCGGGTAAACTTGCAAAAGGTATGGCTCATCTGCACACGGATCCACGAATTACTTCCCAAGGCCATCGACGTATCCTTTCTGACCGACGGCAGGCGGGGGGAGTTCTGAGGAGATAAATCAACGCTGGCACAGGAGGAATTCGAATCTGGGAGCTGCAGATACAGAGTGTGCTACATAATAAGGCAATCATCACCTCCCTCACCCCCCTTTTCAGAATGCTAGTAAGGGTAATAGAAGCCAAAAAAATTTAACTTATGCATATTTCAGATTTTTTAAAAATTAAATACATCTAAAGACAAAGGGAAATTGTTATTCTGCAATGGAAATCCAGTCCCTTGCACCCCCTCCCCCCACTTTTTTTTATACATTTTTCTTTCTCGATGTACTCCGCTAAAGTCACACTCTGCCATCGGTCAGAAAGGGAACACCGTAGTTCTTGGAAATAGCGACGTCCTTCAGATGGGAGAAGAAACCGTGGCTCCGTGTATAGGAATGCTTCTATCTGTCTCTTAACTGCTGTCCAGCAGATCCCTTTCCCCAACATTCTCTGAACCATTGGGGTCATTATGACCTGGCCATTCAGCCCATTGGGGGGGGGGAATAAAGCGCCTCTGAGAAGTGAAACGACTGATTGTTCCCCCTGTCCTTCGGAGGGGGAAGAGGGGGCTCAGCCGGTAACGTGCCACACTCGTAACCTGCAGTTTCCAGGTCCGAGTCCAAACTGGGCCAGTGTTGAGATATATGTCCACAAAACTCTCACCCCCCCTCTACCCTAGGTCAGTAGGGATACAGATAAATTGGAAAGGCAGCCGTCCGTCGGAATAGCCGTTGTTCCGTGTGCGGAGAGCCATACAGTCGCTCAAAAAAGTATCCGAACATTATTGGTTGATTTCAGAATTCAGAAAAAATATCTGGCAACGATTCTTTAAGAAATTAGTGATCTGGCAACGCACTAATTTCTAAAAGAATCGTTGCCAGATATTTTTTCTGAATTCTGTAATCAACCAATAGTGTTCGGATACTTTTTGAGCGACTGTACACTGTGCACGAAGAACACGCTAGATTGCCTCTACAGGAGTCTTCTATCAGTCTCCTAACAGCTGTCCAGTGGGTTCCCTTCCACCAACTTCGCCTGAGCCCTTGGGGTCATAGTAACCTGGCCATTCAGCCAATAGTGTAAAAATAAAATCAGACTCTTCTACCATCCAGCTCTAATTCCTTGGAGTCTTTATAGTCTTGCTTTCCCAATGTTTGCAGATTGGATTGGATTGTTTTACCTCTGAGCGGCACTTTTTTGCACACCATGGGCTAAATGGCCAGGTCACATGGACCCCGAAGGCTCAGAGAAGGTTGGGGGAGGGGACCCACTGGAACAGCTGTTGGGAGACAGATGGTAGCCTCCCGTCAAGGCCATCCAGCGTGTTCTTTAACGTGCACAGGGTATGTCTCTCCCGCACACGGAGCCACGGCTTAACGTCCCATCCGACGGACGGCGGCTTTTCCAAGCCCATCGGTGTCCCCTACTGACCGTGCGGAGATAAATCTCAACGCTGACCCAGCTGGGACTCGAACCTGGGAACTACAGATTACGAGCCTGGCGCGCCACCGACTGAGCCCCCCCCCCCCCCACCGCAGACGGGGCCACGGCTTAACGTCACATCCGACGGACGGCGGCCTTTCCAAGCCCATCGGTGTCCCCTACTGACCGTGGGCAGGGCGGGGAATTTTGCGGAGATAAATCTCAACGCTGACCCAGCTGGGACTCGAACCTAGGAACTACAGATTACTTGCCTGGCTCGCTACCGACTAAGCCACCCCCGCCCCAATGTCTGCAGAAAAGTGCAGACAAGAGATAAGAACAAACCAGTCGAGCTTACATTATTTCCATGCTCTTATTCCGGAAAGCTCCAACCAAAAATTAGATATCTCATTACACCGAACATATTTCTTTGCAACGATCTTTTTAGTGTAAAGAAATCCTCCACATCATGGAGTCGGTTGCTTAAGGTTCTATTGAAGTGGAGGTCTGCTTGAAAAATCCTCTCAGCAATGGTTCTCTTCAGCAGGCATTTTGATATGCATTTGCAACAATTCGCATGATTGACAGGTGGCGGCAACATCAAATGCAGTGCATCAAAGAGACCGCCTCACGGAAGCAGGAAGAACACGATTAGCACTTTTTCTCAGAGACTAAATTCTCAGCAGGTCTTTTTTTAGTGATTTTATTAGTAGATTAAGTTCATTGAAATGAGGCATGATTTTGGTTTAAATTTACAGTCAAAATTTAAGAAATTAAATTACCTTTTTTATATAATTATATCCCAAATCCTGTAATTTTCTAAATCTAATATCCCATTATCATCAACCCAAAGCTCTTTAATCACAATAGTAGCGTAATTAGAGGCTTTGGGTTGGGTTGTTTTACTTCTGAGCGACACTTTTTTGCACACCATGGGCTAAATAGCCAGGTCACAAGGACCTCGAAGGCTCAGAGAAGGTTGGGGGAGGGGACCCACTGGAACAGCTATTGGGAGACAGATAGTAGCCTCCCGTCAAGGCCATCCAGTGTGTTCTTTAACGTGCACAGGGTATGGCTCTCCCGCACACGGAGCCAGGACTTAACGTCCCATCCGACGGACGGTGGCCTTTCCAAGCCCATCGGTGTCCCCTATTGACAGTGGGCAGGGCGAGGAATTTTTGCGGAGATAAATCTCAACGCTGACCCAGCTGGGACTCGAACCTGGGAACTACAGATTACGAGCCTGTCGCGCTACCGACTGAGCCACCCCCGCAATGTAATTAGAGGCAGGTTCGCCTATTTCGCCCCTGAGCGGCACTCTTTTGAACAAAACGGTGTAAATATTCAGGTCATAAGGACCCCGAGGGTTCAGAGAAGGTGGGGGAGAGGACCGACTGAAACAGCTATTGGGAGACATATGGTAGTCTCCCGTCAAGGCCACCCAGCGTGTTCTTTAACATGCACAAGATACGGCTCTCCCACACACGGAGCCACGGCTTAACCGTTCCATCCGACGGATGGCGGCCTTTTTAAGCCCATTGGTGTCCTCCACTGACCGTGGGCAGAGCGAGTGAGTTTTGAGAAGATGAATCTCAATGCTGTCCTAGGCGAGACTCGAACCTGGGAACTGCAGATTACGAGCCTGGCGACCTACCACCTGAGCCACCCACGCCACAATTTGAGTCAGATTTTGGTTGCTTAGTGGCACTCTTGACACACAATGAGCTAAACGATCAGATCACGTGGACCCCTAAGGACACGGAGAAGATTTGGGAAAGGGGAACCACTGGATAGCTGTTAGGAGACTGATGGTCACTTCACGTCAAGGCCACTCAGCGTATTCTCTGATGTGCACAGAATGTGGCCCTTCTGTACATGGACCACGACTTAAAGTCCCATCCGATGGCCGAAAATTTTCCAAGTCCATTGGTGTTCCCTTTCTCATAGAGAGTGAGGTGGGGGGCGGTTAGTGGCGTTAAATCTTAACGCAGGCGGGACTAAAACCTGGGAACTGCAGATTACGAGCATGGCGCGGTTCCGACTTGGCCAGCCCTATCCCAATTATAGGAGGAAGGGCCATTGGCAAAACTTATTGGTTATTAATTTTTTTTTAAACTTTTCTGGTTAATGTGGAATCCTGAACTTTTTGCTAGCGATGTCTGAGTCGATTTGCAGTTTCCATGTTGGAGCCCAAGCTGGGTCAGTATTGAGTTGGGTTGGGTTTATTTACGTCTGAGCGGCACTTTTTTGCACAACGTGGGCTAAATGGCCAGGTCACATGGACCCCAAAGGCTCAGAGAAGGTTGGGGGAGGGGACCCACTGGAACAGCTGTTGGGAGACAGATGGTAGCCTCCCGTCAAGGCCATCCAGCGTGTTCTTTAACGTGCACAGGGTATGTCTCTCCCGCACACGGGGCCACGGCTTAACGTCCCATCCGACGGACGGCGGTCTTTCCAAGCCCATCGGTGTCCCCTACTGACCGTGGGCAGGGCGGGGAATTTTGCGGAGATAAATCTCAACGCTGACCCAGCTGGGACTCGAACCTGGGAACTACAGATTACGAGCCTGGCGCGCTACCGACTCAGCCACCCCCGCCCCAGCCCATAGAGACAGACAAGTTTAGAAAAACACAGAAAAAAAAAAAAGCGAAAATCGATATTCGAGTTCATAGACCCTGCCCAAGAGCCTGCTCTCAATCCAAATATCTTCAAATCGATTTTTTTTCAGGATGACAATGCTTTTTCCCAAAACTTTCTAACAGAAAGTCAACAAAAGAAGAAAGTCAACTAATTTCCTCACACTTCATTTCTCCTCCTGACAGTCCCTACATTGAAAAGCAAAGGGGATGCTGAATCCAAAGCTTTGAATCCCAGGAGGTATCTTTTTTCCCGAAACGTCTCCATCACACGTCACTTTTAATCTTCATCACCTAAAACGCGTCCGTTGTTAGTTCTTCATCCCAAAACCTCTTCCATCCTCCACCATCCTATTCCCCCCCCCCACTACTAACAACACCTGTAGATAATGAAAAAAAAAAAAACCTACATCTGCTTCCAACTGAATCTTCCTTTCCAATCATCTTCCCAAACTGAAGCCTAATTACTGCATGCCGTGCCCCACTTCCCCCTCGAACTCGGCTATTAACTATGCGGAGGTCCACTACAATCCTGTTCAGTCGGGGCCCAACTCTAAAGCTTCTGATTGGCTGAGGCCAGTTCGTTGCTCTCAGGCGATCAATAGCGCACGTGTCTCTCTGTTGGGAGGGTCATCTCGACCCGTGAGGAAGGGGAGGGAGGAAAAGCTGGGAGAGGAGGAGAAGAAGAAGAAATGATTCATTAATAGCAAGAAGAGGAACGAAAACTCCCTTTGCAAGGCGGGGGTTGAGGGTAATGGACAGTTACTGCTGAGGCGACGTGATTTTAGTTACCCTTTTGTGTTAGGGGAATGATGATGGCGATTGCGGTGCGGCATTTATTGCACAGAAAGTTGTTTGATAATGGACGCATGAAATATTCATCATCGTTTATAAGTGATGATCGTTTCGCAAAAAATGCATACTCATCCTCGATGTTTGATGATTATCAAAGCAGCAATTTTCATTGCTCGATGACGATTGATTGGTAACATTCATCGTTTTTGCTTGCTGATGATGAAGATCGATTGGAGAATCATCGAATTTAACATCCCCCCCCCCGCCTTTGTCGTAATTTCGAAGACGATTTTTAAGTCTTTAAGAAATTTGTAGCGTTACGTTAGCAGAGGGAGGCTACGATTAGCTAGGACAAAAGAGCGCCAGGCGTAATTTGTAGTTTCCAGGTTTGAGTCCCAACTTTGCCAGCGTTGAGTTTTATTTCCGCCAAACCCTGCCCTTCGGGGGTAGCTCAGTCGGTAGCGCGCCAGGCTCGTAATCTGTAGTTCCCAGGTTCGAGGACCAGCTGGGTCAGCGTTGAGATTTATTTCCGCAAAATTCCCCGCCCTGCCCATGGTCAGTAGGGGACACCGATGGGCTTGGAAAGGCCGCAGTCCGTCGGATGGGACTTTAAGCCGTTGGCCCGTGTGCGGGTTGGGTTGTTTTACCTCTGAGCGGCACTTTTTTGCACACCATGGGCTAAATGGCCAGGCCACATGGACCCCGAAGGCTCAGAGAAGGTTGGGGGAGGGGACCCACTGGAATAGCTGTTAGGAAACAGATGGTAGCCTCCCGTCAAGGCCATCCAGCGTGTTCTTTAACGTGCACAGGGTATGGCTCTCCCGCACACGGGACCACGGCTTAACGTTCCATCCGACGGACGGCGGCCTTTCCAAGCCCATCGGTGTCCCCTACTGACCGTGGGCAGGGCGGGGAATTTTGCGGAGATAAATCTCAACGCTGACCCAGCTCGGACTCGAACCTGGGAACTACAGATTACGAGCCTGGCGCGCTACCGACTGAGCCCCCCCCCCCCCCCCGTGTGCGGGAGAGACTACCCTATGCACGTTAAAGAACACGCTGCATGTCCTTGACGGGAGGCTACCATCTGTCTCCCAACAGCTGTTCCAGTGGGTCCCCTCCCCCAACCTTCGTGGTCCATGTGACCTGGCCATTTAGCCCATGGTGTGCAAAAAAGTGCCACTCAGAGGTAAAATAACCCAACCCTGCCCTTGGTCAGAAAGGGGGGCGCCTATGGACTTGGAAAGGCGTCATTCGTCGTATGAGACGTTAAGCCGTGGTTCCTTATGCAGGAGATCCTGCGCTTTAAAGGACACGTTAGACGTCCTTGACGGGAGGCAACTATCTGTTTCCTAGCAGCTGTCCAGTGGATCCCCTTCTCCCTGGGGCGGGGATGGCTCAGTCGGTAGCACACCAGGCTCGTAATTTGTAGTTCACAGGTTCAAGTCCCAGCTGTGTCAGCGTTGAGATTTATGTCCGCAAAATTCCCCGCCTTGCCCACGGTCAGTAGGGGATATCGATGGACTTTTAAAGGCCGCCGTCCGTTGGATGGTACGTTTAGTCATGGCCCCTGTGCTGGGTTCAATATACACCCTGTGCACGTTAGAGAACACGCTGGATGGCCTTGACGGGAGGCTACCATCTGTCTCCCAACAGCTGTTCCAGTGGGCCCCCTCCCCCAACCTTCTATGAGCCTTTGGGGTCCATGTGACCTGACCACTCAGCCCATGATATGTAAAAAAAGTGCCGCTCAGAGGTAAAACAACCGTCTTCCCCCAAAATCCTCTGGGTCTTTGTGACCTGGCTATTTATCCCATTGTGCACAAAAACAGTGTTGCTCAGAAGTAAAAAGCACATAACCTTTCTTAAACGTTCTATAAGCCTTTGGGGTCCTTGTGACCTGTCCATTTAGCCTATTGGGCGTAAAATAGTGCCTTTCAGGTCAGAAGAACCCAATCTCATCGTCAAGTGGTTACCGCGCTTGGGTACAGTCGCTCAAAAAAGTATCCGAACACTAGGGTTGATTACAGAATTCAGAAAAAATATCTGGCAACGATTTTTTTAGAAATTAGTGATCAGGCAACCTTCGTGTCACGTGATACGAAGGTTGCTAAAAATTTCTAAAAAAAATCGTTGCCAGATATTTTTTTCTGAATTCTGTAATCAACCCTAGTGTTCGGATACTTTTTTGAGCGACTGTAGGTGGTCATATTATTTTGATACTAGATCGTGTGGGCTCCCTCACGGAAATATTGAGCGTGTGCAGTTACCGTTCACAGCAAACTGGAGCGTGTGCAGTAACTGCAGCGTGTGCAAAACTGGAGCGTGTACAGTAACTGCACACGCTCCAGTTTGCTGTGAACGGTAACTGGAGCGTGTACAGTTGCTGTAGACGCTCCAGATATTTTTCCTGAATTCTGTAATCACGTGACACGAAGGTTGCCAGATCACTCATTTCTAAAAAAAATCGTTGCCAGATATTTTTCCTGAATTCTGTAATCACGTGACACAAAGGTTGCCAGATCACTCATTTCTAAAAAAAAAATTGTTGCCAGATATTTTTTCTGAATTCTGTAATCAACCATAGTGTTTGGATACTTTTTTGGCGACTGTACTCATGAAAGGGACCTGTGCACGTTGGATCCTTGTCATTCGATCCCCAGGTAAAGGAGGTAACAGAAGACAAGCCGGGGAGTTTTGCGCAGACAAATCACATCGCTGACCCAACTGCAGATCACGAGGCTAGCGCTCTACAGATTGCGTCATCTCTATCCCATTGGGGGCGGCGGTGGCTCAGTCGGTAGCGCGCCAGGCTCGTAATCTGTAGTTCTCAGGTTCGAGTCCCAGCTGGGTCAGCGTTGAGATTTCTATCCGCAAAATTTCCCGCCCTGCCCACGGTCAGTAGGGGACACCGATGGGCTTGGAAAGGCAGCCGTCCGTCGGATGGGACGTTAAGCCGTGGCCCCGTGTGCGGGAGAGCCATACCCTCTGCACGTTAAAGAACACGCTGGATGGCCTTGACGGGAGACTACCATCTGTCTCCCAACAGCTGTTCCAGTGGGTCCCCTCCCCCAACCCTCTCTGAGCCTTCGGGGTCCTTGTGGCCTGGTCATTTAGCCCATGGTGTGCAGAAAAGTGCCGCTCAGTGGTAAAACAACCCAACCTTGTGACCTTTCCATTTAGCCCATTGTATGCAAAAAACTGCCGCTCAGAGGTAAAGCAGTCCAACCTGCACATGAATCCATGGTTTAAAGTCTCACCAGCGAAGTACATCTTGTCCCCTTTCTGACCGCGTACAGGGTGTGGTTTTAAAGGAAGTTAAATCTATACGCAAGCACAGATGGGACTCGAAGCTGGGAATTGAAGATTAGGAGCCTGGCGGGCAGCTGACTGAACCAACAGCAAAGAGGCCTAAAACAGTTTTGGAATCTATTTAAATTTTGACCAGTTTTTGAGATAAGTGTTGTTTCGAACTATTTAATCAAATTAATATTTATTTTAAAATTTTACGAAATGATTATTTCAGTATTAGGCAGTTGTGAATGATTTTCATAACAAAATTTATTGTTGAATATTCTGGCTTCCATAACTCGTTAAATACTGAACGAATATTTTCGAAAATCGAGATTTAAATAGATTTGATTATGCTCTTTAATTTATCATCAGTCACATTTTCCCACTAAATTAATATTTTAGAAGTTACAGAGCTTCAAAGTTAGATTTCTAGTGACATAACATGGAAATTCTGATGCTTTGGTAGAGCACTGCCTATTAACATAGACCATGCATAAAACATTTAATTATACCTAACAGAGTTGGGTTGTTTTACCTCTGAGCGGCACTTTTTTGCACACCATGGGCTAATGGCCATGGACCCCGAAGGCTCAGAGAAGGTTGGGGGAGGGGACCCACTGGAATAGCTGTTTGGAGATAGATGGTAGCCTCCCGTCAAGGCCATCCAGCGTGTACTTTAACGTGCACAGGGTATGGCTCTCCCGCACACGGAGCCACGGCTTAACGTCCCATCCGACGGACGGCGTCCTTTCCAAGCCCATCGGTGTCCCCTACTGACCGTGGGCAGGGCGGGGAATTTTTGCGGAGATACATCTCAAAGCTGACCTAGCTGGGACTCGAACCTGGGAACTACAGATTACGAGCCTGGCGCGCTACCGACTGAGCCACCCCCACCCCATACCTAACAGTAGTTTAATTCTTCCAGAAAACCAATAATTTAAGAAACTTTCCAATCAATCAATTATTAAATTATTTACCCTTTCTTACAAATAGTACAATAGGTAACAAAACGAATCCAGAAAAATTAAATCTCAAAAATTCCATTTGTAAACAGTTTTGAAACCACCCACCTTGGTATCGTTTCTGAATTTGGAAAACCTTTTGCGAAAACTTGGCCTTTTTCTGACATATTCCATATTCTTTTATGACTCCGTCGCATCCAAGTTGTCGAAAACGAACCAGAAAGCACTCAAAAAAGCAAATGTGTCCGTGCTATCTTTTAAAACCTACGGCGAGTCGGTGCAACATAAAATAGTCTATCTCAGCCATGATGATAACAGAAACCTGCAGAGGCTGTTGCATTTATCTGTTATCTTGCAATGTTATCGTTGTCACACGCCCTAAAAAGTTGTTTCAGGCTGTTGGCACTTCAACTACTTTATATTCTCATGATTCCATAACTGGTGAATGGCAACAGATATTGGCTTCAGTACCACAAGCTATGCATATTAAAGGACGCGTCTGCCCGGGGGAAAAAAATAGTTATTTCCACTTGACCTCAATTCTCCAATTTTTTTTTTGATTTTTTTTTTAATTAGGCTGATTTGCAAAAGAACTAAAGAACTTGAGTTTCATAAAACAAATCATCAATATACTGGAAATATGTCTCATTTTTTTAAATATTTTTTTGAGGGAGCAAAAACGAAACGATTTTGCTAATTCATATTGCAGTCGCTCAAAAAAAATATCCAAACACTTTGGTTGATTACAGAATTCAGAGGGGCGGGGGTGGCTCAGTCGGTAGCGCGCCAGACTCGTAATCTGTAGTTCTCAGGTTCGAGTCCCAGCTGGGTCAGCGTTGAGATTTATCTCCGCAAAATTCCCTGCCCACGGTCAGTAAGGGACACCTATGGGCTTCGAAAGGCCGCCGTCCGTCGGATGGTACGTTAAGCCGTGGTCCCGTGTTTGCGGGAGAACCATACCCTGTGCACGTTAAAGAACACGCTGGATGGCCTTGACGGGAGGCTACCATCTGTCTCCCAACAGCTGTTCCAGTGGGTCCCCTCCCCCAACCTTCTCTGAGCCTTCGGGGTCCATGTGACCTGGCCATTTACCCCATGGTGTGCAAAAAAGTGCTGCTCAGAGGTAAAACAACCCAACCCAACAGAATTCAGAAAAAATATCTGGCAACAATTTTTTTTTTAGAAATTAGTGATCTGGCAACCTTCGTGTGACACGAAGGTTGCCACATCACTGATTTCTAAAAAATCGTTGCCAGATATTTTTCCTGAATTCTGTAATCACGTGACACAAAGGTTGCCAGATCACTAATTTCTAAAAAAATCGTTGCCAGATATTTTCTCTGAATTCTGTAATCAACCATAGTATTCGTATATTGTTTAATATATATAATGTGTATGAATATATAATGCAATGAATATGGAGCGTGTGCAGTTACCGTTCACAGCAAATTGGAGCGGTTGCGGTTAATGTTCACAGCACATTGGATCGTATGAGCACACAAAGACCTGGATCGTGTACAGTTGTTGTACACGCTCCAGATATTTTTTCTGAATTCTGTAATCACGTGACACGAAGGCTGTCAGATCACTGATTTCTAAAAAAATTGTTGCCAGATATTTTTTCTGAATTCTGTAATCAACCAAAGCGTTCGGATATTTTTTTTGAGCGACTGTACCAGGCCAGAATATAGAAAGAAACAAAATGCGGGCGGGGGGGGGGGGAGAGAATTCCTCCAGAAAAAAGTGAATGGCGGGGGTAAGGGCAAGAGACTCGATTTCCCCTCTTTTTAGAGGTCTTTAAACATTTCTTGAAAAATGCATGAAATACAAATAAGTTTAAGTACAATTTCCCAAATACTCCACCGAACAGGGAAGGTTCGAATGATGTTCTATGTGGAATAACTATGTGTTTTTTAACGGTAATTTTAGCTTCGGGCACATAATTTAGAGCTAAAATTATACAAACACACTTGTTTTGGATTTAAAACAGACATAAGTTTGAGGGTTTGTATAAGACGATGATGCCGTCCCATGACCGAGTGGTTAGCACGCTTGGCTACTGATCTAAGGGACCTGGGTTCGAGCCCCGAGTTAGGCATGGATGTGTGTGTGTCGTTTTTCTGCTGAGGTCCCGCCATCCTCTCAGACCTTCTACTATGGCATATAAACTGACAGGCTCCTGTCAGACCTCTGTGGCAAGCAGCTGCTTGAGGGGGTATTTATTATTTTTTATTTATAAGACGATGAGATTTCGGGAGGGAAGAGGGGATTCGGAACTCTCCCTAGGTACGTCAGCGGCGACGGGGGGGGGGGGGGGTAACTGAGTCGGTAGCGCGCCAGGTTCACCATCTGTAGTTTCCAGGTTGAGTCCCACCTAGGAGAGCGTTGAGATTTATCTCTGCAAAACTCCCCGCCCTGAACTCTGTTAGTAGGGGATACCGATGGGCTTGGAAAGGTCCCCATCCGTTGGAAGGGATGTTAAGCCGTAGCCCGTGTTCGAGACAGCCATACGCTGTGCACTTTGAAGAACACGCTGGATGGCCTTGACGGGAGGTTCTATTTGTTTCCTAACATCTTTCAAGTGGGTCCCATTCTCCCAACCTTCTCCGAACTCTTGGGGTCCTTGTGACCTGGTCATTTAGCTCATTGTGAGCAGGGGAATGCAGCTCAGAGGTAAAACAGTCCAATCCAATTCTAGGTACGTCACTGGCGTGCCATGTTTGGTTCCAACTCTACTCAATACCTCCTATAACAGAAAGCCAGAGGACTAAATTTATGACGTCAACTTAAGAAACCCTATCATATAGACATTTCTTATATTTTTGGTTCTAATATTATTACTGGTGGATTCTATGATAATATTTATACTATTGTTCATGTATAAATATATTTTATTTAGGAGAAAAATTATTTGTATTAATTAGCATTATGATATTTGATAATAAATAGAAATAATTTTCTTTCTCAATAAATTATATTTATAGATAAAAATAACTATAAAGATTAGCAGAAGAGTCCACTAGTAATGTTGTTCCCAGGTTCGAGTCCCAGTTGGGTCAGCGTTGAGATTTATCTCCGCAAAATTCCCCGCCCTGCCCACGGTCAGTAGTGGACACCGATGGGCTTGGAAAGGCCGCCGTCCGTCGGATGGGACGTTAAGCCGTGGCCTCGTGTGCGGGAGAGCCATACCCTGTGCACGTTAAAGAACACGCTGGATGGCCTTGACGGGAGGCTACCATCTGTCTCCCAACAGCTGTTCCAGTGGGTCCCCTCCCCGAACCTTCTCTGAGCCTTCGGGGTCCATGTGACCTGGCCATTTAGCCCATGGTGTGCAAAAAAGTGCCGCTCAGAGGTAAAACAACCCAACCCACTAGTAATAGTATTAGAATCAAAAATATAAGATTTTTCTATATAGTAAGGCTACTTAGGCTGACGTCATAAATTTCATCCAATGGCTTTCTGTTATAGGAGGTGTTGCTCTATCTCACAGCACGAGTGTTTAACAATGACGACTGCTGCCACTCAGTGACACTACTTGGTACTAACATTCGATGATGGCACCGCCACAGATGATTTTTAATTTGGCTTAAAACGAACTGCGAACTTTCTGACTCATCCTCGTATAAGAAAAAAAAACAAAGAGTAAATTGATTTCCTGGGAAAAATGTCACGAAGCTATGAAAGCAGACATGAAGTAGACAGACTGTCCAGGAAGGGTTATTTCCGGTTCTGCAGTGGTGGTGCCCTGACTTCCGCCTACTCTGGGTGGGAAGCAACAGGTCATCAGGTGGTCCATAACCAACCAACGTGAATAACAAGGTCTCTCCTCCTTGAGTTTACAGTAGGCGGAAGTGACGATAGTAGGCGGAAGTGACGACGCAGCATTGGAAAGCAGTGAATGGAATTTCATGGCTTATAACAATAAACTTGGGTTGGGTTGTTTTACCTCTGAGCGGCACTTTTTTGCACACCATGGGCTAAATGGCCAGGTCACATGGAACCCGAAGGCTCAGAGAAGGTTGGGGGAGGGGACCTACTGGAACAGCTGTTGGGAGACAGATGGTAGCCTCCCGTCAAGACCATCCAGCGTGTTCTTTAACGTGCACAGGGTATGGCTCTCCTGCACATGGGACCACGGCTTAACGTCCCATCCGACGGACGGCGGCCTTTCCAAGCCCATCGGTGTCCCCTACTGACCGTGGGCAGGGCGGGGAATTTTGCGGAGATAAATCTCAACGCTGACCCAGCTGGGACTCGAACCTGGGAACTACAGATTACGAGCCTGGCGCGCTACCGACTGAACCACCCCCGCCCCTATAACAATAAACGATTATCTTAAAATCATGGCAAAGGAAAACTAATACAACTTCTAACAAAACGAAACATATTCTTCTATTCACATGTTTTGTCTGTTAGATGAACTTTCTCTGTTCCTGTAGAATTTGGGCTCAAAGGCCAGGTGGCTAAAATCCCGAGACTCAGCCTTGGGATTATAATGACTCTTTTCTCTCTTAAAAATGGCTTCGGATTCTGTGAGTTTTTTCTCTGAGAAACAATCCTAATCTTCGGTTTCTAGTAACTTTTTTGCTTTAGGATTCTAGTGACTTTTATTTTCTCTTAAGAAAGGATCTTACTAAATCTTAAGGTTTTAGTGCTTTTTTCTCTTAAAAAAAAAGTTACTTAGTCTTAGGATTTTGTTGTTTTTCTCTTTAAAAAATCTTAGGTTGGGTTAGGTTGTTTTACCTCTGAGCGGCACTTTTTTGCACAACGTGGGCTAAATGGCCAGGTCACATGGACCCCGAAGGCTCAGAGAAGATTGGGGGAGGGGACCCACTGGAACAGCTGTTGGGAGACAGATGGTAGCCTCCCGTCAAGGCCATCCAGCGTGTTCTTTAACGTGCACAGGGTATGGCTCTCCCGCACACGGGGCCACGGCTTAACGTCCCATCCGACGGACGGCGGCCTTTCCAAACCCATCGGTGTCCCCTACTGACCGTGGGCAGGGCGGGGAGTTTTGCAGAGATAAATCACAACGCTGACCCAGCTGGGACTCGAACCTGGGAACTACAGGTTACGAGCTTGGCTCACTACCGACTGGGCCACCACCACCCCATAAAAAAATATCTTGGTCTTCTGATTCTAGTGACTTTTATTTTCTCTTAAAGAAAGATCTTACTTACTCTTTGGATTTCAGTTATATTTTCTCTTATAAAATATTTTAGTATTCGGATTTTAGTGACTTTTGTTTTATTAGGAATAATCCTAATCTTCGAATTTTAATGACTTGCTTTTATCTCTCAGAAAAGATTTTTGTTTTAGAATTTTAGTGACTTTTTGTTCTCTTAAAAAAGATCTTACTTAGTCTTGGGATTATAGGGACTTTTTTCTCTTTAACAAAGTTAATCTTGGGATTTTAGTCTTTTCTTAGAAACGATTCTAATATTCGGATTCTAGTGACTGTTTTTTCTATTAAAAAGATCTTCCTTAGTGTTAGGATTTTAGAGACTTTTTTTTCTCTTAAAAAGCATCTTACGTAGTTTTGGGATGCTAATCTTTTTTTTTCTCTTAGAAAAGATCTTAATCTTGGAATAACAGTGACTTTTCTATAAAAAAAGAGTCATTAGAATTCCAAGATTAAAAGGAAAAAAAGACACTAGAATCGTAAAATTGAGAAGAAAATGCCACTAGAGACTCCCACGACACATATAAGTCCATACAATTTCAAGAATAAAAAAAAAGGAAGTGGAATTCCAAGAATTAAAAGAAGAAAAAGTCACTAGAATTTCAAGACTCGTAAAAAAAAATCGCTACTATTGAGACCCAGAAAAAAATAAACTTAGGAAAAAAGAAAAGCACCAGACTACCAAGAGTTACAAAAAAAAAGCGCTGGAATCTAAAGACTAAGCAATTAAATTCAAGACTCATATAAAGAAAATCACTAGAATCCCATGACTCAGAAAAAAGTCCCTAGAATCCAACACTCAGAGAAAAAAAATCAATAGACTACCAAGAAAAAGAAAGTGAATAGAATCCAAAAACTGAAAATTTTTAAACATAGGATAGAAAAGAATCCTGGAAGCTACTCGTAGCTTATATAGGCCTTCTCGTAAAAGGACATGCCCTACTAAGACCGAAGTCACTGCTGACCACTGCCTGAGTTAGAGCTAACAGAACACATAAAATTTGCCCTGCTGAAAGAGTAGCTACAGTAGTTCCCTAACTGCTATATCAGGAGGGAAAAGTTAAGGAAAGAATAAGCAAAAGTAACCAGAATTCCAAGGAGTCATAAAAAAAAATGAGCGAGTTGTGCATCAAATGAAAGCTTTGTGGCATGGGAGTATTTGCAGGTTATAAAAAAAAAACCGTGCTTTCCTCCCCTGCAGTAAAGGGGTAAAATATCTTTCTAGTATATGCTTTCCCGGACAGGCCCAAGTTTTTAGTCGTCCCGTGGCCGAGTGGTTAGCACGCTTGGCTAGTGATCTAAGGGACCTGGGTTCGAGCCCAGGATTAGGCATGGATGTGTGTGTCGTTTTTCTGCTGAGGTCCTGCCATCCTCTCAGATCTCCTACTGTGGCATATAAACTGACACTCCTGTCAGACCTCTGTGGCAAGCAGCTGCTTGAGGGGGTATTTATTTATTTATATGCTATGAACGCGAGGATGCGTCATTTTATGCCAAATGAAAAGTTGTCTTATGGGGAGTGTTATAGGAGGTTATGAACATATTTGCCCTCGTAATTTCTTCTCTCCTAAAACGGAGGCAATGTGATAAGAGTCGTAAAACGTACATGGATATGCGATATTCTAGGTAAAATTTTACCCATTACCATCTCCATCTGAGAATAAGCCCAGTTAGCATAAGTAAAAACATATAAGAAAACCATCCCGGGTAGTTTACTTATTATATGCAAAAAGCTAAAAATAGCAAATTTCATGCACAAGAGACCTAAAACGAGTGGCTTTCCTCAGAGAAGTCCATCATTTTAGGCCTGTTGTACTTATTAAGAACATTATGATCATAATTAAGCAAAGAAGAAATAATCTCATTAGGATTATTTTTAACAGCCTCTAAAAACCTTTTTGAGATGCATTTCATATGAGTATATATGTGGTCGATGCCCAAGACTTTATGAAGTTGTCTGATAGTATAGTAACAAACCAAGGGGCATCGACCGCAGATCTCAATATTTTGTTTTGCAAGACCTGAATATCACGTATATAAATATGATAGAGTTGTTTTACCATATTTTATGAGTGATGTGGTATTAAAAAGCTTGTGGTAGGTAGTGAGTTAGTTTGCCTGCGAAAAAATGCGCAGAAATTACACGAGGGTTAATCTCAACAAATTGTATCCCAAGTTAGAGCTTATGTTGAATTCAATATCGATGGTCACTCCAAATCATAACTCAACACACTTCCCTTTTCAACAAAAGGAGTAAGGAAGTGGAGGTCGATCTTTAGGAGTCGAAAGCAAATGGTAGCAGTTTCAAAGATACGTGTTTTTAGTGACAAAGTAAAAAAAATAAATTGAAATTTAAAAAATACCAATTTTTCTCGTCCAAAAAAGAAGTCTGTTATAATGAGATAAACACCGATCGGGACTCCTTCACCAAAAGGGCACCTGTAAAATGTCCGAAAGGGAATTCGCAGAGGGCGCAACCATACCTTCAGAAGCCTTCACCTGGACGTAGCCAATGGAGAAGAGATTTGATGTGGAAGGAACCAATAGAGAAAGGGATTGACGTGGTCGGATCCCATGGAGTAGGGGTTCGGCATGGTCGGATTCATTGGAGAAGAATTTGAGGTTGTCAGATCCAATGGAGTAAGGGGTTGATGTCGGATCCAGTGGAGATTGGGGATTGATGTCGGATCCAGTGGACAAGGTGATTGACGTTTTCGGATCCAATGGAATAGGGGTTTGACATGATCGGATCTATTAGAGAAAGGGTTTGAAGTTGTCGGATCCAATGGAGTAGGTTGGGTTGTTTTACCACTGAGCGGCACTTTTTTGCACACCATGGGCTAAATGGCCAGGTCACATGGACCCCGAAGGCTCAGAGAAGGTTGGGGGAGGGGACCCACCGGAACAACTGTTGGGAGACAGATGGTAGCCTCCCGTCAAGGCCATCCAGCGTGTTCTTTAGCGTGCACAGGGTATGGCTCTCCCACACACGGGGCCATGGCTTAACGTCTCATCCAACGGACGGCGGCCTTTCCAAGCCCATCGGTGTCCCCTACTGACCGTGGGCAGGGCGGGGAATTTTGCCCAATGGAGTAGGAGTTTGATGGTCAGTCCAATAGAGAAGTGGGTTGATGTTGGATCCAATGGAGTAGGAGTGTGATGGTCAGTCCAATAGAGAAATGGGTTGATGTCGGATCCAATGGAGTAGGAGTTTGACGGTCAGTCCAATAGAGAAGTGGGTTGGTGTCGGATCCAATGAAGTAGGAGTTTGACGGTCAGTCCAATAGAGAAGTGGGCTGATGTCGGATCCAACGGAGTAGGAGTTTGACGGTCAGTCCAATAGAGAAGTGGGTTGATGTTGGATCCAATGGAGTAGGAGTTTGACGGTCAGTCCAATAGAGAAGTGGGTTGATGTTGGATCCAATGGAGTAGGAGTTTGACGGTTAGTCCAATAGAGAAATGGGTTGATGTTGGATCCAATGGAGTAGGAGTTTGACGGTTAGTCCAATAGAGAAGTGGGTTGATGTTGGATCCAATGGAGTAGGAGTTTGACGGTTAGTCCAATAGAGAAGTGGGTTGATGTTGGATCCAATGGAGTAGGAGTTTGACGGTTAGTCCAATAGAGAAGTGGGTTGATGTTGGATCCAATGGAGTAGGAGTTTGACAGTCAATCCAATAGAGAAGTGGGTTGATGTTGGATCCAATGGAGTAGGAGTTTGACGGTCAGTCCAATAGAGAAGTGGGTTGATGTCGAATTCTATGGAAATGGGAATTGATGTGGTTGGATACAATGGAGAAGAGATTTGACGTGGATTAATCCAATGGGAAAGGGGTTTAACGTGGTTCAGCCCAATGTTGAAGTTATTTTACATTGAAATAATAGGTTTACATACTTGATTCTATTTTAGGGCAACTGGGTTGTTGGGCTGTTTTAGCTCTGAGTGGCCTTTTCAGGACACAATGGGCTAAATTGCAAGCTCACAAGGGCCCGAGTACTCGGAAAAGGTTGGGGAAAGAGGACCCATTGAATAGCTGTTAGGTGAAGGAGGGTAGCGTCTGGCCAAGGCCATCCATTGTGTTCTTTAACGTGCACAGGGAATAAATCCTTCGCATGCAGCTAAACGTACCAATCCGACGGCTTTTCCAAGGCAATCGGTGTACGGGAACAGCCTTACAAAACGTATAAGTAGGATAGTCCACCTTTTTAGAGAAAGGGGCTAAAATACCATAACTCGTCCCCTCCCACATCACACTTAACTTTGAGTACGTCGCTAGTTCATTACTAAAGTAATGAAATTATTCCTTCAAAACATTTGGTTGGTAGGTGGTGATGGGGCTTAAAGTTTTGTTGTGTTACCTCTGAGCAGCACTTTTTTTGCACACAACGGGCTAAATGACAAGTCACAAGGACCCCGAAGGCTCAGAGAAGTTGGGGGAGGGGACGCACCGGAACAGCTGTTGGGAGACAGATAGTAGCCTCCCATCAAATCCATCCATCATCATGTTCTTTAACGTGCACAGATTATGGATTTAATGTCTAATCAGACGGGACGGATGTTTATCCAAGTACATCGGAGAGGTTTAAAGAGTACTAGAGTTACTTCAAGACCGTGGTAAAATATTCGAGTATTTTTCAGACTACGTAAAATATCTGTGCTCTTTTCAGACCGCAAGAAAATATTTGTGTATTTTTCAGACCATGGGAAAATATTGGTGTATTTTTTTCGAACTGCGAGAAAATATTCGGGAATTATTCAGACCGCAGGAAAATATTAGGGGATTTTTCAGACTGCGGGAAAATATTAGGGAGATTTTTCAGACTACGGGAAAATATTCGAGCGTTTTTCAGAATGCAGGAAAATATTTTTGCATTGTCGAGACCTCGGAGAAATATTGGTGCATTTTTCAGACCGCGGGAAAATATTTTTGCATTTTTCAGATCGGGGGAAATATTTGTGTATTTTTCTGACCTTGGGAAATTTTTTTTGTATTTTTCAGACCATCGGAAACTATTAGGGCTTTTTTCAGACTGCAGGAAAATATTTGGGCATTTTTTAGAACGAGGAAAAGTATTTGTGCATTTTTCTGACCGTGGAAAAATATTTGTGCATTTTTCTGAATGCGGAAAAATAATTGTGTATTATTCTGATTGTGGGAAATTTTTTTTGTATTTTTCAGACTGTGGGAAAATATTTTTGCATTTTTTGCACTATGGAAAAATATTTGTGCATTTTTCAGACAGCAGGAAAATATTTGGGCATTTTTCAGACAGCAGGAAAATATTTGTGCATTTTTCAGACAGCAGGAAAACATTTGGGCATTTTCAAGACTGCAGGAAAACATTTGGGCATATTTCAGAACGCTGGAAAATATTTTTTCATTTTTCAGATCGCGGAAAAATATTTGTGTATTTTAAGACCGCGATAAAATATTTGGGCATTTTTCAGACAGCGAGAAAATATTTTTGATTGGGGCATTTTTCAGACTGTGGGAATATATTTGGGCATTTTTCAGACTGCAGGAAAGTATTCGGGCACTTTTCACATTGCGAGAAAATATTCGTGCATTTTCAGACCATAGAAAAGTATTCGGGTATTTTTTAGACCGTGGGAAACTATTCGGGCTTTTGCATTTTCTGACCATGGGAAAGTATTTGTGTATGTTTAAGATCACGACAAAATATTCGGCATTTTTCAAATTGCGGAAAAATATTTTTGCATTTCTTCTGACTGTGGGAAAATATTCGTGCATTTTTCAACTGCGGGAAACTATTCGAGCATTTTCCAGATCGCAGGAAAATATTTGGGCATTTTTCAGACCGCAGGAAACTATTCGGGCATTTTTGAGAACACAGTAAAATATTAGGTATTTTTCAGACCGCGGGGAAAATATTTGTGTATTTTCAGACCACAGTAAACTATTCGGGCATTTTCAAAACGCAGAAAAATATTTTTGCATTTTTCAAACTGCGAGAAAATATCCGGGTAATTTTTCAAGTACAGTGCATTGTGATATTTTGATATTTCACATTTATAATTTGCTTACAAGAATCATTGTAATAATTTTGCATTTCAGTTTAACAATTGTACAACAATATAATGTGCAATGCACTCTATGTAATTAATTTTTTAATATATTCCCACGCTAGTAACATTATTGATCAAAAATTCTTACTTTACAGAGGTGGTTCCCTGAATGGCAATTTTTATGCTTATTGCAGCAACCATGGAGTAAAAATATCGAAGTTTGTTTAAAAATACTGAAAATTTTCAAGATTCAGATCAAATGTTATCCATCTTTTAATTTCTTTGACCAATTCATTTTTATACATAAATATTTTATATAACTTGGGATCAGATTATAAATTTTTATAGCTAAATAAATGTAATACCTGGTGACAAGGGTTTCTTAATCATAAACTCTTCTATTAACAGATTTTCTGACAACCTAGTATCTGCTACAAAATGTCTACTTGTTTGATTGTTCCAAGATTTCTGCAAGTGTTTCATTGAGTTAAATATCTATATTTCTCTTAATTTCATAATTTCTAGTGACCGTAACATTGATTTACATTCTCTTCTTTTTTTCATAATACATTGAATTATATGATTTTGAACTCCTAACGGTTTTATGTGTTTGTCATTGCTTAAATAAGATTTTATCCAGGCATTGTAAATAATTTCGAGAAGCGAAATATCTGCAAATTTCTTGATAAAATAAAATTTAAGAATGATTGCATTAACATTTTTGCATACTTTATCTATTTGTAAATTCCATGTCAATTTTCTATCCATCACTATTCCCAAGTAACAATAGTTTTCGACTCCTTCAATAGATTCGGAATTACAGAGTTAGTCGAGTTGGGTTGTTTTACCTCTGAGCGGCACTTTTTTGCACACCATGGGCTAAATGGCCAGGTCACATGGACCCCGAAGGCTCAGAGAAGGTTGGGGGAGGGGACCCACTAGAATAGCTGTTGGGAGACAGATGGTAGCCTCCCGTCAAAGCCACCCAGCGTGTTCTTTAACGTACACAGGATATGGCTCTCTCCCGTACACGAGGCCACGGCTTAACGTCCCATCCGACGGACGGCGGCCTTCCCAAGCCCATCGGTGTCCCCTACTGACCGTGGGCAGGGCGGGGAATTTTGCGGAGATAAATCTCAACGCTGACCCAGCTGGGACTCGAACCTGGGAACTACAGATTACGAGCCTGGCGCGCTACCGACTGAGCCACCCCCGCCCCAACTACATAGTTAGAGTCTGCTATTTCCTATACGATACCAAATTTTTCCTTTAAAATTATCCTGTTCATTTTTGTTAATTCTGATATATATTTTGTCTTTTTAATATTTAAAATTAAGTTGTTTTGAAATTATTCTCCTATTTTTTCTAGATCTTGATCTGATTGGTAATAGAGAGGATTTATTATTGACCTAACTTCAAAGTCGTATCATCTGCCAATGTTATGATTTTACATATAAATTCAAGTTACAAAGATCATTAATATAAACTAAAAATAATATTGACCCCAGTACGGATCCTTGCGGCACTCCGTATTTGATCTCTACTTCTCCATTTAGACAATTTCCGATTTTAATTCTTTGTTTCTGCGCTTTAAATAGCTATCAAACCATTTCAACACAGTTCCCTAAAACGCGGTTCTTCGAATTTAAATACCAAAATTTCATGAAAAATGGTATCGAAGTTTTTTAATATCTAAAAATAATACCGATTTTTCATTTTTATTTATATTTATAAAAATTCTGGATGTTAATTCTAAAACAGTATCTTTTGTTCCTACACCTTTTCTAATTCCATATTGATTAAAAAAAGAAAATACCCCCTCAAGCAGCTGCTTGCCACAGAATTCTGACAGCAGCCTGTCAGTATAATATGCCATGGTAGGTCTGTGAGGATGGCAGGACCTCAGCAGAAAACAACACAGACATCTATGCCTGCGTGGTAAAAAACCCGGGGCTCGAACCCAGGTCCCGTAAATCAGTAGCCAAGCGCGCTAACCACCTGAACAATAATTATTTTTATCTAGGAAGGAAACTACTTTTTCTTTTACTACTTTTTCATAAATTTTGGAAAACACCGATAACAAAGATATGGGTCTGCAGTTTTCCAAACTCCCTACTTCACCTACTTTATGCGGGGCGGGGGTGGCTCAGTCGGTAGCTCGTCAGGCTCGTTATCTGTAGTTCCCAGGTTCGAGTCCCAGCTGGATCAGCGTCTAGATTTATATCCGCAAAATTCCCCGCCTTGCCCACGGTCAGTAGGGGACACCGATGGGCTTAGAAAGGCCGCCGTCCGTCGGATGGGACGTTAAGCCGTGGCCCCGTGTGCGGGAGAGCCATACCCTGTGCACGTTAAAGAACACGCTGGATGGCCTTGACGGGAGGCTACCATCTGTCTCCCAACAGCTGTTCCAGTGGGTCCCCTCCCCCAACCATCTCGAAGCATTCAGGGTCTATGTGACCTGGCCATTTAACCCATGGTGTGCAAAAAAGTGCCGCTCAGAGGTAAAACAACCCAATCCTGAATTCTGTAATCACGTGACACGAAGGTTGCCAGATCACTCATTTCTAAAATAATCGTTGCGAGATATTTTTTCTGAATTCTGTAATCAACCATAGTGTTCGGATACTTTTTTGAGCGACTGTAGGTTGTCATATTATTTTGATACTAGTTCGTGTGGGCTCCTCACGGAAATTTTGAGCGTTTGCAGTTACCGTTCACAGCCAACTGGAGCGTGTGCAGTTATTGCACACGCTCCAGTTTGCTGTGAACGGTAACTGGACAGTTGCTGTACACGCTCCAGATATTTTTCCTGAATTCTGTAATCACGTGACACGAAGGTTGCCAGATAACTGATTTATAAAAAAATCGTTGCCAGATATTTTTTCTGAATTCTGTAATCAACCAAAGTGTTCGGATATTTTTTTTGAGCGACTGTACCAGGCCAGAATATAGAAAGAAACAAAATGCGGGGGGGGGGGGGGGGGGGGGGAAATTCCTCCAGAAAAAAGTGAATGGCGGGGGTAAGGGCAAGAGACTATTTCCCCTCTTTTTAGAGGTCTTTAAACGTTTCTTGAAAAATGCATGAAATACAAATAAGTTTAAGTACAATTTCCCAAATACTCCACCGAACAGGAAAGGTTCGAATGATGTTCTGTGGAATGAAATTGTTTTTTAACGGTAATTTTAGTTTCGGGCACATAATTTAGAGCTAAAACTATACAAACACACTTGTTTTGGATTTAAAACAGACATAAGTTTGAGGGTTTGTATAAGACGATGATGCTGTCCCATGGCCGAGTGGTTAGCGCGCTTGGCTACTGATCTAAGGGACCTGGGTTCGAGCCCCGGGTAAGGCATTGTTGTTTGTGTCGTTTTTCTGCTGAGGCCCTTCCATCCTCTCAGACCTTCTACTATGGCATATAAACTGACAGGCTCCTGTCAGACCTCTGTGGCAAGCAGCTGCTTGAGGGGGTATTTATTTATTTCTTATTTATAAGACGATGAGATTTCGGGAGGGTTGTGGGTTGGGTTGTTTTACCTCTGAGCGGCACTTTTTTGCACACCATGGGCTAAATGGCCAGGTCACATGGACCGTGACCGGGAGAGCCATACTCTGTGCATGTTAAAGAACATGCTGGATGGCCTTGACGGGAGGCTACCATCTGTCTCCCAACAGCTGTTCCAGTGGGTCCCCTCCCCCAACCTTCTCTGAGCCTTGGGGGTCACATGTGACCTGGCCATTTAGCCCATGGTGTGCAAAAAAGTGCCGCTCAGAGGTAAAACAACCCAACAACCCAACCTACTTTATGAATAGGCATAACAAGTGCAGTTTTCAAGATATCTGGAAAAATGTCTTGCTGCAGGGATTTTTCAGTAAACATAAGATACCTTAATTTTTTGATAAATTTCCTTTACTATTTGAACTGTAATACCATGCATTCCCTCTGATTTCCCAGTTTCTAAGTTTCTTACTCAATAACGAATTTGATATTCGTAAATATCATCATCCTCAAGCAGCCATGGGCTACGGAGGTCCAACCAGACCGCGCAATTTAGTTCTCCAAGCATATCTGTCCCGAGCTACATCTGCTGCCTCTGGCCATAGAACAGTGTCTTGTTAGAATATCGGCTACTAACAAGATCCACCGCATTCTAGGTCTCCCCCTCTTCCTGAGGCCTTTAGGCACACTGTTCATAACCATATTAATAAATCTATAATTATCCATATGGGCGCCATAGTCAACAAGAAAATATTTCTCATACTGCTTGGTATGTCAATGTATCTGATATCTGTTTTAAATTCAGACGCTAACGTTTCTGCTGTTTCTTTAAAATACATATTAAACTTATTGCTATAGTGCCTATAAGTATAGGGGGCAGGGGTGGCTCAGTCGGTAGCGCGCCAGGCTCGTAATCTGTAGTTCCCAGGTTCGAGTCCCAGCTGGGTCAGCGTTGAGATTTATCTCCGCAAAATTCCCCACCCTCTAACGGTCAGTAGGGGACACCGATGGGCTTGGAAAGGCCGCCGTCCTTCGGATGGGAAGTTAAGCCGTGGCCCCGTATGACGGAGAGCCATACCCTGTGCACGTTACAGAACACGCTGGATGGCCTTGACGGGAGGCTACCATCTGTCTCCCAACAGCTGTTCCAGTGGGTCCCCTCCCCCAACCTTCTCTGAGCCTTCGGGGTCCATGTGACCTGGCCATTTAGCCCATGGTGTTTAAAAAAGTGCCGCTCAGAGGTAAAACAACCCAACGTATAAGTATAGTATGGCATTCGCCTATTAAAATCTGACAGAAAAAGTGTCCCATACCAGTAGAGGGCGCTGGGAACGATATTCTTGCCTTGTTAACATTACCTTCTATGGACGTTTCGCTTTTCAATAACTTTTAAACATAGAAGCATTTATGCAATGATTTTACCATTCCAATGCACATTATTCCTAAGTATTTTAACTGAACTGGTAAAACTTAGAGAACGCTTGAGCAAGTACATTTATTTTAAAACGAAGAAAATTGATGGCCGTTCGATCAAAACAAACCGCATTCCTCTTTATGTATCAGAGCGCTGAAGTGATCGTTTTGATTGGCTCTTTGATAAACTCTTCGAATGACACGTGATGTAATATATGCTGTAACATGTGACGTTTGGACTCGCAAATTGTAATAGAAGTCTTAGGCGTAGATATCCTTGTAAATTGCAAAAGCAATTTGAACCTTTTTAATTGGCTAAACAAGAATGCATGCATCATGATTATTATTTCTTGTTTAGCCAATTATAACGTTTTAAATTGCCTTTGCAATTTACAAGGATATCTACGCCAGGACTTCTATTACAATTGGCGAGTCCAAACGTCAGATATTAGTAGGTATGTTATTTGTCACATCTTCAAATTATAAAATATACTTCAAGTAATAAAAATTTGAATTAACCGACAGGTTAGATCATTTTAATACTGCAAATTATTAGTATCATGATTATTCTGTATTAAAACGCTCTAACCTATCGATTAATTCAAATTTTTATTACTCCCTTTCAACCCACAACCCCCACTTCACCACTCTGAATACACCAATTGGTCATAAACAGATCCCCATAACCCTCATTATAAGGAGAAAAAATTATGGTATCAAATATCCTTTAATTCACAAGGAATACAGTTTGCACTGGACCCCTTCGAGTCTACTTCACTGCATTCCACTTCATTGTTATTGCTAATCTAACTGGCCAACAACCATCTCCTTACCCCCATATACTTCATTTCACAACCCCATTAAATTAATGGCACATTTTTAAATTTTTAAGGGCAGTTAATTAAAGGCCCCTCTCACCCCTAAAAATTCTATTTCTACAGTTAACTCCCTCCAATACAAGAGGATTTAAAGAATATAAAAGTTCTATCTTAGCCCCCCCCCCACCCAGGGCACAAATTTCCACCCCTGTTCAAGAACCCAGACCCCTCATCCCCCACACCATTAAAAATTTATAACTATCTCAATCCCATGCCTTTAACTACAGTCCATCCCATTTCCTAGGTCCCAGCTGGGTCAGCGTTGAGATTTATCTCCGCAAAAATTTCCCGCCCTGCCCACGGTCAGTTAGGGGACACCGATGGGCTTGGAAAGGCCGCCGTCCGTCGTATGGGACGTTAAGCCGTGGCCCCGTGTGCGGGAGAGCCATACCCTGTGCACGTTAAAGAACACACTGGATGGCCTTGACGGGAGGCTACCATCTGTCTCTCCAATAGCTGTTCCAGTGGGTCCCCTCCCCCAACCTTCTCTGAGCCTTCGGGGTGACCTGGCCATTTATCCCATGGTGTGCAAAAAAGTGCCGCTCAGAGGTAAAACAACCCAACCTTTTTTAACTGAATCTTCCACTATTAATATAAATTCTTGAAACCATCATCGATATCTAAATTTATAACCCGATCCCGATTTACACCTTCAAAATTTCCCTTTACTTATAAAAAATTTACTTTTTCAACTAAATAATCATGCTTTTCTTTCTCTCGACTAATAGGAAAACCAATTCCATCGAGCGTTAAGCCTATAAAAATGAACCGTTTAAAAAAAAATATTATATGTTTCATATTTACTAGGATCTATATTTTTTAATAAAAATGTTGTCAAGACAAGTACCCGACTGCGGTCTGCTAATTTCTTCATGACTCGAGACGAAACCATTTGTTGTAAGGACATCAATGTATTTCTTAGAATTATTTCCATCATTTAAGATACCAATATTTGTCTCCCACCATTATTACATACATATCATCTGTAAGTGTCAATATATTATCTATTTCTTCAGAAAATTTTGTAATTATATATTAATACATTCTGTAAATTTCGAACAAACAAATCTTTACCGTATTAAAAGTAATTACAATTTTCAATACATCAGCAGTAATAGCTTTAATATTTTTATTTTGAGCAATAATGCTAAGAGATTTTTTACGTAAAGAATTTCTCCACAGATTTATTAAGAATTCCACCTTTGGAATAGAAATCAGAGCCGTCAATATCACCTTCGATGTTTTTCATTCAGAATTCTGTTAGAATCATGACATCCGGTTCCATATTTGCTAAATTTAGAAAAATCCAAAAGCTATCAAAAAATTTCCCCCTATTTCTAATGTTTCCTGTTCTAATTTTAAGCCCATTTCCAATTTCCCTTATCATAGACTCCATTATTCCCTGTAACATATAAATTCCTCATTTTACTATTTACTCAAATATTTCATCAGCATAACATTCGGTAATTCTATATCATCCCATCAACATCTTCCGAACATCTTATACTTTGTGCCTCTACATTTTCGTCTTTTCTGACATATACCTTGGTATCTCGTATCCAAACAAACTTGTAACCTTTTTCCTTTTGTTTTCACCTCATACAATAGGTATTTATTTTCTGGAGCAAGGTGGTCGTTGATAAAATGCTTCCCTTTTTCATATAAGTCGTTAATATTCTTGATACTCAGATCATTTTTGGCTCTTCATTTTCCAACCCATTCCTCTTTCATTTTCTTTAATCCCAATTGAACTACAAGTATTTTGCAGATCGCGACAAACTATTCGAGTACTTTGCAGATTGCGACAAACTATTTGAGTGTTTTGCAGATCACGACAAACTATTCGGGCAATTTGCAGATCGCGACAAACTATTCGAGAATTTTGCAGATCGCGACAAACTATTCGAGTATTTTGCAGATCGCGACAAACTATTCGGGCAATTTGCAGATCGCGACAAACTATTCCGGCAATTTGCAGATCACGACAAACTATTCGAGTATTTTGCAGATCACGACAAACTATTCGAGTATTTTTCAGATCGCGACAAACTATTCGGGTATTTTTCAGATCGCGACAAACTATTCGGGTATTTTTCAGATCGCGACAAACTATTCGGGTATTTTTCAGATCGCGACAAACTATTCGGGTATTTTTCAGATCGCGACAAAGTATTCGGGTATTTTTCAGATCGCGACAAACTATTCGGGTATTTTTCAGATCACGACAAAATATTCGGGTATTTTGCAGATCGCGACAAACTATTCGGGTATTTTTCAGATCGCGACAAACTATTCGGGTATTTTGCAGATCACGACAAACTATTCGAGTATTTTTCAGATCGCGACAAACTATTCGGGTATTTTGCAGATCGGGACAAACTATTCGGGTATTTTGCAGATCGCGACAAACTATTCGGGTATTTTGCAGATCGCGACAAAGTATTCGGATATTTTGCAGATCGCGACAAAGTATTCGGATATTTTGTAGATCGCGACAAAGTATTCGGGTATTTCGCAGATCGCGACAAACTATTCGAGTATTTCGCAGATCGCGACAAACTATTCGAGTATTTCGCAGATCGCGACAAACTATTCGGGTATTTCGCAGATCGCGACAAAGTATTCGGGTATTTCGCAGATCGCGACAAAGTATTCGGGTATTTTGCAGATCGCGACAAAGTATTCGGGTATTTCGCAGATCGCGACAAAGTATTCGGGTATTTTGCAGATCGCGACAAAGTATTCGGGTATTTCGCAGATCGCGACAAACTATTCGGGTATTTCGCAGATCGCGACAAACTATTCGGGTATTTCGCAGATCGCGACAAACTATTCGGGTATTTCGCAGATCGCGACAAACTATTCGGGTATTTCGCAGATCGCGACAAACTATTCGGGTATTTCGCAGATCGCGACAAACTATTCGGGTATTTCGCAGATCGCGACAAACTATTCGAGTATTTTGTGGATCGCGACAAACTATTCGAGTATTTTGTGGATCGCGGCAAACTATTCGAGTATTTTGTGGATCGCGACAAACTATTCGAGTATTTTGTGGATCGCGACAAACTATTCGAGTATTTTGTGGATCGCGACAAACTATTCGAGTATTTTTCAGATCGCGACAAACTATTCGAGTATTTTGCAGATCGGGACAAAGTATTCGGATATTTTGCAGATCGCGACAAAGTATTCGGATATTTTGCAGATCGCGACAAAGTATTCGGATATTTTGCAGATCGCGACAAAGTATTCGGATATTTTGCAGATCGCGACAAAGTATTCGGATATTTTGCAGATCGCGACAAAGTATTCGGATATTTTGCAGATCGCGACAAAGTATTCGGATATTTTGCAGATCGCGACAAAGTATTCGGATATTTTGCAGATCGCGACAAAGTATTCGGATATTTTGCAGATCGCGACAAAGTATTCGGATATTTTGCAGATCGCGACAAAGTATTCGGATATTTTGCAGATCGCGACAAAGTATTCGGATATTTTGCAGATCGCGACAAAGTATTCGGATATTTTGCAGATCGCGACAAAGTATTCGGATATTTTGCAGATCGCGACAAAGTATTCGGATATTTTGCAGATCGCGACAAAGTATTCGGATATTTTGCAGATCGCGACAAAGTATTCGGATATTTTGCAGATCGCGACAAAGTATTCGGATATTTTGCAGATCGCGACAAAGTATTCGGATATTTTGCAGATCGCGACAAAGTATTCGGATATTTTGCAGATCGCGACAAACTATTCGGGTATTTTGCAGACCGCGGAAAAATATTGGATTATTTTTCAGAACTCATCAATACATTGCAGCAATCTGATGTAGTATGAAGGGAAATGTGTTGAGAACCTCAGGTCGATAAAATATTTCTGAGTTGAGCATATCAGTGTTATTCAATCCGATCAACTGCCATCTGATATATTGAGGAATCTGATTTCTTCAACCGATAACGAATAGAGCCAAGAGACCAACCTTTTAATCGAGAAAGACGTTGCTGCGGAATACTATAATTTTCTGTAACGGAAGTGATGTAACAATATCCGTGCCAGGAGGAGATGGGAGGAAATTTCTCAGGATTGTTGGAATGTCGCCAGAGGAAAGTATGAAGAATGAAAATGCGTCGCAGATGAGGTTAATATTTCATTGTTTCAAGGAAGAGATTGTTGCGAAATCAAAAATAACAGATGCAAAATTGTCGGTTGCATATTTAAATATAACCACATTGCAAAACTCAAGAAAAAATGTTCATACAGAAAGTGCCCCCCCAAAAAAATCTTAGTATATAAATTAATACCATGCAAAAGTTATTGACGATAACAATTTTCTTTATATGCAATATACGTATTCTGGGTTTGGCTATTTTATTTCCGAGTAGCACATTTTTTTGCACATAATGGGTTTATTGTTTGGGTTGCTTTGCATCTGATCGACAATTTTCTTTTTTTGTACACAATGGGCAAAATGGCCAGGTGACAATAACCCCAAGAGTTCAGAGAAGGTTGAGGGGACCGACTGGACAGCTGCTGGGAGACCTCCAATCAAGACAGATGGTAGCCTCCAATCAAGGCCATCCAGTGTTTGCTTTATTGTGCTCAGGGTACTCCTCTCTGGCACCTGGGGCCATGGCTTTACATCCCATCCGACGGACGGCGGCCTTTCCAAGCCCATCGGTGTTCTCTACTGGACCGTGGACAGAGCGGTGAAATCTGCGGAGCCAAATCTCAATGCTGGCCCAACTTAGACTCGAACCTGGGAAATGCAGATTATGAGCCTGGCGCGCTACCGACTGAGCCACACCCCGCCCTCCATGTAGAGTGGCTCAAAAAATATCCGAACACTATGGTTGATTACAGAATTCAGATAAAATATCTACCAACGGTTTTTTTTAGAAATTAGTAATAAATTAGTAGCTCAATAATTACCATATTTTTTTTATTAATTTTTAGTAATAAATTAGTAGCTCAATAATTAGTAGATCAATAATTACCGATTAAAAGGATCGGATTGAATAACACTGATATGCTCAACTCAGAAATATTTTATCGACCAGAGGTTCTCAACACATTTCCCTTCATACTACATCAGATTGCTGCAATGTATTGACGAGTTTTAAAAAATAATCGAATATTTTTTCCGCGGTCTGCAAAATACCCGAATACTTTGTCGCGATCTGCAAAATATCCGAATACTTTGTTATCGGATATTTTAGTATCTGGCAAGTCGAGTGTTTAGCGCACTTGGCTACTGATCTAAGGGACCTGGGTTCGAGCCCCGGGTAAGGCATGGATGTATATGTCGTTTTTCTGCTGAGGTCCTGTCATCCTCTCAGACCTTCTACTATGGCATATAAACAGACAGGCTCCTGTCAGACCTCTGTGGCAAGCAGCTGCTTGAGGGGGTATTTATTTATTTTTTTTTAATTAGTGATCTTCGTACACGAAGGTTGCCAGATCATTAATTTCTAAAAAAAATCACTGCCAGATATTTTTTCTGAATTCTGTAATCAACCAAAGTGTTCGGATATTTTTTTCCATCCACTCTACAGGAGAGTTATGCTTTGTGCATGGATGGGATTGACGGGTCTCTGTCTCCTAACAGCTGGCTTCACGGGCGCCAACTCAACTTGGACTCTCAATATCCTTGTTTGTGGCCACCCAGGACGAAGATTATAGTTAGGTTTTGCCGAAGGTTGGACTTTACTTCTATAATGACCGATGGTGGATAGAAGTAAACATGGCACTGTCCCGTTCGATGTAGTGCAGTCTCTGAATTACGGAGCATCTGGACTTTGTCATTCATTATATTAGTCTTCTAAGAGCTGGGGCGGGGGTGGCTCAGTCGGTAGCGCGTCAGGCTCGTAATCTGTAGTTCCCAGGTTCGAGTCCCAGCTGGGTCAGCGTTGAGATTTATCTCCGCAAAATTCCCCGCCCTGCCCACGGTCAGTAGGGGACACCGATGGGCTTAGGAAAGGCCGCCGTCCGTCGGATGGGACGTTAAGCCGTGGCCCCGTGTGCGGGAGAGCCATACCCTGTGCACGTTAAAGAACACGCTGGATGGCCTTGACGGGAGGCTACCATCTGTCTCCTAATAGCTGTTCCAGTGCGTCCCCTACCCCCAACCTTCTCTGAGCCTTCGGGGTCCATGTGACCTGGCCATTTAGCCTATTGTGTGCAAAAAGGTGCCGCTCAGAGGTAAAACAACACAACCCTTCTAAGAGCTGTCCAGTGGATCTTTTCCCCCAACCTTCTCCGACCCTTAGGGTCCCTTGTGACCTGGCCATTTAGCTCATGGCATGAGAAAATGTTCCGCTCAGATGTAAAACAACCGAATCGTGTAAACTTAACATCACAGTCAACACAGTCAACTGAACACATGTTCATGCATTTCCCACTTACCAAGCTCAATTAGATATTTCCCATGACATTATGATAAGCCTTCCCTCTACTGAACTTTCTCGAGTCGAACATCCAAAAGAGCCGAGTCCTATATCCGTTGGAAGCAGTCACGGCCCCGCACCAACTGCACGTTCTAATTAACATTAATGCGGAACTACCAACACCAGTCGAGGAATACCTCTCCATAACACGCGCCAGCACAAGTGATACACCAGCCGTGCTCTGTTGTCATGGTTACGGAAGGCATCTCATCCCGTCTCCAGGTAAAAGGCTGGCAGATACGACAAAACCCAAGTCCGTACCAAGAGTTGGGGGGAAAGCAGCATTAACCCTTTAGGAGAGATTACATTCAACTCGTTAAACTGAAATAATTTACCTAAAAGAGTGATGAAAGTAGATTGTGCGCTTTAAGAAGTTAGTCCACGAGGATTGCAGGAGTTTTGATTCAAGTTGTGTTAATTCCAATAAAGTCGTGATGCGTTCAAGTTTAAAATAAAAGGGAAAATTGCCTGTTATATGGTCTGGTGATTTTGAGGAAAGGTAAAACGAGCTTTAAAAAATGTCAAAAGGAAATACTGACGCGGTGTCTGAGAAATGGGGAAGCTTATTAAGTCGAGAAACATTGAAATCGATTGGGCGAGATTTAAAAAAAAATCCGTATGGGAAGTTAATGAGGCGAATGAATCAGAATCAATGTTTATTACTTGATGTTTTGAGTGGCAACAGCGCTGGCGAGCATAACGAAATGAATATTATAGGGGAAGCTGATTTTAAATGTGTTAGAAATTGTCAAATGGATTTTTAATTTCAGTTCTGATATGCAAATAGCTGACTTGGATTATGCTGATGATTTTCCCCTTTTGGAAAATGATGTTAAGAAGATGATGATTTTTTTAAAGCTGTTAATGAGTTTGGAAATAGAATATGTTCAGTGATAAACAGAGAGAAAACTAAAGTGAGGAAAATTGGTAAGATGGATGACATTCCAGTATTTTTGGAATGGCTGTGATCTGCAGCAGGTTTTCCATTTTTATTATCTCGAAAATGTTGTTATGGATAATTATTAATCTACAATAGGAGATTTAACAGGAGAATAGGCATTCTGCCTGGACCTTAACGGATCTGTGGAGATTACGGAAAAATAGGTTGGGTTGTTGGGTTGTTTTACCTCTGAGCGGCACTTTTTTGCACACCATGGGCTATAAATGGCCAGGTCACATGGACCCCGAAGGCTCAGAGAAGGTTGGAGGAAGGGACCCACTGGAACAGCTGTTGGGAGACAGATGGTAGCCTCCCGTCAAGGCCATCCAGCGTGTTCTTTAACGTGCACAGGGTATGGCTCTCCCGCACACGGGGCCACGGCTTAACGTCCCATCCGAAGGACGGCGGCCTTTCCAAGCCCATCGGTGTCCCCTACTGACCGTGGGCAGGGCGGAGAATTTTTGCGGAGATAAATCTCAACGCTGACTCAGCTGGGACTCGAACCTGGGAACTACAGATTACGAGCCTGGGGCGCTACCGACTGAGCCACCCCCGCTCCGGGAAAATAGGTGTATACATCTAAGACGCTGAAGTTAGACTGTATGATGGTTTACTTCGTTTTAAAGATTGCTAAAATAAAAATAACTCCTCAAGCAGCTGCTTGCCACAGAGGTCTTGACAGGAGCCTATCAGTTTATATGCCATAGTAGAAGGTCTGAGATGATGGCAGGACCTCAGCAGAAAACAACAGGAACATCCATGCCTTACCCGGGGCTCGAACCCAAATCCCTTAGATCAGTAGCCAAGCGCGCTAACCACTCGGCCACTACTGTAGTGAAAATTTCATCCTTCGTAATTTCATGATTTTGACTCCAGATGCTTACGCAGTATCTTGTGACATTAGCTTCGGTTGTTTTACCTCTGGGCGGCACTTTTTTACACACAATGGACTAAATAGCCAGGTCACAAGGACCCCGAGAGATCAGAGAAGTTTGGGGGAGGTGACCACTGGACAGCTGTTGGGAAACAGATGGTAGCCTCCCGTCAAGGCCATCTACAGGGTATAGCTCTCCCTAATACGGACCTATGGCTTAACGTACTATCCGACGGACGGCGGTCTTTTCAAGCCCATCGGTGTCTCCTACTGACCGTGAACAAAGCGGGGAGTTTTGCGGAGATAAATCTTATCGCTGACCCAGCTGGGACTCGAACCTGGGAAATGCAGATTACGAGCCTTGCGCGCTACCGGCTGAGCCACCTCCGCCCAATGTCATTAGGCAAAGGAGTCGGCAACCTCCTTTGAGTAGCACATTCTGCAGAAATAGACTCCGTTGTTTTAGTGAACAGGAGTGGTTATCTTGCACACGGGTCGACGAAAAAAAAAAGACCATCAGTGTCACTATTTTTTTCGAGGGCAGAGTGGAGTTCTGCTGTCCCGTGGCCGAGTGGTTAGCGCGCTTGGCTCCTGATCAAAGGGACCTGGGTTCGAGCCCCGGATAAGGCATGAATGTTAGTGTCGTTTTTCTGCTGAGGTCTTGCCATCCTCACAGACCTTCTTCTATGGCATATAAACTGACAGGCTCCTGTCAGACCTCTGTGGCAATCAGCTGCTAAGGGGGTATTTTTTTTAGAGTGGAGTTCATATAAATCTCAACGATGGCACTGTTGGGACTAGAACTTAGGAAGTGTAGGATGCGAACCAGGAGCGCTACGGATTGAGCTCCCCCCCCCCGACCCAAGGGCAATTTCAAATAGGCGTTTGCTCGCATTGGCCTACAGTGGCCAAATGCAGCAGACGTAGCTCAGGATAGACGCGTTTTGGTGAGCAAAATTACCCAGTGTGATTGGACCTCCTCAGCTCACGTCTACGGTTGGGTTGTTTTTACCTCTGAGCGGCACTTTTTTGCACACCATGGGCTAAATGGCCAGGTCGCATGGACCCCGAAGGCTCAGAGAAAGGTTGGGGGAGGGGACCCACTGGAACAGCTGTTACGAAACAGATGGTAGCCTCCCGTCAAGGCCATCCAGCGTGTTCTTTAACGTGCACAGGGTATGGCTCTCACGCACACGGGACCACGGCTTAACGTCCCATCCGACGGACGGCGGCCTTTTCAAGCCCATCGGTGTCCCCTACTGACCGTGGGCAGGGCGGGGAAATTTTGCGGAGATAAATCTCAACGCTGACCCAGCTGGGACTCGAACCTGGGAACTACAGATTACGAGCCTGGCGCGCTACCGACTGAGCTACCCCCGTCCCGCTCAGAGAAGGTTGGGGAGGGGACCCACTGGAACAGCTGTTGGGAGACAGATGGTAGCCTCCCGTCAAGGCCACCCAGCGTGTTCTTTAACGTGCACAGGGTATGGCTCTCCCGCATACGGGGCCACGGCTTAACGTCCCATCCGACGGACGGCGGCCTTTCCAAGCCCATCGGTGTCCCCTACCGACCGTGGGCAGGGCGTGGAATTTTTGCGGAGATAAATCTCAACGCTGACCCAGCTGGGACTCGACCCTGGGAACTATATATTACGAGCCTGGCGCGCTACCGACTGAGCCACCCCCGCCCCAATTTGACCGGGTAATGTGGTTTTGTTTGGGAGACCAGAAAATTATTTTGAACAGAAATCTATGGTTCCAATTCGCTTATTATTTTCAGTGTTTTCGAACACAGTGCTTCAGGTGACGCAATAAATGGCTCCCCCATTAGATGCACTGTTGCAAACGTCACGTGGTACAGTGCCTCTCAGATGCGGGCTCCCTGCCATTGTTTCCATCACCACCTGCGCAAGTTCTCACCAGCAGAAGCGTAACCATGACGACGAAAAAAAAAAGATAAAAAAGAAATCTCTGATCTTCCCTGAGTCAAATTTTTTACGTGAAAAACATAATTTTTAGAAGTTCACCTACGTTTGAATTAGAAAAAAAAGTATTTCTTTTTATTTTACTGTCATTTTTAAAGTGTATACTAATATTCAACCAAAAACCACGGGAATTCTATTTTCGAGATTTTTTTTGGGGGGGGGTGGGGGGTGGATTAAATTTGAATGGTACTAGCGATTTAGAACTTTGAGGGTCGAACTCGAGTGATGGCGAAATGCAAAATCTCGTCATGGGCACCGAAAGAATGCGTCCAGGGAAATTTCCAGAAGAATTTTCACCACTACACCAGACATGACTACAGTTTCCCACTACTACACCAGATAGAACTAGTTTTCCTACCACTACACCAGTCATGACTACAATTTCCCACTACTACACCAGATAGAACTAGTTTTCCTACCAATACACCAGTCATGACTAGTTTCCCACTACTACACCAGATAGAACTAGTTTTCCTACCACTACACCAGTCATGACTACAATTTCCCACTACTACACCAGATAGAACTAGTTTTCCTACCACTACACCAGTCATGACTACAGTTTCCCACTACTACACCAGATAGAACTAGTTTTCCTACCACTACACCAGTCATGACTACAATTTCCCACTACTACACCAGATAGAACTAGTTTTCCTACCACTACACCAGTCATGACTACAATTTCCCACTACTACACCAGATAGAACTAGTTTTCCTACCTCTACACCAGTCATGACTAGTTTCCCACTTCTACACCAGATAGAACTAGTTTTCCTACCACTACACCAGATAGAACTAGTTTTCCTACCACTACACCAGACATGACTACAGTTTCCTACCACTACACCAGATAGAACTAGTTTTCCTACCACTACACCAGTCATGGCTACAATTTACCACTACTACACCAGATAGAACTAGTTTTCCTACCACTACACCAGTCATGGCTACAGTTTCCCACTACTACACCAGAGAGAACTGGTTTTCCTACAACTACACCAGACATGACTACAGTTTCCCACTACTACACCAGATAGAACTAGTTTTCCTACCACTACACCAGTCATGACTACAGTTTCCCACTACTACACCAGATAGAACTAGTTTTCCTACCACTACACCAGTCATGACTACAGTTTCCCACTACTACACCAGATAGAACTAGTTTTCCTACCACTACACCAGTCATGACTACAATTTCCCACTACTACACCAGATAGAACTAGTTTTCCTACCACTACACCAGTCACGAGTACAATTTCCCACTACTACACCAGATAGAACTAGTTTTCCTACCACTACACCAGTCATGACTACAGTTTCCCACTACTACACCAGATAGAACTAGTTTTCCTACCACTACACCAGTCATGACTACAGTTTCCCACTACTACACCAGATAGAACTAGTTTTCCTACCACTACACCAGTCATGACTACAGTTTCCCACTACTACACCAGATAGAACTAGTTTTCCTACCACTACACCAGTCATGACTACAATTTCCCACTACTACACCAGATAGAACTAGTTTTCCTACCACTACACCAGTCATGACTACAATTTCCCACTACTACACCAGATAGAACTAGTTTTCCTACCACTACACCAGTCATGACTACAATTTCCCACTACTACACCAGATAGAACTAGTTTTCCTACCACTACACCAGTCATGGCTACAATTTACCACTACTACACCAGATAGAACTAGTTTTCCTACCACTACACCAGTCATGACTACAATTTCCCACTACTACACCAGATAGAACTAGTTTTCCTACCACTACACCAGTCATGACTACAGTTTCCCACTACTACACCAGATAGAACTAGTTTTCCTACCACTATACCAGACATGACTACAGTTTCCCACTACTACACCAGATAGAACTAGTTTTCCTACCACTACACCAGACATGACTACAGTTTCCCGCTACTACACCAGATAGAACTAGTTTTCCTACCACTACACCAGTCATGACTACAGTTTCCCACTACTACACCAGATAGAACTAGTTTTCCTACCACTACACCAGTCATGACTACAATTTCCCACTACTACACCAGATAGAACTAGTTTTCCTACCACTACACCAGATAGAACTAGTTTTCCTACCACTACACCAGTCATGACTATAATTTCCCACTACTACACCAGATAGAACTAGTTTTCCTACCACTACACCAGTCATGACTACAGTTTCCCACTACTACACCAGATAGAACTAGTTTTCCTACCACTACACCAGTCATGACTACAGTTTCCCACTACTACACCAGATAGAACTAGTTTTCCTACCACTACACCAGTCATGACTACAATTTCCCACTACTACACCAGATAGAACTAGTTTTTCTACCACTACACCAGACATGACTACAGTTTCCCACTACTACACCAGATAGACTAGTTTTCCTACCACTACACCAGACATGACTACAGTTTCCCACTACTACACCAGATAGAACTAGTTTTCTTACCACTACACCAGACATGACTACAGTTTCCCACTTCTACACCAGATAGAACTAGTTTTCCTACCACTACACCAGTCATGACTACAATTTCCCACTACTACACCAGATAGAACTAGTTTTCCTACCACTACACCAGACATGACTACAGTTTCCCACTACTACACCAGATAGAACTAGTTTTCCTACCACTACACCAGACATGACTACAGTTTCCCACTACTACACCAGATAGAACTAGTTTTCCTACCACTACACCAGTCATGACTACAGTTTCCCACTACTACACCAGATAGAACTAGTTTTCCTACCACTACACCAGTCATGACTACAGTTTCCCACTACTACACCAGATAGAACTAGTTTTCCTACCACTACACCAGACATGACTACAGTTTCCCACTACTACACCAGATAGAACTAGTTTTCCTACCACTACACCAGTCATGACTACAATTTACCATTACTACACCAGATAGAACTAGTTTTCCTACCACTACACCAGACATGACTACAGTTTCCCACTACTACACCAGATAGAACTAGTTTTCCTACCACTACACCAGACAGAACCAGACTTGTTTCTCTATTATTCTGGTGGAATGATAATCCAGATCGTATTATAGTTTCTCTACCATTACACCACAGTTTTTCCCCCCACTACAGCAGATAGAACCTGTTTTTCTACCACTACACCAGACAGGACTGCAGTTTTTCCACCAATAACACCTAGTACTACAGTTTTTCTACCACTACACCAGACAGGACTGCAGTTTTTCCACCACTAACACCTAGTACTACAGTTTTTCCACCACTAACACCTAGTACTACAGTTTTTCCAACACTAAAAAACATTCCGCTGCACCGTTACACCAGACACTAGATAGGTTTACACCTTTCCGACCATTCCACCAAACAGGAATTACACCACCTAGATCTACCTTAGAATTTTTAATCTTCACCACAGACATATTTTAATTACAATTATTTATATATATTTTTAATGTCATGCAAATTTTCATCTTTCTTGTATGACTCCCAATTCATTTTTTTCCCCTCACGAGTCTGGTTTGGATCCAGTGGGCATCTGTTGCCCTCTAACATCCTAACTCCTTAATCACTATCCACTTGAACATCACTCCACGGATGACGGACGACTGTGCTGTCATAGCGACGGTTGCCAGCCAACGCAATTCCTTCTCTGAATGTCCATCTGGACTCATTCTTCGTCATCTCTAAGTATAGAACCGAGGAGGGTTGTTTGTTTTCTCAACTACAATGAACACGTGCTCAAGAGCAGCAGTTGGCGGATGCGGAGATGTTTTTCGTCGTCCGTTATTTCTTTCATTTCGACACTTAACGTTTGTTTTTTCCGGAGAAATAAATCGTACATTTCCCTGCGAATTTCTCTTGTCGTAATTATCTATCATCAGGGTAATTTTGTATTAACTTTGATCCGCATTTTTTTTTGCACATCATCATCATTCTCAAGCAGTCATGGGCTACGGAGGTCCAACCAGACCGTGTAATTTAGTTCTCCAAGCAAGTCTATCCTGAGCTACATCTACTGCATCTGACCACTGCACACCAATTCTAAAAAGGTCCTGTTTCACATTGTCTGCCCACCGCATACTAGGTCTCTCCCTCTTTCTGAGGCCTTTAGGCACACTGTTCATAATCCTATTCGCCAATCTATAATTATTCATACGGGCAACATGGCCAAACCAATGGAGTCTCTCTCTGCACGATATGCTGCTTAAAGGAGGTTGCCGACTCCTTTACCTAACCTCATCATTAGTTACAAAGTTTAACCACCTAATGCCCAAGATACTACGTAAGCATCTGGAATCAAAAGCATCTAGTTTCCTGTTATCTTGTTTACAAAGTGTCCAAGTTTCACTACCATAACTAACCCTAGAAAGAATCAAACTATTATACAGTCTAATTTTAGTCTTTAGGTGTATACGCCTATTTCTCCACACTCTCCATAGATTCTTAAAAGTCCCGGCAGCAATCCCTATTCGTCTGTTAATCTCATGCCGCACATCACTTATCTCTTACATAGCTCCCAAGATAATTAAACTGTGACACCTGGTCAAGAGTGCAACCATTCAGATGAACTGAATCACAACCTGCCTGACCAATTTTCATCACTTTAGTTTTCTCTCTGTTTATAACCAAACCTACTCTACTACCAATTTCATCAACAGCTCGAATGAAAGAGTTCATCTCATCAATATCATTTGCGAAAAGGCCTAAATGTCCAGGTCATAAAGACCCGAAGGCTCAGAGAAGGTTGCAGGAAGGGGACCCACTGGACAGCTTCTCTGAGCACTCTGATGGCCCCTTGTACGGGTGAGCCATACTCTGTGGACGTTAAAGAACATGCTGGATGGCTTGACGGGAGGCTGCCATTTGTCTCTGTCCAGTGGGTCCCCTCTGCCCGACTTTCTCTGAATACTCTGGGTCCTTGTGACCTGGTCATTTAGCCCATTGTGTGCAAAAAAAGCTCCGCTCAGAGGTAAAACAACCCAACCCGTTCAATATGGGACGGGATTGGGTTGTTTTGCCTCTAAATGCGCTTTTTTGTACAGAATGTGCTAAATGACCAAATCCCAAGAACTTCAAGGGCTCGGAGAAGTTTCGGGGAGGAGACCCATTGGAACAGCTGTTGGGAGACGCATGGTAACCTCCTGTCAAGGCCATTCGGCTTATTCTTTAACCTGCACAGAGTATGGTTCTCCCTGACACGGAGCCACGGATTTGCATACCATTCTACCATTTAAGGGAGGGCGGACTTTTCAACCCATCGGTGTCCTCTCCTGACCGAGGGCAATTGTACTATTTGTTGCAGATGTTGCGCAACCACGGCAATCCCCGGTACGACACTACGAAGTTAATGGAAAGCCGTGACTATCTAGAGTCGGGGGCAAGAATGCGCCATATAGACGCACCTCAACCACGACCTCACATGGCAGCAGTCCTATAGAAGGAAAGCTAACCACCGGTAGAAACCTGAAATTTTATCTGTTCCCCGGTTAGCCATGAACAAGGATATGTAGATCCAAGTTCGCTCGGCACCCTGGGTGGAGACTCTTAGTGAGGCCCAGACTTTGAAAGGGCTCGTGCCTACTAGGTGGCTCAATCCTTTCGGCCGTGCCCTTGAACTGCTCCACGGAACTTCTGATAGTGAGGTCTAGACACCGTCACCGTCCAACCGGTTGGCGATGTCTTCGATCTCGGTTGATCTTGACTGTCCAACCGGGGACCCAATCCGGTCGACAAAGCCTTCGACCGGGTGCTGGGACCGAAGCCCCCCCCCCTCCACCACCACGACTAGGTGGTCCCCTATCGGGGGGCGAGGGCAGTTGGGTTGTTTTACCTCTGAGCGGCACTTTTTTGCACACCATGGGCTAAATGGCCAGGTCACATGGACCCCGAAGGCTCAGAGAAAGTTGGGGGAGGGGACCCACTGGAACAGCTGTTGGGAGACAGATGGTAGCCTCCCGTCAAAGGCATCCAGCGTGTTCTTTAACGTACACAGGGTATGGCTCTCTCCCGTACACGAAGCCACGGCTTAACGTACCATCCGACGGACGGCGGCCTTCCCAAGCCCATCGGTGTCCTCTACTGACCGTGGGCAGGGCGGGGAATTTTGCGGAGATAAATCTCAACGCTGACCCAACTGGGACTCAAACCTGGTAACTACAGATTACGAGCCTGGCGCGCTACCGACTGAGCCACCCCCGCCCGGCGAGGGCAGTGCGAGGAGATTTGTGAAGATAAACCTCAACACTTTGGCCAGGTGGAACTTGAACCTTGGAATTGCAAATTACGAGCCTGGCACGCTACCGACTGAGTCACTCTGTCTCTACGGCACAAGGACCCCAAGGGTTCAGAGAAGGTTGGGGAAGGACCCGCTGCACAGCTGTTAGGAGACAGATGGTAGTCTCCCGTCAAAGCCATTCAGCTTATTCTTTAACACGCACGAGGTATGGCTCTCCCGTACACGAGGTCACGGCTTTACGTCCCATCCAAAGGGCTTTCCAAGCCCATCTGTGTCCCCTAGTGACCGAGGACAGCGTGCGGGGATTTTCTAATACCATCCAGTATTCTTTAACATTTCTGTTTTGCAATTTCTATAGTAGTTTAGGGTGTGTGAATTTGAAATGCGTAGAGGTTTCGTTTTGCATATTATTTTATAAGAAACATTTTAGCTCTTGCAAGCGCAAAAAGCTTTCCAGACATTAAACAAAGTCTAAATTTTTTTATGCGCTGTAGATCGTATAATCGTATAGCAGTAAAATTGTATAAGAAACCTAAAACGGATAGGTCTCCTCAGAGAACGCTACCGTTTTAGGCCTCTTGTACTTGTTCAAAACGGTATGATCGTAAAGAATCAGAGAAGAAATAATCTCATTGGGATTATTGCTTACAGCCTCAAAAAAACATTTTGGAGGTGCGTTTTATATGTGTATGTATATATGGTCGATGCTCATATCTTTATGGAGTCGTCTGTTAGTGACAAACCAGGGGGCATCGACCGCAGTTCTCAAAATCTTGTTCTGTAAGACCTGAATCTTACGAATATTGGTGGGTGTAGTATTCGCCCATATGGGTGAAGCATAGAGAATCACCGGTCTAATGATCATATCATAGAGTAAAAGTTTATGATCAATCATTAAAATTTTTATGCGCTGAATTTGTGATACTAAATATATATATTTCATGAAATTTATCTTTCGCCTGGTAGCTGTTTTTTTGGACAATGCTGACAGAGCCAATTCCTACCCCCAATAAAGTTGTAGGTTGTTCAGTTGATGTTGCTGCAGGCTCGCAATCTGCTTCCAGTTTAAAAATCTATTTATCTGCGTTGAGGTTTATCTTCGCTACCCGCACTCTACTCTCGGGAGGAGAAGGGATAGCGATGGGCTTGGAAATGCCGCCGTCCGTCAGATGGGACATTGAGCCGTGGCTCTTGTATGGTACAAACATATATTGTGCACGTTAAAAAACGTTGGAACACCTTGGAGTCCTTGTGACTTGGCCATTTAGCCCATTGTGTGCAAAAAAAGTGCATTTAGAGATAAAACAACCGAAATCTCATTTCATACTGAGCGGATTGTGTTGAGTTGTTTTCCTCTGAATGGCGCTTTTCCGCACACCACACAATGGGATAAATGACCAGGTCACAAGAACCCAGAGAAGATTGGGCGGAGGGGACCCGGTGGACAGGAGACAGATGGTAGGTTCCCGTCAAGGCCATCCAGCGTGTCCATCAACGTGCACCGAGTATGGCTCTCTAGCACAAAGGGCCACGGCTTAACGTACCACTGAAAGACGGTGGCCTTTCCAAGCCAATTGGTGTCCCCTACTGACATATGGCAGGGCGGGGAGTTTTGCGGAGATAAATCTCAAAGTTGATCCAGCTAGAACTCGAACCTGGAAACTTCAGATTTCGAGCCTGGCGCGCTAGCGACTGAGCCACCCCCGACCCCTGTTCATGAAAGAATTTTGTCTCTAAAATCATCTGCCACAGACAACATGAAACTCCTTCACCTCGATTTTCGTCGCCTGAGTCTAACAGAAGACAGATTCAAGATCCCATTTTGAAAAGAGCCATTTTCTTAACAAAAGAAAATCCACAATGAAAAAATGGCCCTTTTTCTTGCAACCTAACACTCCCTTTTCCTGCACGAAATGTCATCGATCCGAGTCAAGGTAAGAAGCTGAGCAGCGTCATCCATATTGGTGAGAGAAGTTGGGAATGGGAGCTTAGACAAAACCATTCCCTTGAATCGTTCAGTGACATTTCTGTTGAAATCGTGATGGTTTTTTTCCACCAAATAAACAACAATTCAAATCAGGCTTAAAGTTCGTTTCAAGAAAAGAAGCAAACTTTTGTTCTATCTGACTTTTACATAACAAGTTTTTGGTTCTAGAGATAAATTAAAAATTGTTTTTGGGTTGGATCGGATTGGATTGTTTTACCTCTGAGCGACACTTTTTTTTGCACACCATGGGCTAAATGGCCAGGCCACATGGACCCCGAAGGCTCAGAGAAGGTTGGGGGAGGGGACCCACTGAAATAGCTGTTGGGAGACAGATGGTAGCCTCCCGTCAAGGCCATCCAGCGTGTTCTTTAGCGTGCACAGGGTATGGCTCTCCCGCACACGGGGGCCACGGCTTAATGTCCCATGCGACGGACGGCGGTCTTTCCAAGCCCATCGGTATCCCCTACTGACCGTGGACAGGGCGGGGGAATTTTGCGGAGATAAATCTCAACGCTGACCCAACTGGGACTCGAACCTGGGAACTGCAGATTACGAGCCTGGCGCGCTACCGACTGAGCCACCCCCGCCCCAGGGTTGGATAGGTATTGATGAAATTCTCCCAACAACTTGAAAAAGGTCCTCTAACGGTGTTTTCTTGTCGGTTTACTTCTGAGCAGCACTGTTTTTGCACACAATGGGCTAAACGGTCAGGTTACAAGAGCTCCGAAGGATCAGAGAAAGTTGCAGGGAGGAAACTCCCTCACCATTCCACAGACCAACACTAGTTCTTGGAGTCTTTGTGACTTGGACAACCAAACCATAATTAGAAGTATTTGCTATTACTAAAATAAAAATAAAAAAACCCTGAAGCAGCTGCTTGCTACAGAAGTCTGACAGGAGCCTGTCGGTTCATACGCCATATTAAAAGGTCTCTGAGGATGGCGGGACCTCAGCAGAAAATTAGTCAGCGTTGAGATTTACCTCCGCAAAACCCCCTGCCCACGGTCAGTAGGGACACCGATGGGCTTGAAATGGCCGCCATCCATATGATGGGACGTTAAGCCGTGGCCCCGTGTGCGGGAGAGCTGTACTTTGTGCAGGTTAAAGAACACGCTTGATGGCCTTGACGAGAGGCTACCATCTGTCTCCCAACAGCCATTCCAGTGGGTCTCCTCCCGCAACCTTCTGAGCCTTCGGGGTCCTTGTGACCTGGCCATTTAGCCCATGGTGTTGAAAAAAGTGCCGCTCAGAGGTAAAACTACCAACCAACCTCAGCAGAAAAACAACACAAGCATTCATGCCTTACCCGGGGCTCGAACCCAGGGCACTTTGGTCAGTATAGGTTGGACTGCTCTACTTTTGAGCTACACTTATTTTCACACAATAGGCTTTATGGCCAGGTCACAAGGACCCTGAACGTTCAGAGAAGTTTGGAGGAGGGGACTCACTGGACAGCTGTTAGGATATAGATAGTATCCTCCCGTCAAGGCTATCCAGCATGATCTATAACAGGGCTCGAACTCAGGGCCACGGGTCCCAGCCCGTTAAAGTGCTTTAACGTGCACAGGGTTTATTGAATAATGTTTGCCCCTGGCTTGCCCCTTCTGCACACCGTGTCACGGTTTAATCGTCCCATCCGACGGACGGCAGCCTTTCAAAGCTCATCGGTATCCCTTACTGACCGAGGGCAGGGCGGGAAATTTTGCGGAGATAAATCTCAACGCTGACCCAGCTGGGACTCGAACCTCTGAAGCCCTATAGTACAAACCTTAAGGGCCCCCTACTGCACAAACTTAAAGGGGGTTCCCAGTGTACAAACCATACAGGTCCCCAAAAACAACATATTTACCAGCTACTAACTGAATACCTCTAATCCAATGAAAAACAAGGCAACAAACTAAACCATTAGAATACTAAAACCTTTTCTTCCGCTTCATAAAGACTAAGAAGTTGGGTTGTTTTACCTCTGAGCGGCACTTTTTTGCACACCATGGGCTAAATGGCCAGGTCACATGGACCCCGAAGGCTCAGAGAAGGTTGGGGGAGGGGACCCACTGGAACAGCTGTTGGGAGACAGATGGTAGACTCCCATCAAGGCCATTCAGCGTGTTCTTTAACGTGCACAGGGTATGGCTCTCCCGTACACGGGGCCACGGCTTAACGTGACCTACTGACCGTGGGCAGGGCGAGGAGTTTTGCGGAGATAAATCTCAACGCTGACCCAGCTGGGACTCCAACCTGGGAACTACAGATTACCAGCCTGGCGCGCTACCGACTGAGCCACCCCCGCCCCAAAGACTAAGAAGTAACTCGAAACTCGTAAAATTATTAAAATGTAAAACACTTACCAGAAATTTCTATTTTCCAAACATTATTCAGTTCATAACTCCATCAACCAATCACTAACCCTCAAAGTCTGGAGCAAAAATTAAAAAAAAAACCTTTTCGCTGCATTCACAAGAAACCAAAACGTACAAATCAAAATATCCGACACTCACTACACTTTCGGCTGCAGCAGCATCATTTTGGACATGCCTTTCCTTCTGGAATCCCTTAGAACCAAAAAACATCTCTCGGTACATCCACTCAGCTCTCAGCGCACCAAGTCCAGCATGGAGAAATGCATAATCGCGGATGTACCTGAACTTCCTGTTTGTCTGGGCTTGCTGGCCACCATTTCCGCTCAAAAATGCTGTTATTTCCACGTGATAAACACGTGTATAATTAACGCTCAACAGAGGCTTAGCCACATCCAGCTCAAGTACACAACTCGTTTGGGCATTTCCTATGCGAGCAATTGCACGCGCTGAGAGTTGATGTCGTCATCAAGGAGGAGGGGCTGTGAGTCACGTGTTTCTCGTCCATTCACCGGAAAGCAATTATCTGCGTTAAGTAGTTCTGAAACACGTTGCGGTCCAGAAAATATAGAAAACGTTTTTTCCCTTTCCCCCAAAAAAGCTTTGTTACTTATATGGTACGTCATATACTGGAACGTACGCAGATGATGAAGAAAAATACGGCTTTTGCGTTAAAACAATGGTGACTGTATAAATTGAAGTGTAATTATTTGTGCTGAAAATGTAATACAGAACACTTTCCATGTATGTAACTGGCAGTAATATTTGAATTCTGCTGCAGGATAACTGCTACGATCTGGCAGCAGAAGTGGTTGGGTTGTTTTAACTCTGAGCGGCACTTTTTTGCACACAATGGGGGTAAATGGCCAGGTCACAAGGACCCCGAAGGCTCAGAGAAGGTTGGGGAGGGGACCTCCTGGAACAGCTGTTGGGAGACAGATGGTAGTCACCCGTCAAGGCCATCCAGTGTGTTCTTTAACCTGCACAGGGTATGGCTATCCCGCACACGGGGCCACTGCTTAACGTCCCATCCGACGGACGGCGGCCTTTTCAAGCCCATCGGTGTTCCCTACTGACCGTGGGCAGGGCGTGGAAATTTTGCGGAGATAAATCACAACGCTGACCCAGCTGGGGCTCGAACCTGGTCTGGCAGCAGAAGAGGTTGGGTTGTTTTAACTCTGAGCGGCACTTTTTTGCACACAGTGGGGTAAATGGCCAGGTCACAAGGACCCCGAAGGCTCAGAGAAGGTTGGAAAGGGGACCCACTGGAACAGCTGTTGGAAGACAGATGGCAGTCACCCTCAAGGCCATCCAGTGTGTTCTTTAACCTGCACAGGGTATAGCTATCCCGCACACGGGGCCACTGCTTAACGTCCCATCCGACGGACGGCGGCCTTTTCAAGCCCATCGGTGTTCCCTACTGACCGTGGGCAGGGCGTGGAAATTTTGCGGAGATAAATCACAACGCTGACCCAGCTGGGGCTCGAACCTGGTCTGGCAGCAGAAGAGGTTGGGTTGTTTTAACTCTGAGCGGCACTTTTTTGCACACAGTGGGGTAAATGGCCAGGTCACAAGGACCCCGAAGGCTCAGAGAAGGTTGGAAAGGGGACCCACTGGAACAGCTGTTGGAAGACAGATGGTAGTCACCCTCAAGGCCATCCAGTGTGTTCTTTAACCTGCACAGAGTATGGCAATCCCGCACACGGGGCCACTGTTTAACGTCCCATCCGACGGACGGCGGCCTTTCCAAGCCCATCGGTGTTCCCTACTGACCGTGGGCAGGTCGGAGAGTACAGGTGAAGAGTCATGACTTATTTTAAGTTGGGTTGTTTTACTTCTAAATGGCGCTTTTTTTGCACACAATGGGCTATTGGCCAGGTCTCAAGGACCATTATGAGCTCTGAGAAGGTTGGGAGAAGGGGCCGACTCGATAGCTCTTAGAAGACAGACGGAAGCGCCCTGTTGAACCACCCATCGTGTTCCTAACATGCACACGGAACCACGGCTTTACGTAAAGCCGTGGTTCCGTGTTTCGTTAAAGAAAGATTTTTTCCTTAAAAAGATTCCGTCCCTCGTTAAAGAACAGAGCTGCAAAGAGGCATTGCAACCTATTCTCGCCACCGGAAGTTCCATTGTTCTTAAAAGTCTAGAATTGGGTTGGGTTGTTTTACCTCTGAGCCGCACTTTTTTGCACACCATGGGCTAAAATGGCCAGGTCACATGGACCCCGAAGGCTCAGAGAAGGTTGGGGGAGGGGACAAACTGGAATAGCTGTTGGGAGACAGATGGTAGCCTCCCGTCAAGGCCATCCAGCGTGTTCTTTAACGTGCACAGGGTATGGCTCTCCCGCACACGGGGCCACGGTTTATCGTCCCATCCGACGGACGGCGGAATTTCCAAGCCCATCGGTGTCCCCTACTGACCGTGGGCAAGGCGTGGAATTTTGCGGAGATAAATCTCAACGCTGACTCAACTGGGACTCGAACCTTGGAACTACTGATTATGAGCCTGGCGCGCTACCGACTGAGCCACCTCCGCCCCAAAGTCTAGAATAGAAAAAAAATAGTAATTTCCAGGCTTATTAGACGGTTTTGAGTAAAAAGTGACGCAGACAATGCTTGTGCAAAAGAGGAAACGATACCGATGTCGTTGTACGTGCATTTCTTCCGTGCTATATTCTTTCACATGAGGCAATTGTTGGTTCACTTTCACAAAAAACAGCGTTTTCGACATGAAACTGTAAAAAAAAATGCCATGTCTTAAAGATCTATAACAAAACGAGTTATGAACCCTGGTGATGTTGTGATTCACGGCTTAAAAATGACAGTGGTTGTTCAAAAAATTAATCGGGAAGGGATAGCGCAGTCGGTAGCGCGCCAGGTTCATATTTTGCGGTTCCCAGGTTCGAGTCCCAGCTGGGCCAGCATTGAGATTTATCTCCGCAAAACTCTCCATCCAGCCCACGGTCAGTAGGGGACATTGATGGGCTTTTGAAAGGCCGCCGTCCGTCGGATGGGACAATGCACCGTCGTCACGTATGCGGGACAGTTATACCCTGTGCACGTTAAAGATCACACTGGATGCTCTTGACGGGAGCTGTTCAGTGGCTAATAGCTGTCCAGTGGGTCCTCTTCCCCTAACCTTCTCTGAGCCCCTGGGGTGTTTGTGGCCTCTCCAGGGGTAAAACAAACGAAGAAAAAAAAACAGGTCCTACTTCTTACATTCTTATACAACTATACAGGCCTGGCTCTAGAGGGTCCTCCCCTCCTCCATTCTTCCCCTTGAGAATGGGACTAAAAATATGAAACATATATATTGTATGCAAAGCCGGATCTAGGAGGGGCGGGGTGGCTCAGTCGGTAGCGCGCAAGTCTCTTAATCTGTAGTTTTCAGGTTCGAGTCCCAGCTGGGTCAGCGTTGAGATTTATCTCCGCAAAATTCTCCCCCCCTGCCCACGGTCAGTAGGGGACACCGATGGGCTTGGAAACACCACCGTCCGTCGGATGGGACGTTAAGCCGTGGCCCCGTGTACGGGAGAGAGCCATACCCTGTGAACGTTAAAGAACAGGCTGGATGGCCTTGACGAGAGGCTACCATCACATAGAACAGTTATCAGTTATACATGTTAATGTCAGAAGTTTAAAAAAAACTGGGATCTCTTATATTGCTATTTAATTAATATGTTAGATTTTCTAGATGCCCGTGGCCGAGTGGTTAGCTCGCTTGGCTACTGATCTACGGGACCTGGGTTCGAGCCCCGGGTAAGGCATGGATGTTCGTGTTGTTTTCTGTTGAGGTCCTGCCATCCTCTCAGATCTTCTACTGTGGCATATAAACTGCCAGGCTCCTGTCAGACCTCTGTGGCAAGTAGCTGCTTGAGGGAGGGGGGGGGGGTATTTATTTATTATTATAATAGTATTAACAGAAACGAATGTAAATGAATATGAAAAACCCTTATACAATATAAGTAATTTAACCAAATTTCTTTAAATAATACCGGTAAGAAAACAAGAGGTATTATTATTTTATATAGAGAAACCTTGAACCTTGAAAACGTTAGCGTACGTATCTCACCAGCAGAATCTATGCACTTAAGGATTATCAAACATACATGAAATAATATATAACTTGGTGTCTGTTTATCGATCTCCGGGCACCGATATTAATGAATTTCTTTCTTCTCTGACTAGATGGATGAAGGAGAGCCACAAATTTAGGGGCGGGGGTGGCTCAGTCGGTAGCGCGTCAGGCTCGTAATCTGTAGTTCCCAGGTTCGAGTCCCAGCTGGGTCAGCGTTGAGATTTATCTCCGCAAAATTCCCCCTCCCTGCCCACGGTCAGTAGGGGACACTGATGGGCTTGGAAAGACCGCCGTCCGTCGGATGGGACGTTAAGCCGTGGCCCCGTGTGCGGGAGAGCCATACCCTGTGCACGTTAAAGAACACGCTGGATGGCCTTGACGGAAGGCTACCATCTGTCTCCCAACAGCTGTTCCAGTGGGTCCCCTCCCCCAACCTTCTCTGAGCCTTCGGGGTCCATGTGACCTGGCCATTTAGCCCATTGTGTGCAAAAAAGTGCCGCTCAGAGGTAAAACAACCTAACCCAGCTGGGTCAGCGTTGAGATTTATCTCCGCAAAATTTCACCGCCCTGCCCACGGTCAGTAGGGGACACCGATGGGCTTGCAAAGGCCTCCGTCCGTCGGATGGGACGTTAAGCCGTGGCCCCGTGTGTGAGTGAGCCATACCCTGTGCACATTAAAGAACACGCTGGATGGCCTTGACGGGAGGCTACCATCTGTCTCCCAACAGCTGTTCCAGTGGGTCCCCTCCTCCAGCTTTCGGGGTCCTTGTGGCGTGGCCATTTAGCCCATGGTGTGCAAAAAAGTGCCGTTCAGAGGTAAAACAATCCAATCCTAGCTTAATACAGGCCTTCTCATACAAGGACATGCCCTATTAAGACCGAAGTCACTGCTGATCACTGCCTTAGTTAGAGTTAATACAACACACAAAGTTTGCCTTGCTGGAACAGTAGCTAGCTGCCTAACCACTATGCCAGTTAAGGCATACATAATTTTAATTAAAATCCTTAATCTCACGAAAGTTCCAGACCACTATTTTATTTCGTTATTACTAAGCTCGAGTAAATCAGTGTGCGAATACACAACAGGTGATGAAAAATATTTGAAATATGATCATAAAAATATTATTAATTCAATAATTAGGACAAATTTCAATACTGATCAAGTCACCACGTCTACTGATGAAATGTGCAATAGTTTTAAAAATAAATACATGATTCTGGATGAAAATATCTCAACAAACCAACACAACATCAAATTTCGGAAAAACAGCAAAGAATGGGATCACTCCCGAAATCATGAATATGATTGAAGAAAGAGATGAAGCATGGATCACTTACAGAAACAACAGAAACGACAATGCTAACAAAAAATTTTATCAACAACTACGAAATTCAGTAACCGATTTTATAAGAAAAGAAAAATCTAAATTTTACAAAAAACGCTTCAAATCCATTGCTGTGTTGTGTTGTTTTACCACTGAGCGGCACTTTTTTGCACACCATGGGCTAAATGGCCAGGTCACATGGACCCCGAAGGCTCAGAGAAGGTTGGGGGAGGGGACCCACTGGAACAGCTGTTCGGAGACAGATGGTAGCCTCCCGTCAAGACCATTCAGCGTGTTCTTTAACGTGCAAGGGTATGGCTCTCTCGCACACGGACCACGGCTTAACGTCCCATCCGACGGGCGGAGGCCTTTCCAAGCCCATCGGTGTCCCCTACTGACCATGGGCAGGGCGGGGAATTAAACCATTGCTGGAAATACAAAACAATCCTAGGATATGATTAATACTTTATTAGATGGAAAGAAGAAAAAGCCACTAGATAATATTATAATTAATCATATGCCGAAAAATCTGACAAATTCTCAAATTGCTACGAATTTTAATAATTATTTTGCAGCCATGGTTGACAAATTACGGGAGAGCAATCCAACCCAAAATGACAATTATAAGCCGGCGCTTAATATCACATTGAGTTCATCCATTTACATACCACCTATTTTGGACATTCAGTTAAAAAAATAATTACCTCTTTGGATGAACGCAAATCATGTGGCGTCGATAACATACACACCAAACATATAAAGGCATGCATGAATCAATTAACACAATATCTTGCTAAACTGATTAACTTAAGTATTACTTCTGGAAATATACCTTCCTCTTTAAAAATTGCAGTACTGAAACCTATCTATAAAAGTGGTGTTAAAAGTAATTATACGAATTATAGGCCTATTGCTATCTTGTCCACCGTACACAAAATTTTAGAGAGGTACATCGATGACACTCTCCGTAGCTTTCTCTTAAAACACAACATTATTTCTAATAGGCAATATGGCTTCTTGAAGTTTGGGTTGTTTTACCTCTGAGCGGTACTTTTTTGCACACCATGGGCTAAATGGCCAGGTCACATGGACCCCGAAGGCTCAGAGAAGGTTGGGGGAGGGGACCCACTGGAACAGCTCTTGGGAGACAGATGGTAGCCTCCCGTCAAGGCCATCCAGCGTGTTCTTTAATGTGCACAGGGTATAGCTCTCCCACAGACGGGGTCACGGCTTAACGTCCCATCCGACGGACGGCTGCCTTTCCAAGCCCATCGCTGTCCCCTACTGACCGTGGGCAGGGCGGGGAATTTTGCGGAGATAAATCTCAACGCTGACCCAGCTGGGACTCGAACCTGGGAACTACAGATTACGAGCCTGGCGCGCTACCGACTGAGCCACCCCCGCCCCTTCTTCTTGAAGGAAAAAAGTACTACAACTCTGCTGTCCAATTTTGCAGAATGTGTTAATTGTGAACCAAAGAGAAAAGGTTGCTGCTCTCTTTCTCGACTCTGGTAAAGCATTCGACACATTGGATCACAATATACTTCTTTCAAAACTTGAAAACTATGGAATTAGAGGGACAGCTCTTATGTAGTTGAAAAATTACCTACGTAATAGGACTATTATAACAAAAATTGGAAATGCATTAAGTGGCGAAAGAAAATTAAATGTTGGCGTTCTACAAGGATCTATACTTGGATCCTTGTTGTTCTTCCTGTATATTAATGATATAACTAATTTAAAATTAAAAAAAACAAATAAATACCCCCTCAAGCAGCTGCTTGCCACAGAGGTCTGACAGGAGCCTGTCAGTTTATATGCCAAAGTAGAAGGTCTGAGAGGATGGCAGGACTTCAGCAGAAAAACAATACGAACATCCATGCCTTATCCGGGGCTCGAACCCAGGTCCCTTAGATCAGTAGCCAAGCGCGCTAACCACTCGGCCATGGGACGGCAAAAAATACCCCCTCAAGCAGCTGCTTGCCACAGAGGTCTGACAGGAGCCTGTCAGTTTATATGCCAGAGTAGAAGGTTTGTGAGGATGGCAGGACCTCAGCAGAAAAACAACACACACGTCCATGCCTTATCCGGGGCTGCTGATGATACTGTTATTTTAAACAGCAATCGCGACGTGGACGCGGCTATAAAAGAATTACAGGGTGACTATAATTGCTTGGTGAGATGGCTGAATATTAATTTAATACATATAAATAAGGTTGTTGGGTTGTTTTACCTCTGAGCGGCACTTTTTTGCACACCATGGGCTAAATGGCCAGATCACATGGACCCCGAAGGCTCAGAGAAGGTTGGGGGAGGGGACCCACTGGAACAGCTGTTGGGAGACAGATGGTAGCCTCCCGTCAAGGCCATCTAGCGTGTTCTTTAACGTGCACAGGGTATAGCTCTCCCGCACATGGGACCACGGCTTAACGCTCCATCCGACGGACGGCGGCCTTTCCAAGCCCATCGGTGTCTTCTACTGACCGTGGGCAGGGCGGGGAAATTTTGCGGAGATAAATCTTAACGCTGACCCAGCTGGGACTCGAACCTGGGAACTACAGATTACGAGCCTGGCGCGCTACCGACTGAGCCACCCCCGCCCCCATATAAATAAGGATAAACCTCAATGGATGATCTTCCACTCACCAGGTACTTTGAAAACATCAAACCACGTAATTAAGACCCACATTATAAATTGCATATATAAATCCGAAACTTATAAAAATATTTGTGATTGCCATAACATTGAATTGGTGGATAATTTTAAGTACCTCTGTTTATATTTGGATTCGACCTTTCGATGGATCACTCACGTCTTGAAGCTATGTGAAAGTCTCAGATATCGCGCCCTAAAATTTACAAATTGCAATTCATAGTCGATACCGACGTCTTAGCCTTGCGGTCTACAAGGCAATTTGTGAATCTTTAATTAGGTATGGAACTACAATATATGGAACAACTGGCATCACTAATCTAAAAAAAATTGAAAAATTGCAATCATCTATAGCAAAAAATATAATTCCATACAAGTTTAGAGATAATTTTTCAAACGCAAGTGAAAGATTTTCTTTCCTAAATATTCTATCTGTCCAAAATCTCTTTAGATATGGCATTATTCTGGACAACTTTTTTAATGACACATATAAAGTACAAATTACACATGATAAGAATACCCGACTTCAGACCAATAATTATTTTCAAATCCCAAATTTTGTTAATAATTACGGTAAAAATCTTGAAGAGTATAAAGCGCCGGAGATCTTTAACCAGTTACGAAGAGAAATCATATACCTAACTAATTTTAATGAGATTAAGTTAAAGGTTAAAAACTATTTAAAGAATGTCAGTTAATCTGTAATCCTGAGAAAACCTGTATCTATATGATTTTTGCGTTCTTTTTTTACTATGTTCACTTATGCATGAAAATTAATGCTCATCAATATTTCCTGCAGATAAGCTATTAGCTTTGCGGGTCAAATGTGTAAAATCTCTCTACATCTGTATTTTGTGAGATGACGATGATGATGAATAAATATATTATTATTATTCCAGTGGGTCCCCTCCCCCCAACCTTCGCTGAACCTTCAGGGTACTTGTTATCTGGCCATTTAGCCCATTGTGTGCAAAAGGTGCCACTCAGAGATAAAACAACCCAACCTACCTTTTTCCAGCTCGATTGGGTTTCTTGCCACCCCCCCCCCCCTCGACTTCCTCTAATTTTCTTATGCATTTTTGAAGAAATTTTTTAAAGACCAGTAAAACGGAGAGAGAAAAGTTTTCCCCTGGAACTGCGATTCCGTTACTGACGGCCCATTCTCTCCCTTATTATTTTTCTGGATCCAAACCTAACCTTCGTTATATTGATTCCAATTATCTTTCATTTAAGTTAAGCATAGAGCTGAGAAACAGAAGTCAAAATTGTATACATACATAACAGGACAATTTAATCAATATTTTGACGAATATGCAACAATAATAATTTTCCGTTTGCTAATGACAAGAGATGCATATGCACCTATGCCCCCTACACACCTGGATACAAAAGCCTCTCCCCCTCCCACAGACACAATGCCCCCTACACACCTGGATACAAAAGCCACTCCCCCTCCCACAGACTGTCCCCTACACACCTGGATACAAAAGCCACTCCCCCTCCCACAGACTGTCCCCTACACACCTGGATACAAAAGCCTCTCCCCTCCCACAGACACAATGCTCCCTACACACCTGGATACAAAAGCCTCTCCCCCTCCCACAGACACAATGCCCCCTACACACCTGGATACAAAAGCCACTCCCCCTCCCACAGACTGTCCCCTACACACCTGGATAAAAAAGCATCTCCCCCTTCCCACAGACACAATGCCCCTACACACCTGGATACAAAAGCCACTCCCCCACAGACACAATGCCCCCTACACACCTGGATACAAAAGCCACTCCCCCTCCCACAGACACAATGCCCCCTACGCACTTGGATACAAAAGACTCTCCCCCTTCCCACAGACACAATCCCCCTATACACCTGGATACAAAAGCCTCTCCCCCTTCCCACAGATACAATGCCCCTACACACCTGGATACAAAAGCCACTCCCCCACAGACACAATGCCCCCTACACACCTGGATACAAAAGCCACTCCCCCTCCCACAGACACAATGCCCCCTACGCACTTGGATACAAAAGCCACTCCCCACAGACACAATGCCCCCTACACACCTGGATACAAAAGCCACTCCCCCACAGACACAATGCCCCCTATGCACCTGGATACAAAAGACTCTTACCCTTCCCACAGACACAATCCCCCTACACACCTGGATACAAAAGCCTCTCCCCCTTCCCACAGATACAATGCCCCTACACACCTGGATACAAAAGCCACTCCCCCACAGACACAATGCCCCCTACACACCTGGATACAAAAGCCACTCCCCCTCCCACAGACACAATGCCCCCTACACACCTGGATACAAAAGCCACTCCCCCTCCCACAGACACAATGCCCCTACACACCTGGATACAAAAGCCACTCCCCCACAGACACAATGCCCCCTACACACCTGGATACAAAAGCCACTGCCCCTCCCACAGACACAATGCCCCCTATGCACCTGGATATAAAAGATTCTCCCCCTTCCCACAGACACAATCCCCCTACACACCTGGATACAAAAGCCTCTCCCCCTTCCCACAGACACAATGCCCCCTACACACCTGGATACAAAAGCCACTCCTCCCCCCACCCCAGATTCTAGTTTCCATGTTTGGATTAGCTGACCTAAATACGGCACGAAAAAGCCAATAAGCAGACGGTGATTGCCGAAGACGGCGTGCGACAGTGTTGCGCGTGCGACGGCAACAAACACGAACGCCAACGGTCGGTCACCGCGTACTCCAATAACACTTCGGTGACCATTGCAACCCATTGTCGCCTGTCTTTAATCCTTTCGAGGTAGTTCACGCTCCGAAACACACGTAGGTGTTACGTCAGACTTGCACTTGGCCTAATTTCGACACGTCAGTGGTGACGTAACACGCAACACTTATTTTAGGCCTACGAACTATAATTGGTTTCGATCCAATGGGTTCTACAGACGCCGACTTTCACTGTCAGGCTGATTCTGGATTGCACGTTTCGTATCTACCGAAGCATGAAATTTTATGTAGTCACGAAGAAGGAAATAGTCAATGCAGAGTCTTTCCTAAACGAACTCAGTTTGCTAACTAATAACATTTACCGGGTACGGTTAGTTTATAGGGAAATTCTGTCGTTTACTGCTAGTTTCGATTTAATGACCATTGCTTAATTCCAGGGATGGTGTAACGTTCTTCCTTCGTAAATTGCGACGTATTATATTCTCGAGTTGTTGTGTTGGGTTGTTTTACCTCTGAGCGGCACTTTTTTGCACACAATGGGCTAAATGGCCAAGTCACAAGGACCCCGAAGGCTCAGAGAAGGTTGGGGGAGGGGACCCACTGCAACAGCTGTTGGGAGACAGATGGTAGCCTCCCGTCAAGGCCATCCATCGTGTTCTTTAACGTGCACAAGGTATGGCTCTCCCGCACACGGGGCCACGGCTTAACGTCCCATCCGACGGACGGCGGCCTTTCCAAGCCCATCGGTGTCCCCTACTGACCGTGGGCAGGGCGGGGAATTTTGCGGAGATAAATCTCAACGCTGACCCAGCTGGGACTCGAACCTGGGAACTACAGATTACGAGCCTGGCGCGCTACCGACTGAGCCACCCCCGCCCCAATGGTTTGGAAATACGGCCGTCTACAAAGACGTAAAGCCATGGCACCCGGTGCCGGAGAGCTATATCCTGTTCCGGATAAAGGTTGAATTGGATTGTTTTAACTCTGAGTGGCACTTTTTCGCACACAACGGGTTACAAGGCCAGGTCTCCAAGATCCCGAAGGCTCAGAGGAGGTTGGAAGAGGGGGGGGGGACCCTCTGGAACAGGTGTTGGTAGATAGTTGGTAACCTCCCGTCAAGCCATCCAGCGTCTTGTTTAACTTGCACAGTGTTCGGAGAGCACAGAGTATGGCTCTCCCGCACACGGGCCACTGTTTAACGTCCCATCCGACAGACGATGGTATTTCCGAGCCCATCGGTGTCCCCTACTGACCGTGGACAGGGCGGGGAGTTTTGAGGACATAAACCTCAACGCTGTCTAAGCTGGGATTCGAACCTAAGAACTGCAGTTACGAGCCTGGCGCACTACCGACTGAGCCACCCCCGCCCCCTTCGGTTAAAGGATTCGCTGGAGGGTCTTGACGTTAGGCTTCCATCTGTCTCCTAACAGATGTCCAATGGGTCCTCTTCCCCCTAACCTTCTCTGAGCCCTCGGGGTTCTTGTGACCTGGCCATTTAGCCCATTTCATGCAAAAAAAACTGCCATTCAGAGATAAAATAACCCAACTACTTAGATCACAGAAACACCATGAAGCCATTATTATTATATGCTCCACCTCGAGAATATAATACGTCGCAATTTACGAAGGAACGTTACACCATCCCGGGGGGGGGGGGGGGGGCTCAGTCGGTAGCGCGCCAGGCTCGAAATCTCTAGTTCCCAGGTTCGAGTCCCAGCTGGGTCAGCGTTCAGATTTATCTCCGCAAAATTCCCTGCTCTGCCCACGGTCAGTAGGGTACACCGATGGGCTTGGAAAGGCCGCCGTCCGTCGGATGGGACGTTAAGCCCTTTCCCCAGCCATCTCTGAGCCGTTGGTGTCTTTGCGACCTGTTCATTTAGCCCATTGAACAAAAAAAGTGTCGTTCACAGGTAAAACACCCAGATATATACATTTGTAAATCAAAAAAGTATCCATTGAGTGTAAATGATCATCAGGTTAGATTTGCACTGAATATTTAAGATCGAGTATGAATCGCACTCGTCTTACTTGAGCTAATTAGAGCAACTGACGAGTAACTAGAAGGTCCCTGTTCAAATTCTGTAAATCTGTGGATAAATGATTAACATTTGCTTAATGCTGAGCAAGGCCGGATTTTGACCGTCTGAGGCTTTAAGCTATGACAATTTTAAGAGGACCTAAGCTACAATAATTTTAAGACGATCTAAGCTATAATAATTTTAAGACGCCCTAACCTATAATAATTTTAAGAGGTCCAAAGCTACAATAATTTTAAGACGATCTAAGCTATAATAATTTTAAGACGCCCTAACCTATAATAATTTTAAGAGGTCCAAAGCTACAATAATTTTAAGACGATCTAAGCTATAATAATTTTAAGACGCCCTAACCTATAATAATTTTAAGAGGTCCAAAGCTACAATAATTTTAAGACGATCTAAGCTATAATAATTTTAAGACGCCCTAACCTATAATAATTTTAAGAGGTCCAAAGCTACAATAATTTTAAGACGCCCTAACATATAATAATTTTAAGAGGTCCAAAGCTACAATAATTTTAAGACGCCCTAACCTATAATAATTTTAAGAGGTCCAAAGCTACAATGATTTTAAGACGCCCTAAGCTATAAAAATTTTAAGACGCCCTAAGCTATAAAAATTTTAAGAGGTCCAAAGCTACAATAATTTTAAGACGCCCTAAGCTATAAAAATTTTAAGAGGTCCAAAGCTACAATGATTTTAAGACGCCCTAAGCTATAAAAATTTTAAGAGGTCCAAAGCTACAATAATTTTAAGACGCCCTAACCTATAAAAATTTTAAGAGGTCCAAAGCTACAATAATTTTAAGACGCCCTAAGCTATAAAAATTTTAAGAGGTCCAAAGCTACAATAATTTTAAGACGCCCTAAGCTATAAAAATTTTAAGAGGTCCAAAGCTACAATAATTTTAAGACGCCCTAAGCTATAAAAATTTTAAGAGGTCCAAAGCTACAATAATTTTAAGATGCCCTAAGCTATAAAAATTTTAAGAGGTCCAAAGCTACAATAATTTTAAGACGCCCTAAGCTATAAAAATTTTAAGAGGTCCAAAGCTAAAATAATTTTAAGACGCTCTAAGCTATAATAATTTTAAGAGGTCCAAAGCTACAATAATTTTAAGACGCCCTAAGCTATAAAAATTTTAAGAGGTCCAAAGCTACAATAATTTTAAGCGCCCTCAGCTATAAAAATTTTAAGAGGTCCAAAACTACAATAATTTTAAGACGCCCTAAGCTATAATAATTTTAAGACGCCCTAAGCTATAATAATTTTAAGAGGTCCAAAGCTAAAATAATTTTAAGACGCTCTAAGCTATAATAATTTTAAGAGGTCCAAAGCTACAATAATTTTAAGACGCCCTAAGCTATAATAATTTTAAGAGGTCCAAAGCTACAATAATTTTAAGACGCCCTAAGATATAAAAATTTTTAAGAGGTCCAAAGCTACAATAATTTTAAGACGTCCTAAGCTATAAAAATTTTAAGAGGTCCAAAGCTACAATAATTTTAAGACGCCCTAAGCTATAAAAATTTTAAGAGGCGTACCTGACTATTAAACCAGAAAATATACGTTGCACGAGAAACAAGGAAAAGCCAAACAGAGATTTTTAGGTTTTATCCGTCCTTTATGTAGGATAGTAACTTCTTCCATTTTTTTTAAAAGATTAGATCCTAATAAAAGCTGTACCAAGATACGAAAGTCTTTCATTACCGAAAACAACAGTATAGAAGACTGCGATGGCGTATGGAGTGTCGAAACCGATTAGAGGAGGACTGGGTTGGGTTGGGTTGTTTTACCTCTGAGCGGCACTTTTTTTGCACACCATGGGCTAAATGGCCAGGTCACATGGACCCCGAAGGCTCAGAGAAGGTTGGGGAAGGGGCCCCACTGGAACAGCTGTTGGGAGACAGATGGTAGCATCCCGTCAAGGCCATCCAGCGTGTTCTTTAACGTGCACCGGGTATGGCTCTCCCGCACACGGCGCCACGGCGTAACGTCCCATCCGACGGACGGCGGCCTTTCCAAGCCCATCGGTGTCCCCTACTGACCGTGGGCAGGGTGGAGGACTGGAAACGTATCGTATGGTCAGACGAAATCAGTTACACACTGTTTTCTGGGGGAGAGGGTGGCTCAGTCGGTAGCGCGTCAGGTTCGATATCTGGTTTCAGGTTCAAGTTCCGCCTTGAGATTTATCTCCACAAAACTCCCAGCCCTGAACTCTGTCAGTAGGGGACACAGATGGGCTCGGAAAGACCGCCGTCTGTCGGATATGACGTTAAGCCGTGACTCTGTGTGCAGGAAAGCCATATCCTCTGCACGTTAAAGAACACGCTGGATGGCATTGACCAGAGGCTACCATCTGTCTCCTAACAGCTGTTCCAGTGGGTCCTCTTCCCCCAACCTTCTCTGAGTCTTCGGGGTCCTTGTGACGTAGCCATTTATTTCCATTGTGTGCAAATTAGTGTCGCTCAGAGATAAAACAACTCAACAACACAACCATTGTCTAATATCGAAATAATGATTACACAAACTTCTAAGAGTTGGGTTGTTTTACCTTTGAGCGGCACTTTTTTGCACACCATGGGCTAAATGGCCAGGTCACATGGACCCCGAAGGCTCAGAGAAGGTTGGGGGAGGGGACCCACTGGAAGAGCTGTTGGGAGACAGATGGTAGCCTCTCGTCAAGGCCATCCAGCGTGTTCTTTAACGTGCACAGGGTATGTCTCTCCCGCACACGGGGCAACGGCTTAACGTCCCATCCGACGGACGGCGGTCTTTCCAAGCCCATCGGTGTCCCCTACTGACCGTGGGCAGGGCGAGGAATTTTGCGGAGATAAATCTCAACGCTGACCCAGCTGGGACTCGAACCTGGGAACTACAGATTACGAGCCTGACGCGCTACCGACTGAGCCAACTCCGTCCCCCACAAACTTCTAAAAATGAATATTCATTCTCTTAAATGATTTGAAACAATAGTTATTATTTAAATTGCAGTTAATTTCTGAGTTTAAATTCATACGAAGCATAGTGTTGTGAAATATTGCAGCTTCCATAACTCTTTAAATATCGAACGAATATTGTTGAAAATTGTGATTTAAATAAAGATCGTAATCAGTTGTATTTATCTTCAGTCATATTTTCTCCATTAAATGCACATTTCAGAAGTTAGAATTTATTTATTTATTTATTCAACGTTACAGATATTTGAGAGGTCCTTATACAGGTTTTCTCATTATACATTTTTTAAAAATAATTAACTATACTTTTTTTTAGTTAATTTTCATCTTACTCTTTTTGTTTTTGTTTATTTACTTATTTACTTATTTATTTTTTAGATTCTGTTCCAGAAATCTGTAGAGATTAGAAATTCAAATAAAATTTTATAAATTTTAATTTTAGAATCAAAATCTTTCTGGTTCAAAATTAAATCTGTTCTAACCTCCTGAAACCCATGTTCCTCTAGTGATTTAAAGAATTTTTTCCTTTGAGTTGTGTTGTTTTTACAGTTAAGTAAAATATGAAGAATTGTTTCGGGTACGATACAATTTTTGCAGTTTGGAGAGTTTGGAAGTTTAAGATAAAATTTTGTTTGATTTAGCATTGCTGTATTTGTTCTAAGTCTATAGAGAGGATATTTAATTGTCTTCTTGTAAATGGTAGATTTTGAATATAATTAATATTTTTTGAAAGAACGTATCTAAAGTTGTTATTTTTTAATGATGCTTCAATTTGAAAGAATTGTTCGGTCAATTTAAATTCTCAGAAGTTGAAATCTGATTTCGAAGCTTCTAATTAATGTAACAAAAAAAAGTCTGTAATATTTTTTACAGAGCAGTTTACAGTATAATTGAACAGAAAGCCTTAGAGATTAATTTCAAACACCTTGGCTGAAAGATCACTTCGCTAACCGTAAGGCCATGCCCGGCCCTTCAACCTTTGGCATCGTAACCGTGCGAGACGAACAGTAACAATATATGACACGCGGAGAACGAATCGTCTGAGCACTTACTCAGTCACCAGTGACCTTTGTGCTCAACGGAATCGTCTTCAAATGAACCGTCTTTCTAAGCTCGGCCGAGAATGAAAAGGGCTCCTACTAGCGGAAACAGAGATTTTAGAGAAAGTGGAAGGCCGCCATATTACTTCCGGCTCGCCCTGGAGCCCGACCGTGACGACCTCAGGTGTCAAGGACCTCGGAATGGAGGTGGGTTTGCAATGCTGCACGGACCACGAACTCGCTGAAAGAGATCCTGGGCAATTATCGCGTGGTGCGCTGATAATTTGTTTGATACTGAGGCGTGAAAAAAAAACGAGAGGCTCCTTAATGGTGGAGATAGCTGTCTGCTTCCTCGAAAATTAGATCTTTGGCGTTTTTTTTTTTGAAACCCGAAAAAATATTTGTTGACAAATAAAAAATGACCGAGCGAAGCAGTGGTCTTCAAAATTCGGATAAAATTTTAAACATTTTTACGTTTTTCTGCGCATTATTTTCACAACCCTGTGATTAAGAGCGTTCATTTTGTTGTGCGCCAGACTCGTAATTTGCAGTTCTCTGTTTAATATTAGGTTGTTTTTACCTATGAGCGGCACTTTTTGCACGCAATAGGCTAAATGGCCAGGTCACAAGGACCCAGAGAGCTCAAAGAAGGTTGAGGGGAAGGGACCCACTGGACAGCTGTTAGGAGACAGATGGTAGTCTTCGGTCAATGCCTGGGGCGGGGGTGGCTCAGTCGGTAGCGCGCCAGGCTCGTAATCTGTAGTTCCCAGGTTCGAGTCCCAGCTGGGTCAGCGTTGAGATTTATCTCCGCATAAAGCCCTGCCCACGGTCAGTAGGGGACACCGATGGGCTTGGAAAGGCCGCCGTCCGTCGGATGGGACGTTAAGCCGTGGCACCGTGTGCGGGAGAGCCATACCCTGTGCACGTTAAAGAACACGCTGGATGGCCTTGACGGGAGGCTACCATCTGTCTCCCAACAGCTGTTCCAGTGGGTCCCCTCTTCCAACCTTCTCTGAGCCTTCGGGGTCCATGTGACCTGGCCATTTAGCCCATGATGTGCAAAAAAGTGCCGCTCAGAGGTAAAACAACCCAACCCATCCCACACACGGGGCTACGGCTCAAGTTCTATTCGACTGACGACGGCCTTTCCACGCTGATCGGTGTCCGTTACTAATCGCGGATAAGGCGGAGAGTTTTCCGGAGATGAATCTCAGTGCTCTCTCAGGAGAGATTCGGACCTGGGAACTGCAGATTATGAGTCCGTTTCTCAGTTTCGTGTCGCAACTATTTAGAATTACTTCTGGTAACGTTCGTCTTGCCGGTGATAAAGGGAACGCCGATGTCTTTAGAAAGGCAGCCGTCTGTCGGATGGGAGGTTAGACCGTGGTGCCGTGTGCAGGGTTGAATTGTGTTGTTTCACCACTGAGTGGAATTTTTTGTACATATTTGGGCTAAATGGCCAGGCCAAAAGAGTTGGATTGTTTTGCTTCTGAGCGGCACTTTTTTGCACACCATGGGCTAAATGACAGGTCACCAGGACCCCCCAAAAAAAGTTGGGGGAGGGGAAACCACTGAAACAGCTGTTGGGAGGCAGATGTTAGCCTCCCTTTAAGGCCATCCAGTGTGTTCTTTAACGTGCACAGGGTATGGCTCTCCCACACACGGGGCCACGGCTTAAAGTCCCATCCGACGGACGGCGGCCTTTCCAAGCCCAGCGGTGTCCCCTACAGACCGTGGGAAGGGCGTTGAGTTTTCCGGAAATAAATCTCAACGCTAACCCAGCTGGGACTCGAACCTGGGATTTACAGATTACGAGCCTGGCGCGCTACCGACTGAGCCACCCCGCCCTACCAGGTGACAAGGACCCAAAAGAATCAGAAACGGGTAGGGAAGGTGGCCAACTGGATAGCTGTTACGGTTGGGTTGTTTTACCTCTGAGGGTTGGGTTGTTTTACCTCTGAGCGGCACTTTTTTGCACACCATGGGCCAAATGGCCAGGTCACATGGACCTGGAAGGCTCAGAGAAGGTTGGGGGAGGGGCCCCACTGGAACAGCTGTTGGGAGACAGATGGTAGCCTCCCGTCAAGGCCATCCAGCGTGTTCTTTAACGTGCACAGGGTATGGCTCTTCCACACACGGGACCACGGATTAACGTCCCATCCGACGGACGGCGGCCTTTCCAAGCCCATCGGTGTCCCCTACTGACCGTGGGCAGGGCGGGGAATTTTGCGGAGATAAATCTCAACGCTGACCCAGCTGGGACTCGAACCTGGGAACTACAGATTACGAGCCTGGCGTGCTACCGATTGAGCCACCCCGCCCCACCTCTGAGGGGTACGTTTTTGCACACAATGGGCTAAATGACCAGGTTAAGGACCCCGAAGGCTCAGAAAAGGTTGGGACCCACTGGACAGCTGTTGGGAGACAGATCGTAGCCCTGTATCAAGGCCATTCAGCGTGTCTTTAACGTGTACAGGGTTCTCCCGCAGACAGGGCCACGGCTTAATGTCCATTCGATGAACGGCGGCCTTTTCAAGCCCGTCGGTGTCCCCTACTGACCATGCGCGGGGAGTTTTGCAGACCCTGGTGGGACTAGAATTTGGGAATTGCAGATTACGAGCCTGGTGCGCCACCTGCTGAGCTACCCCCTGCCCATAAAGAACACCCTGGATGGTGTTAATGGGAGGTTTGAATTGAATTTCACCCAAACTTACATATATTGATACATAAAACACAGAGAAGTTCGAAGGTGAAAAAGGATAACATAATAAGTCGTAGCTTTTGAATAAATGTTTCCTGAAATACACTTAAATTTAAAAGATTACAGATGACCTTAATTTACATATTTATATGAGCAAGCGGGTTTTTGTGTCTGACCATTATCATTCCTTTGATAACGGATAGTTTATGTTTATAAGTTCTATATTGTTCTATTGCAGCAGTATCCTCTGGAATCTCGTCGTTCCAAATCTTAATGCCAATGTACCGTAGTGATCTCTGACCTATAGACTTCTTATAAAGAGGCAAATTGATCTTTTTCTTAAATCGAGTACCCTAACCGAAAAAGTATTCGTTCTTTCTAAGCAGCGGTAAAGTTACAGAGTACTCTATCATTTTATTCTAAACTCTGTACACAACATTCCCATAACATACTTGTAAATGTTATATATATTTAATATTCCAATTTCTGCCATAAAATGTTGTACCGGATTTCTGTAATTTAATCTTAGAATAATCTCATAATTCCGTTTCCACATAAGATAAACTATTCATATTGGCTAAACTAGTATTTCCCCAAACACTAAATCCATATATTAAATGTAGGAACCTAAATGCATAATATAAATTTATCAAAGTTTTACGATTTACATAATTTCTGATCCTTCCAATCGATTCAATATTTTTTGAAATAGTAGCTCTTAGCTAGTTAATATGATAATTCCAAGTAAAATTAGCATCTAGCTATTTATATATTCACACATTTCAATCTTTTGATCATGCACCATAATACCTATTTCATTATAATTCAATTTTTTCATTCATGTTCTTAAAGACCATACACTTTGATTCAGAAATATTTATAGTGAGTTGATTACATGTGATCCATTTCTGCATATTTCCAATTAGAGTATTTATTTCTTATAAAATTCTTACATCAGTATAGCGCGCTTGGCTACTGATCTAAGGGACCTGGGTTCGAGCCCCGGGTAAGGCATGGCTGTTTGTGTCGTTTTTCTGCTGAGGGCCTGCCATCCTCTCAGATTCCCTACTATGGCATTTAAACTGACAGGCTCCTGTCAGACCTCTGTGGCAAGCAGCTGCTTGAGGGGGTATTTATTATTTATTTTTGTTTTATTTTATACAAAAGATTTAATAAAGGTCCCAGCACAGAACCCTTTGGCACTCTCCTATTTAATTTGATTTGTTCAGATACAGCCATCTAATAAATGTCCAATGCGTACACATTCACCAACTAATTCTGAGAACTTGGGGTCTTTGTGACCTGGCCATTTACCCCAATGTGTACAATAAAAGTGCCACTAAAATGCAGCACTTTACCTACGTTATGGTGGTCAACATGGCCCTTGCCATACACTTCACGAGTGTTGATCTCCAAATCACATTTTCACGTAGGAGCACGGATTGGTTTAACCTGTAGCGCGTCAGAATTATAATCTGTAGTTCCCAGGTTTAAATCCGGTAAACTCGCATCAAGTCCGTCCCGTGGCCGAGTGGTTAGCACGCTTGGCTTGTGATCTACGGGACCTGGGTTCGAGCCCCGGGTAAGGCATGGATGTGTGTGTGTGGTTTTTCTGCTGAGGTCCTGCCATCCTCTCAGACCTTCTACTATGGCATATAAACTGACAGGCTCCTGTAAGACCTCTGTGGCAAGCAGCTGCTTGAGGGGGTATTTTATTTTTTTTATTTAAACTCGCATCCTGCCCTGGGTTAAAAAGGAGGCAACGATTGGTAGTGGCTCTGTGTCAGAAGAGAGCCATATCCTGTGCACATTAATGAACGCACTGGATGGCGTTGATGGGAGGCTGTCTGCATCTGTCTCCTAGCAGTTGTCCTTGGTCAGTTGGGAGTTGTCCCTCCCAAGTGGGGCGGGGGTGGCTTAGTCAGTAGCGCACCAGGCTAATAATCTGCAGTTCCCAGGTTCGAGTTCCAGATGGGTCAGCATTGAGATTTATCTCCGCAAAACTCCCTGCCTTATCCAGGGTCAGTAGGGGACACCGATGGGCTTGGCAAGGCTGCCACCCGTCGGATGGGGCGTTAAGCCAATGACCGTGTGCGGGAGAGCCATACCTTGTGAACATTAAACACGCTGAATGGCCTGTGAACATTAAACACGCTGAATGGCCTGTGAACATTAAACACGATGAATGGCCTGTGAACATTAAACACGAAGAATGGCCTCGATAAGAGGTTGCCATCTGTCTCTCAACAGCCGTTTCAGTGGGTTCCTTTCCCCAACCTTCTCAGAGCCCTCGAGGTTCTTGTGACCTGGCCATTTAATCCAATGTATACAAAAAAAGTGCCGCTCAGAGGTAAAACAAACCAAACCCAAAGTAAGAATGGGGAACGAATCCTAGGGCTGTGAACCAGAACATGACACGCTAACTATAGAACAAACAAAAATCTTTCCAAACTCAATGGAATAAAAAAAAATATTTTTCTCATTTGTCACGAAAGTACTCCCAAATGTGTACCCTTTCATTTCTTAAAGCTTACTCACTGACACACGCAGGTTATTAAAATAATATGCCCAAAGATAAAAAGAGAAACAATCTGGAGCTTGGTTGATCACTTCTCAAGATTCGTGCCGTTCAACTCACTACGTCATGTCAGTGTTCGTGCGAATGAATGTTTTTACGTCACAGACGACAACATTTTGTCTATCCGAGCCATTGTATCGAGTGATGCCCTGGAAGGGGCGTTGACGGCCTCCATGTGTGCGATCCATCGGTGCAGTGACTCGACTAAAAGCTCTCTAGCCTCACGACGACCTTCAAATCGAATCGAACAAGGAAATCCTTAATTTTCCTTGCTCTATTAAGGTTAATAACAGGTGTCATCCAACGCTATATAGGCCAGGAAGCCCGAAGGTATGGGGATTGCTAGAAACGTGGGCTATAAATGGAGTTTTTGAGTTAAAGGTTCCGTCAGTAGATCACTTAACCGATCAGGTTTTTTTATTTTAAGTTGTTGTTTTTTTATCATGTTTGGCTGTTGGCAGTGATTTAAAGCTGGTCCGGGAAAGCAATTGCACGTAGTTTGCACATGACTTGTGTGGCTTGGTTTGAAGAAGGTTAGAGAGTATGTCGTGTGGCTTTGTTTAGGTTTTCAGTCATCCAAGTTATTGTAAACATCTATTTTTAAGGATTTAGACCACAAATCGTTTAACGGTTAGTGAATCTTTCTTCAGAAGACCATAAATATTTTTGGTGCTATTTTGGTAATTAAACGGAAATCAGGAATATTATATTTCCTTTAGTAAAATACAGTTTGATCTCGGTACTTACGATCTATAAACAAAAAGGTAATAAATAGCCCCTCAAACAGCTGCTTGCCACAGAGGTCTGACAGGAGCCTGTCAGTTTATATGCCATAGTAGAAGGTCTGAGAGGATGACAGGACCTCAGCAGAAAAACAACACGAACGTCCATGCCTTACCTGGGGCTCGAACCCAGGTCCCTTAGATCAAGTAGCCAAGCGTGCTAACCACTAGAATCGTGTTAAAATACATTGGTTTCCATAAATTAAGGAACAACCCTATGTTAAGTCAATGGAAAGCAAACGTCGAAGCGCTACAACTTCTAAAATAAGTTTTTTTTGTTTTGAAAAATGGGATAGCAGATAAAGATTTTAATCAAATACATCAATATCTAGATTTTTCAGCAATATTCTTTTAGTGTTAATCAGTTGTGAAGTTTGAATATTTAGCGATAACAATGCCAGCCACAAAAATTGACTTCAGAAGTAATTAAAACTTAGTAATAAGTATTGTATCAAAGTGTTTAATAAAATAAGTTTGTATTTTAGAACTTTGTGTAAAAGAATTCTTTCACTATTCTTCAGTTTTGAATAAGTTTAAGACTGGCATTGCTGTTGTTAAATATTCAAACTTCCATAACTCATTAAATACTGAACGAATATTGTTGAAAATAGAGATATTGATTTATTTGATTGGGATCTTTATCTGTTATCACATTTTTCAAAACAAAAAACTTAGGGTTTATAAAGTTTGACATTAATTTTCCATTGAAATAAAATTTCTTGGGTTGTTTCTCAATTTATAGAAGCTAATGTAGTTAAACAATAAGTCTTTTCATATATCAAGTGTTAAGTAGCAAATTGCTGTTTTGGAATTTTTTCAGTGCCAACTGATTTGATACTTTCTGGTAAAAAAACCTAACCAAGAGAGAGTAGAATGAAATTCAGCAATGAAGAAAAATAATTGATTCTCTAAAAAATGTGGGACCCATCCTATAACCATTTCTGAGCCCTCTGGGTCATTGTGACCTGGCCACTTAGCCCATTGTGTGCAAAAAAAAAAAGCGCCGCTCAGATGTAATCCAAATCCCAATAAAATATTGTGTTGGTAGTAAGATTTTGATAAGAGTTGATTCTACGATTTGTTACGTAGATAATTTTGTAACCCTGCTTTCGAGTGTTATATTCTTTTAGCATATGGGTTGGGTTGTTTTACCTCTGAGCGGCACTTTTTTGCACACCATGGGCTAAATGGCCAGGTCACATGGACCTCGAAGGCTCAGAGAAGGAGGGGACCCACTGGAACAGCTTGGGAGACAGATGGTAGCCTCCCGTCAAGGCCATCCAGTGTGTTCTTTAACGTTGGGTTGTTTTACCCCTGAGCGGCTCTTTTTTGCACACCATGGGATAAATGGCCAGGATTGGATTGGATTGTTTTACCTCTGAGCGGCACTTTTTTGCATACCATGGGTTAAATGGCCAGGTCACATGGACTCCGAAGGCTCAGAGAAGGTTGGGGGAGGGGACCCACTGGAACAGCTGTTGGGAGACAGATGGTAGCCTCCCGTCAAGGCCATCCAGCGTGTTCTTTAACGTGCACAGGGTATGGCTCTCCCGCACACGGGGCCACGGCTTAACGTCCCATCCGACGGACGGCGGCCTATTCCAAGCCCATTGGTGTCCCCTACTGACCGTGGGCAGGGCGAGGAATTTTGCGGAGATAAATCTCAACGCTGATCCAGTTGGGACTCGAACCTGGGAACTACAGATTACGAGCCTGGCGCGCTACCGACTGAGTCACCCCCGCCCCTTTTAGAATATGACAATAATATTTAGTCATTAGTTTACTTGGTCTACTGCATATGAAGTGATGAATTCTGTAGGATTTACTTATATCTTCTAAATTAATTGCTTTGTTTATTAAATAAGCATGCAAATGTGAATTTAAATAATTAAATATATAATAAATGTTTTATTACCTGTTTGGTTATTTCGAATTCGCGAATGATGTTGTTAAACAGAAATAGTTAAAAAGACTAAAAATATCATTGAACGTGTACTATATTTCAGTAATGTACCGAAAGTGCATCCTCGAACATTAAACTCACTATTTGTGACTTTTCTCTGACTCGTAGATCGTGTGGAGTGGGGTGGCTCAGTCGGTAGCGCGCCAGGCTCGTAATCTGTAGTTCTCAGGTTCGGGTCCTAGCTGGGTCAGCGTTGAGATTTATCTCCGCGAAACTCCCCGCCCTGTCCACGGTCAGTAGGGGACACCGATGGGTCTTCGAAAGGCCGCCGTCCGTCGGATTAAACGTTAAGCCGTGGCCCGTGTGCGGGAGAGCCATACACTGTGCACGTTAAAGAACACACTGGATGACCTTGACGGGAGGCTACCATCTGTCTCCCAACAGCTGTCCCTCCCCTAACCTTCTCTGAGCATTCGGGGTTCATGCGATCTGGCCATTTAGCCAATGGTGTGCAAAAAAGTGCTGCTCAGAGCTAAAACAACCCAACACAACAACAATGTACATCGTGTATGGATATGCGATATTCCAGGTAAAATTTTACCCATTACCATCTGCATCTGAGAATATGCCCAGTTGGCATAAGGAAACCATATACCAAGTAAACCACCCGTGAGTGGGTCCCTAGAGGCTAACATAAAACACAAGCTAAAAAATCGCCTATATCATGCACAAGAGACCTAAAACGAGTAGCTTTCCTCAGAGAAAGCCATCATTTTAGGCCTCTTGTACTTATTAAGAACATTATGATCATAATTGAGCAATGAAGAAATAATATCATTAGGATTATTTTTAACAGCCTCAAAAAACCTTTTTGAGATGAATTTCATATGAGTATATATGTGGATCTGATATCTGATATTTTTAATTAATATTATAAGCTCCAAGCCTATGGCTTATATCTCGAAATCTAAAATAGTGTCTTATTGGCAATAAATAAATAAAAAAATAAATAATTACCCCCTCAAGCAGCTGCTTGCCACAGAGGTCTAACATCGAGTCCCAGCTGGGTCAGCGTTGAGATTTATCTCCGCAAAATTCCCCGCCCTGCCCACGGTCAGTAGGGGACACCGATGGGCTTGGAAAGGTCGCCGTCCGTCGGATGGGACGTTAAGCCGTGGCCCCGTGTGCGGGAGAGCCATACCCTGTGCACGTTAAAGAATACGCTGGATGGCCTTGACGGGAGGCTACCATCTGTCTCCCAACAGCTGTTCCAGTGGGTCCCCTCCCCCAACCTTCTCTGAGCCTTCGGGGTCCATGTGACCTGGCCATTTAGCCCATGGTGTGCAAAAAAGTGCCGCTCAGAGGTAAAACAACCCAACCCACAACCCAGAGGTCTAACAGGAGCCTGTCAGTTTATATGCCAGAGTAGAAGGTCTGAGAGGATGGCAGGACCTCAGCAGAAAAACGACACACACATCCATGACTAATCCGGGGCTCGAACCCAGGTCTCTTAGATCAGTAGCCAAGCGTGCTAACCACTCGGCCACGGGACGGCGATTATTGGCAATAACAAAAGTAAAACACATAAACCTCAAGGGGCCACACGGGCAAAACAAACTTGTTAAAGAAGCACAAAAAAAACCCACCTCAAACAGCTGTTTGCCACAGAGGTCTGACAGGATACTGTCAGTTTATATGCCATAGTAGAAAATCTGAGAGGATGGCAGGACCTCAGCAGAAAAACGACACATACATTCATGCCTTACCCGGGTCTCGAACCCAGATCCCTTAGATTAGTAGCCAAGCGCGCTAACCACTCGGCCACAACTAAAAGTTAAACATGCGGGTGTCATACACCACAATCTTAGGAAGCTTGAATTGGTTTAAAACCAATGGATCATAATCAATCAAAGATCTAATTATAGCATAAGGATTATCTCCCACTGCCTCGAAAAAGGTCTGCGCGAGCTTCTGAATATGAGGGTATTAGTAGGCAGTGCTCAAATCAGTGTGAATGGTCTTGATTTTCACAAACCAGGGAGCACTGACCACAGATCTGAGGATTTTATTTTGGAAGCTCTGAAGCCTCCTGACATTGATGTTGGTAGTTTTACCCCATACTGGTGAGGCACATATCACGACTGGCTTTTCTCTGACTGATATCTGATATCTTTAATTAATATTAAGAGCTCCAAGCCTGTCTTAAATCCCGAAGTGTAAAATAGTACCTGTTTGGCAATAACAAAAGTAAAGCAAAAAATGGGGGCGGGGGTGGCTCAGTCGGTAGCGCACCAGGCTCGTAATCTGCAGTTCCCAGGTTCGAGTCCCAGCTGGGTCAGCGTTGAGATTTATCTCCGCAAAATTCCCCGCCCTGCCCACGGTCAGTAGGGGACACCGATGGGCTTAGAAAGGCCGCCGTCCGTCGGATGGGACGTTAAGCCGTGGCCCGTGTGCGGGAGAGCCATACCCTGTGCACGTTAAAGAACACGCTGGATGGCCTTGACGGGAGGCTACCATCTGTCTCCCAACAGCTGTTCCAGTGGGTTCCCTCCCCCAACCTTCTCTGAGCCTTCGGGGTCCATGTGACCTGGCCATTTAGCCCATTGTGTGCAAAAAAGTGCCGCTCAGAGGTAAAACAACCCAACCCTGACTGATATCTGATATCTTTAATTAATATTAAGAGCTCCAAGCCTATGATTTATATCCCGAAGTGTAAAATAGTACCTGATTGGCAATAACAAAAGTAAAACACGCAAACTCCAAAACGGCCACACGGTCAAGAGAAACTTGCTATAAAGAAGTACAATAATAGTTAGACATTCAAGTGATTTTCCCTGACTCAACGAAACAAATTAATTTTAAATAAAAAAATAATAAGAAAAGCGGTAGCGAACTTTTAATAAATCTATGAATTTGTTAGTCGTAGAGAATGAAGTACACTATTCACTGCATTCCCATGAACAAAAGATCCTTCCTGGCCGAATCATTATGAACACCTACCTGATACTTCGTGTGGAATCAGCGGGTTGAAATGACAGCCAGGATATCCACATACTTTCAAAATACGGAAGAGATTTTGATTCTTGAGAAATGGTGTCAACATCTGAAAGAGGGCAGAGATCTGTTTCAGCAGAATAGCGCGTTCCGAATCGTCCCATATGATTTCAATCGGATTACGATCAGGCGATTGTGCCATCTAGGAAAGGTGATCAAATCCAGTTTCATATTCTTCAACCTCTCCTGTACAATATGAGTGTGATGAATAGGTGCAGCATCATTCTGGAATTTGCCATCTCCAGTGGGGTAAAAATGATACATCGTCAGCAGCATCTTATCATCCAAGATGCCTTTATCCTTCTGGGAATTCATACCGCCGCGAACAACAACCTTAGTTATTGCATTAAACTTAGCACACCACTCGGGGTGGGGGTTGCTCATTCCGTAGACAGCCAGACTCGTAATATGCAGTTCCCAGGTACGAGCACCACCTGGGCCAACGCTGAGATTTATATTCATGAAACTCCCCGCTTTTCTGTGTTCCGTGAGTTCCCATCCTCCCAGTCTTCTCTTCCATGGGTTCCCTTCCCCCAATCTTCTTTTCCACGGGTTCTCTTCCCCCAACATCCCCCGAGTCACTTGGTCCCCTTCTCCCAACCTTCTCTGTGTTCAGGAGTTCCCTTCCTTCAATCTTCTCTTCCATTGGTTCCCTTCCCCGAACATCCCCTGAGTCACTTGGTCCCCTTCTCCCAACCTTCTCTGTGTTCCAGGAGTTCCCTTCCTCCAATCTTCTCTTCCATTGGTTCCTTTCCCCTAACATCCCCCGAGTCACTTGGTCCCCTTCTCCCAATCTTCTCTGTGTTCCAGGAGTTCCCTTCCTCCAATCTTCTCTTCCCTTGGTTCCCTTCCCCTAATCTTCTCTTCCATGAGTTCCTTTCCCCCAACTTTTCCGAGTCACTTGGGTTCCCTTCTTCCAACCTCCTCTGTGTTCCGGGAGTTCCCTTCCACCAATCTTCTCTCCCATTGGTTCCCTTCCTCCAATCTTCTCTTCCATGAGTTCCTTTCCTCCAACATTATCCGAGTCACTTGGTCACCTTCTCCCAACCTTCTCTGCGTTCCGGGAGTTCCCTTCCTCCAATCTTCTCTTCTATTGGTTCACTTCCCCCAATCTTCTCTTCCATTGGTTCCTTTCCCCTAACATCCCCCGAGTCACTTGGTCCCCTTCTCCCAATCTTCTCTGTGTTTCAGGAGTTCCCTTCCTCCAATCTTCTCTTCCCTTGGTTCCCTTCCCCTAATCTTCTCTTCCATGAGTTCCTTTCCCCCAACTTTTCCGAGTCACTTGGGTTCCCTTCTTCCAACCTCCTCTGTGTTCCGGGAGTTCCCTTCCACCAATCTTCTCTCCCATTGGTTCCCTTCCTCCAATCTTCTCTTCCATGAGTTCCTTTCCTCCAACATTATCCGAGTCACTTGGTCACCTTCTCCCAACCTTCTCTGCGTTCCGGGAGTTCCCTTCCTCCAATCTTCTCTTCTATTGGTTCACTTCCCCCAATCTTCTCTTCCATTGGTTCCTTTCCCCTAACATCCCCCGAGTCACTTGGTCCCCTTCTCCCAATCTTCTCTGTGTTTCAGGAGTTCCCTTCCTCCAATCTTCTCTTCCCTTGGTTCCCTTCCCCTAATCTTCTCTTCCATGAGTTCCTTTCCCCAACTTTTCCGAGTCACTTGGGTTCCCTTCTTCCAACCTCCTCTGTGTTCCGGGAGTTCCCTTCCACCAATCTTCTCTCCCATTGGTTCCCTTCCTCCAATCTTCTCTTCCATGAGTTCCTTTCCTCCAACATTATCCGAGTCACTTGGTCACCTTCTCCCAACCTTCTCTGCGTTCCGGGAGTTCCCTTCCTCCAATCTTCTCTTCCATTGGTTCCCTTCCCCCAATCTTCTCTTCCATTGGTTCCTTTCCCCTAACATCCCCCGAGTCACTTGGTCCCCTTCTCCCAATCTTCTCTGTGTTCCAGGAGTTCCCTTCCTCCAATCTTCTCTTCCCTTGGTTCCCTTCCCCTAATCTTCTCTTCCATGAGTTCCTTTCCCCCAACTTTTCCGAGTCACTTGGGTTCCCTTCTTCCAACCTCCTCTGTGTTCCGGGAGTTCCCTTCCACCAATCTTCTCTCCCATTGGTTCCCTTCCTCCAATCTTCTCTTCCATGAGTTCCTTTCCTCCAACATTATCCGAGTCACTTGGTCGCCTTTTCCCAACCTTCTCTGCGTTCCGGGAGTTCCCTTCCTCCAATCTTCTCTTCCATTGGTTCCCTTCCTCCAATCTTCTCTTCCATTGGTTCCCTTCCCCCAACATTCTCCGAGTCACTTGGGTCTCTTCCTAACCTTCGGTGTCCCGGAAGTTCCCTTACCCCAACATTCTCTCCGAGTCACTTGTGTTCCCTTCTTCCAACCTTCTATATCCCGGGAGTTTACTTCTCCCAATCTCCTCTTCCATGGGTCCCCTTCCCCCAACTTTTGTCCGAGTCCATGGAGTCTCCTTCCGTTATCCTCTCTTTATCCCTGGTGTACCCTTCGCCCAACCCTCTCTATGTCCATGATGTCCCATTCCCCCTAATCTTCTCTGATCCCAAGATGTCCCCTTCCTTTTCTCCAACCTTCTCTGAGTCCATGGTGTCCCCTTCAACTTTCTCAACTTTCTTTCAGCCCTGTGGGTCCTTGTGAACTGGCCATTTCGATAATTATGGGCAAAAAGTCCCGCTTGGCAGTAAACCAAGCGGAAAACATGCCAAGTGCTTTGACAGCTGAGTTAACGCACCTAGCTCATATTTTTTTCAGCTAATTGTCATTATGAACGTATATTCACAATTGGCTAAAAATAAAGATCTAACAGTGATAACTCAATGGTCAGAGCACCTGACAAGTTATCAGGATTGGGTTGTTTTACCTCTGAGCGGCACTTTTTTGCACACCGTGGGCTAAATGGCCAGGTCACATGGACCCCGAAGGCTCAGAGAAGGTTGGGGGAGGGGACCCACTGGAACAGCTGTTGGGAGACAGATGGTAGCCTCCCGTCAGGGCCATCCAGCGTGTTCTTTAACGTTGGGTTGTTTTACCTCTGAGCGGCACTTTTTTGCACACCATGGGCTAAATGGCCAGGTCACATGGACCCCGAAGGCTCAGAGAAGGTTGGGAGAGGGGACCCACTGGAACAGCTGTTGGGAGACAGATGGTAGCCTCCCGTCAGGGCCATCCAGCGTGTTCTTTAACGTTGGGTTGTTTTACCTCTGAGCGGCACTTTTTTGCACACCATGGGTTAAATGGCCAGGTCACATGGACCCCGAAGGCTCAGAGAAGGTTGGGGGAGGGGACCCACTGGAACAGCTGTTGGGAGACAGATGGTAGCCTCACGTCAAGGCCATCCAGCGTGTTCTTTAACGTGCACAGGGTATGTCTCTCCCGCACACGGAGCCACGGCTTAACGTCCCATCCGACGGATGGCGGCCTTTCCAAGCCCATTGGTGTCCCCTACTGACCGTGGCAGGGTGGGGAATTTTGCGGAGATAAATCTCAACGCTGACCCAGCTGGGACTCGAACCTGGGAACTACAGATTACGAGTCTGGCGCGCTACCGACTGAGACACCCCCGCCCCGACAAGTTATCAGGAGTTGTCTGGTCCGCACCCTACTCTCCTCGAAACGTAATTTTCTTAGCAAACCATTCCTGTGCTCCATGTTTACAGGATATTTCCTGAGCGTGCAGCAACCTTTCTTCCTGGCAACGCCCTCGACAATACAAACAGACGTATCGCTTGGCAGAGTTCTAATAGATGCGCACGCCAACTTCATTCACCTTTGAAAAATGGCGTTCACTTTTTTAACAGATTTCGATTTTCTATATTTTCTCAAATTCTTGACCACCAGGTTTCAAACTTCATATACCGGCCTTCCCCTTTAACACGGGGCCGGGGTGGCTCAGTCGGTAGCGCGCCAGGCTCGTAATCTGTGGTTCCCAGGTTCGAGTCCCAGCTGGGTCAGCGTTGAGAATTATCTCCGCAAAATTCCCCGCCCTGCCCACGGTCAGTAGGGGACACCGATGGGCTTGGAAAGGCCGCCGTCCGTCGGATGGGACGTTAAGCCGTGGCTCCGTGTGTGGGAGAGCTATACTTTGTTCACGTTAAAGAACATGCTGGATGGCCTTGACGGGAGGCTACCATCTGTCTCCCAACAGCTATTCCAGTGGGTCCCCTCCCCCAACCTTCTCTGAGCCTCCGGGGTCCATGTGACCTGGCCATTTAGCCCATGGTGTGCAAAAAAGTGCCGCTCAGAGGTAAAACAACCCAACCCCTTTAACACTCAATAGATATGGGCTCAGAATAATGTAAATCTCACAAATATCTTGGAATTGTGAAAAGAAATAAGAAGAGATATGACATATTTGTAATTGGGAAAAAATAAGCAAACATATAACATATTATTTGATAATAATTGCAAGCTTTTAATCAGTCTTTAGTAATTAAAAACAAGTATCATGCATGCGGCTTTTGATTATTTTTTCCGTATTTTTTATCTTTAATAAATGAATGGATCACAGTTTTTATAATGGTACGCACGAAATTGGGGCGTGAGTAGCTCAGTCGGTAGCGCGCCAGGCTCGTAATCTGCAGTTACCAAGTTCGAGTCCCAGCTGGGTGGGGCGTGGGTGGCTCAGTCGGTAGCGTGCCAGGCTCGTAATCTGTAGTTCCCAGGTTCGAATCCCTGCTGGGTCAGCGTTGAGATTTATGTCCGCAAAATTCCCTGCCCTGCCCACGGTCAGTAGGGGACACCGATGGGCTTGGAAAGGCCGCCGTCCGTCGGATGGGACGTTAAGCCGTGGCCCCGTGTGCGGGAGAGCCATACCCTTTGCACGTTAAAGAACACGCTGGATGGCCTTGACGGGAGGCTACCATCTGTCTCCCAACAGCTGTTCCAGTGTGTCCCATCCCCCAACCTTCTCTGAGCCTTCGGGGTCCATGTGACCTGGCCATTTAGCCCATTGTGTGCAAAAAAGTGCCGCTCAGAGGTAAAACAACCGAACCCAACCCAACCGATCTACGGCTGCCTTTCCAAGCCCATCGGTGTCCCCTTCTGACCGTGGGCAGGGCGGGGAGTTTTGCGGAGATTTCTTTAGAGGAGAAAAATCTTACCGTTGGCACAGCTGAGACTCAAAACCGGGATGGGCAGATTACAAGCCTGGTGCGCTACAGAGTCAAACCCCGTCCCAATTTATAATAGGCCAAATAACCCCCAAAACAAACATGTAATATCAAAAGAATCAGAAGAATCAAATAACTTCTATCTGTCTAAAAACAGAAACACTGACACATATTACTACTTTCATAAATTTAATTTTCTTGTGCTAAATTCATTATAAAAGCAATACAACTCACCTGATACGAAAATGCAAACTATTCTTTAATTCTGATTGGCGTAACTTCTAAATGCACTACCACAGAACTTCACAAAACATTGATACAATTTAAGTCTCCCCTTTCAGCGAATCGGTAATCAATCGGCGGGGATTGCTGACAAAAAGACTGGATTAACCTCTCGATCGTGCAAAAGGGATAAATCTCATCCCAAAAAAGCAAGAGAGGAAGTTCAGTCACACTCTCCCCGGCTCGATGGCCACTAGCAATCCGTTTCCAATTTTCCCTAAACACAGAGCGAGAGACCGTGCCGACCTGTTTGATCAGCTGGCATTAGCTTACATCCTTAGTTTCAGCGAAGCACGATGTCTGCGTTGGAGGATTAATGAGACAGGATCGTGTGAATCGGTTTGGTGAACTAACATGGCGGTAAACGAGAACACGCTTGAAGGCAAAGAATTGATGTTGATCCGTTGGGGATCTAAATGCTAAGAAATGAAACAACATCGAACTAATCAATAATAAATTCGTAGATTACTTGTTGATGTATATTCAATAAGTAAGTTTGTGAAAAATAGTCACAGATTGAGAGAAATCTAATCGTTAGGAGTCTGAAACATGTAGTAGATGAAGTCATTTGTGTGCCGCCGAGAAGTCAGTTTTCTGCTGCCCGCACAGTCATATTGCAATTTCCGTGATGTCACTTTTGTGTTGCCTGCAAAGTCATCTTGCGCTTCCCGTAAAGTTATCTTGTGGTGCGAGCAAAATAATCTTGTGGTGCGAGCAAAATAATCTTGTGGTGCGGACAAAATAATCTTGTGGTGCGGACAAAATAATCTTGTGGTGCGGACAAAATAATCTTGTGGTGCGAGCAAAATAATCTTGTGGTGCGAGCAAAATAATCTTGTGGTGCGAGCAAAATAATCTTGTGGTGCGGACAAAATAATCTTGTGGTGCGGACAAAATAATCTTGTGGTGCGGACAAAATAATCTTGTGGTGCGAGCAAAATAATCTTGTGGTGCGAGCAAAATAATCTTGTGGTGCGAGCAAAATAATCTTGTGGTGCGAGCAAAATAATCTTGTGGTGCGAGCAAAATAATCTTGTGGTGCGAGCAAAATAATCTTGTGGTGCGAGCAAAATAATCTTGTGGTGCGAGCAAAATAATCTTGTGGTGCGGACAAAATAATCTTGTGGTGCGGACAAAATAATCTTGTACTGCCGCAAAGTCGTTTTGTGCTTCCCACCACATCATTTTTTATGTACTTCTCACCAAATCTTTTTTGTGTGCTTCCCACCAAATCTTTTTTTGTGTGTTTCCCACCAAATCTTTTTTGTTTGTTCCCGCCAAATCTTTTTTTGTGTGTTTCACACCAAATTTTTTTTGTTGCTTCCCACCAAATCATTTTTGTGCCGCCTGCCAAGTCATATTGTGTTTCCCACCAAATCATTTTTAGCGCTTACCCCAAGTAATTTTTATGCTGCTCGCAAAGTCATCTTGTGCTTCCCACCAAGTCATTTTTGGGGCTGCCCATAAAGTTATCTTGTGTGCCACGAAGTCATTTTCTGCTGCCCGCAAATCCATCTTGAGCTTCCCGCCATATCATCTTGTGCTTCCCACATGGAATCATGGAGTAGCTGACTCCATGTCAGTTCTCATGGAGTCAGTGCTTAATGTCGTATCCGATGTACGGTGGCTTATCGAAGCCCATCAATATGCCCTACTACCGAGAGACCGAGAGCAGTACTACCGAGATATGAAGAGAACTGCCCTACTACCGAGAGACCGAGAGCAGTACTACCGAGATATGAAGAGACATGCCCTACTACCGAGAGACCGAGAGCAGTACTACCGAGATATGAAGAGAACATGAACTACTACCGAGAGACCGAGCGCAGGGTGGGGATGTTTGCGGACATAAACCTCAACGCTGTCCCAGCTGTGACTCGAACCTGGAAACTACAGATTACGAGCCTGGTGTGCTACCTACTGAGTCTGGGGCGGGGGTGGATCAGTCGGTAGCGCGCCAGGCTCGTAATCTGTAGGTCCCAGATTCGAGTCCCAGCTGGGTCAGCGTTGAGATTCATCTCCGCAAAATTCCCCGCCCTGCCCACGGTCAGTAGGGGACACCGATGGGCTTGGAAAGACCGCCGTCCATCGGATGGGACGTTAAGCCGTGGTCCCGTGTGCGGGAGAGCCATACCCTGTGCACGTTAAAGAACACGCTGGATGGCCTTGACGGGAGGCTACCATCTGTCTCCCAACAGCTGTTCCAGTGGGTCCCCTCCCCCAACCTTCTCTGAGCCTTCGGGGTCCTTGTGGCCTGGCCATTTAGCCCATGGTGTGCAAAAAAGTGCCGCTCAGAGGTAAAACAACCCAATCTATTGAGTCATTCCTGACTCCTGGTAAGAAACCTGAAAAGATTAACTTAGCTATGGCTTAACGTCCCACCTAACGGACAGCAGCCTTTCGAAGCAAATTAGTGTCACCAACTGACCAAGGCAGGGAGAGAGGTTTCTTTCTTGCCCATCTCGAGAACTACTTCATTAAATCTTTGCAACTTTGAACTAGTCATTTAGTTAAGCCTAACGTTGTGCGGCGTGCCCCTTGTCCTAACTCGGCGTGTCCCTTGTCCCACACTGACCATTTCACGGGCATGCGCATAAGAAATTCCGTTAAGGGACTGTCTCAAGGACACCCACTCTGTAGGACGACGACGCTCTCTCCGTACGTTGCAGTTTTTAACTCTAAATTCCTCAACAATGGAAGGCTTGTGTGGGTTGGGTTGTTTGACCTCTGAGCGGCACTTTTTTGCACACCATGGGCTAAATGGCCAGGTCACATGGACCCCGAAGGCTCAGAGAAGGTTGGGGGAGGGGACCCACTGGAACAGCTGTTGGGAGACAGATGGTAGCCTCCCTGTCAAGGCCATCCAGCGTGTTCTTTAACGTGCACAGGGTATGGCTTTCCCATACACGGGGCCACGGCTTAACGTCCCATCCGACGGACGGCGGCCTTTCCAAGCCCATCGGTGACCCCTACTGACCGTGGGCAGGGCGGGGAATTTTGCGGAGATAAATCTCAACGCTGACCCAGCTGGGACTCGAACCTGGGAACTACAGATTACGAGCCTTGCGCGCTACCGATTGAGCAACTACTGAGCCCACAGATAGCACACAAGCCCCTGGAAGGCTTGTGTGCTATCTGTGGGAATGAAGTTCTAGAGACTACTGACAAACGCTCAGATTCCATCAGATGTAAAGGTGCCTGTAGAAGCCAATTTCACTACTATTGTGCAAATATTACAGAAGATAACTTCCGCTGATTTTCTGCAGAACGCAAAAACAAAAAAAAGTGCATGAAATGCAAGTCTGATGCTTCCCCTGTCAGGTCGCACGATATTGAGTATGCTGCGTCAGGTGCTTCTTCAACTTTCGCTGAGTCCCTGGAGAGAGAGATCAAGGCTTCAGTTCCGAACAAATGGCATCAATTAAATCATTAATATATCATTCGTTTAAACAGGCAATGATTGAATGCATGGGTGACCTGTAAAACAATATCGTGGAACTTACCAAATCATTAGATTTTTTATCAGGAAAATATGATGAATTGCGAGATAAGGTTGAAAATGTCACTCAGGACTTGGTTCTCTGCAGACATGAAAATAAGAATTTATTAGCTAAGAATCAAAAATTGGAAAATACGATCGAAAATTTATCAGAAAGGGTAAATGATTTGGAACAGGAAAGCAATGTGTGCAACTTAGAAATTCAAGGTATACCTGAATAATTACAAGAAAATGCAAAGAACATCGTAGGGAAAATTGCTAATTTCTTAAATGTTAACTTTAAATCCCAAGAGGTACTGGAATGTTTCAGAATTGGAAAAAAGGAAGAGACTTCAACACGTCCACGTACAATCTTAGCAAAGTTTAAAGACTGAGCCCTACGAGATGCTTTTCTTGACAAAGTAAAAGAACATCGTGATTTAAATACCAAAGATGTAGGTATTGTTAATGAAAATCTTATAATCTACATTAACGAACATTTGTCAAGATTTTATAGAGATCTCTTCCACAAGGCAAGAAAAGCCAAAGTAGAAAAACAATACAAATATATATGGGTAAAAAATGGGAAAATATTTCTAAAAAGGAAAACTGAGCACAATGCCGCCTTGTTAAATCTGAACGAGATTTGTTCTCATTGTAAGTATTTTTTTTACAGTGAAATATCTTTCATCTTTTAATGGCTATACCTAATTATGTTCAGTCTGAAAATCTCAGTCTGATTTATGGTATTTGCTTTAATAAATCAAATTTTTCTATTTTCTCACTCAACTGTAGAAGTCTGTACAAAAACCTTGATGAGATCTTGGTAACTTTAGAAAGTAGTAGTTTTCTATTTGATTCTCTTGTATTTGTGGAAACATGGCAAAATAACAATATTCCACATATCAATGTGGTTATACTGGTGTAGGTTTGGGAAGAGAAGCTTTTAAAGATGGAGGAGTAGCACTTTATTTCAGAGAAAGTTTTTCTTTCAAAATATTAAACCATTTGTCAGTGGGGCGGGGGTGGCTCAGTGGTAGCGCGCCAGGCTCGTAATCTGTAGTTCCCAGGTTCGAGTCCCAGCTGGGTCAGCGTTGAGATTTATCTCCGCAAAATTCCCCGCCCTGCCCACGGTCAGTAGGGGACACCGATGGGCTTGGAAAGGCCGCCGTCCGTCGGATGGGACGTTAAGCCGTGGCCCCGTGTGCGGGAGAGCCATACCCTGTGCACGTTAAAGAACACGCTGGATGGCCTTGACGGGAGGCTACCATCTGTCACCCAACAGCTGTTCCAGTGGGTCCCCTCCCCAACCTTCTCTGAGCCTTCGGGGTCCATGTGACCTGGCCATTTAGCCCATTGTGTGCAAAAAAGTGCCGCTCAGAGGTAAAAAACCCAACCCAACCCATTTGTCAGTTATTACTGATGATTACGAGATTTTGCTTGCTAAATCAGGAAATCTGATTGTGGGCAGTATTTATCGACCACCTCAGGGTAATGTACAATTATTTCTGTCACATCTAGAATTTGTTTTAAACTCATTACTTAAATTGAAATCGATCTTTATATTAATGGGTGACTATAACCTTGATATTATGAACCGATATAAAAATGTATTAAATTTAATAGACCTAGTTAATTCATATGATTGTTTTGTTTTAAACAGTGGATTACCAACTAGAGTTGGAAATCAAAGTTCTACACTAATTGATTATGGAATTTCGAATGTAGATTGTCAAAATGGAGTTCTGATGTCAAAAGTTACAGATCATTTCCCCACATTTTTTCTGGTCCAAAGGACAAATTTTCAAATGCTACCTAGCAGTTATAGATATAGAGAAATCAATGATAATAATATTCTGCAATTGCAATATGAATTAAATCGTATTGGTTGGCAATTCCTTTACTTAATCAGCGATGTAAATGAAGCAAATAATTATTTCATAAATATTTTTATAAATCACTATAATAAATATTTGAACACTGGTATTAAGAAGTTCCAAAGGCCAAATAAATATTCTCCTTGGATGACGAAAGATCTGAAAAAATTAATAACTAAAAGAGAATTTATACAAAAAAGCAAAAGTTACCCATTTAGAGGATGACACTTTTGCATATAAAGAATTTCGTAATTTCGTTACTGCCCAAATCAGACAAACAAAGAACGCCTATTATAACAGTAGATTTGATTCTAGCAAAAATTCTAAACAGAATTGGAAATATGTCAACGATGTTTTGGGTAGAAATAAATGTAAGTCAATAGTAGGAGACATTTCTTCTGATGATGCAATTATTTTCATGATACAGTTAACGAATTGATACCGAACCAAACTAAAAAAATTCATGGCAAATATAAATATCAAATTGAGTGCATAGACCAGACACTTTATGTCATGCCAATTGTTACTCAAGAGATCTGTAACATAGTGAATGATCTAGGATCTGATAAGTCACCAGGTATAGATGACATAAATATTAATGTAATTAAAAAGGCTATACTTACAATAAAAGAACCTTTGTGCTATATATTTAATTTATCAATAATAAACGAAGTATTCCCGGATAAACTGAAAATTGCCTGAATTCTTCCCATACATAAATCAGGTGATAAAGAAAGTATAAAAAACTACAGACCTATTTCAATTTTGCCAATCTTCTCGAAAATCTTTGAAAAGCTAATTTGTACACGTATTACTAAATTCTTAGATAATATAAAAATTATCACACAACAACAATATGGTTTTAAAAATAAAAAATCTACTCAGACAGCCATTGCATATTTATATGAGCATATTGCCAGTCATTTGGATGCAGGTCACATTGGATTAGCTGTATATCTTGATTTTACGAAAGCATTTGGCAGTATTAACCACGAAATTTTGTTAAGAAAATTGAATTTTATGGCCTGAGAGGTAAAACAAATAACTGGTTAAGAAGCTACTTATTTCAGAGGAAAGCTAATGGTAGTATATCTGATGAACATTTTATTTACAGAGGTCTGCCTCAAGGTTCTATTCTTAGTCCGATCCTTTTCCTACTTTACATTAACGACTTAGCAAAGTTACACATTAATTCAAAGATGTTATTATATGCTGATGATACAAGCATTATCGATTTCAACCAAGATTCTGCAAGCCTGATTAGCAGTGTTAACTACTCTCTAAATATTATATCTGAATGGTGCAGACATAACAATTTATTATCCAAATACATGATTTATAAAAATAAAAACAAAAATATCGATGAGAAATGTTTCGATGTGAAGATTAATGAAATTAAGCTAAATAGATGCACTGAATATAAATTCTTAGGAATATGGATCGATGAAAATCTGAACTGGTCATTTCATGTAAAGCAGCTGAGAATCACTCTGTCGAGGAACATTGGTATGATTGGTAAAATGCGTCATCTGGTTAACAAACAAATTTTGACAAATTTATACTACTCTTTCATTTATTCTTATATAACATATGGAATTTTAGTCTGGGGTAATACTTTTGACTATAATCTGAATGCTATATATCGTCTTCAGAAAAGAATTGTTAGATATATTGTTGGTAAAAGATATTATGATCCCGTGGCACATTTATTTTCTGAGGTTAAAATTCTTAATGTCTATAATAGTTACAAACTGATATCAGGAAACTTTGTGTATTCGATTACAATGAGATTGATTAAATTGGATAGATTTAAAGACTATTTTCAGAGTCTTTCGAATTTTCATAATTATGAAACACGTCATAGAGAGGATCTGAGTATACCTATGTGTCGATTGTCAATTGGGCAGAGATCTATCAAATATAATGCAGTAAAAATTTGGTCTGAATTTCCAGATGATGTTAAAAATGCAAAATCTTTAAAATTATTTAAAATCAAATGTAGAACGTTTCTTCTTACAAAGCAATGAATCCTTCTTCTATGTATCAGTGCAATATGTCTCATAACCATTTGACCTTTTTATACTATTGAATTATTGTACTATTTGAATTATTGTATACATTACTGTTGTCATAATTGAACTTTAAAGGAAATAGGGAGCATTAACTAAAAATAAGCGTCAGCTTATTATGCTCTCCTTTTTTGTTTCGCCTTTCCTATTAATCACAAATTCCCCGCCCTGCCCACGGTCAGTAGGGAACACCGATGGGCTTGGAAAGGCCGCCGTCCGTCGGATGGGACGTTAAGCCGTGGCCCCGTGTGCGGGAGAGACATACCCTGTGCACGTTAAAGAACACGCTGGATGGCATTGACGGGTGGCTACCATCTGTCTCCGAACAGCTGTTCCAGTGGGTCCCCTCCCCCAACCCTCTGTGAGCCTTCGGGGTCCATGTGTCCTGGCCATTTAGCCCATGGTGTGCAAAAAAGTGCCGCTCAGAGGTAAAACAACCCAACCCAACCTATTAATCACTAATATTTAATATGATTGTTATTTACCTTTTCTGATGCAATTGATATTTCTCAGCTATTTCACTTCTCAATTTTTCTCATGTATATATTAATTATTATTAGATAATTATGCTATGTAAATGTATATTGTATTGACTGGCGGAATAAAATAAAGATTATTATTATTATTAAACCTTGCGCACTATCAACTGAGCCCTCCCCCGCCCCCTGGTAAGAGACCGGAAACGATTTACGGAGCCACAGCTTAACATCTCATCTGACGGATGCCGTCCTTTCAAGGCCCATCGGTGTGCCCTTCTTTACTAAGGGCAGGGCGGAGTTTAGGGGATAAAATTCTCAATGTGCGCACAGAAGAGACTCGAACTAATATTTCCAAGTAGCCAGATCACAAGAACCCCAAGAATCAGAGATGGTTGGAGGAAGAGACCCACTTGAGGGCTTAGGAGAGAAGTGGAATTCCTCTGTTAAGACCACCCAGGATATTGTTTAACATGCATAGGGTATGGCACTCTGGAACAGGAAACGACGGTCGGCGACCATTCGAAGCCCATCTGTGTGCCCTTTCTGACTGGGAGTAGGGTGAGGGGGAAGGGGGTTTAAGGAGGAAAAAGTCAACTTAAGCATAGTTGGGAATCGAACCTGGGAACTAAGGTTTATGAGCCTGCCTATTTACGCAATAATAATGATCAATATTAGACGAAATTATCAAAAATAGAATTCAAAATACATAAGAGGGAATATACTTAATGCAATGTACATACGATATTAAACGATAAATTTTTGCATGCTATGCTTTGAAAAGTTAATGTCGCCGTTAGGCAGGAGTTCTTTTCAGCTCCCGTACCCCTTGTAGGGTGAATGAAAAGCCCTAATTAAAGGGAGAAGTGGATTGGTTTAAATTGCTCATTTAAACGGGCCTTACCTCCTGGAAGGTCGGCCAGGTCCTCAAGTACCTCCAAAATTATTGTAGGCATAGTAGCTAAGAAACGGGTGCTTACGGTTTTTTGCATGCCTATACTGTATTATAGGGCAACCAAAAAAAAATAAACGCTTCGCACAAAGTTTTTAGATAAAAAGACTTGAAATTAACAAAAAATGCAAAATAGACTTACTGAATCTAATGAGAGACCTGCTGCGAATTCGGCGCTTCGAAGGCACCGCTTGGTATGTCTTAAGGTACTCCAAGAGTACGCGTGCCTCCCGTTGAGAACCACTGGATTATTATAATGCTAATAAAGAATTCCAAGTTTCAACGTATTATTTCTAGAATTTTTCGTTGTAATAGCGAAAATTTATAAAATGATTTCGCTGCAGGCATTTCTGTATACACAGTCGTATCAGAATAATATGATCACCTACCATGCGTATACTATGGTAGGTGGTCATATTATTCTGATTCGATTGTGTATATATTTTATGATGTATCAGAGAATATTTTCCAATGTAACTGGGTTGGGTTGTTTTTCCTCTAAACGGCACTTTTTTGTACAAAATGGGCTAAATGACTATATCACAAGGACCTCAAGGGTTCAGAGAAGTTTGGGGGAAGAGAGCCCACTGGACAACTGTTAGGAGACAGATGATAGCCACCCGTCAAGACCATCCAGCATGTTCTTTAATGTGCACAGGGTATGGCACACCAGCACACGGAGCTACGGCTTAGCGCCCCATCTGACGAACGGTGGTCTTTCCAAGCCCAGCGGTGTTCCTTATCTGACAGAGGGCAGTGCGGGGATTTCTGCTCTTCTGATTGAGGTCCGGATCGTTTTTTGTCGAAATGGTACGGATTCCGATCTCTGTAACAAATAGGGGCGGGGGTGGCTCAGTCGGTAGCGCGCCAGGCTCGTAATCTGTAGTTCCCAGGTTCGAGTCCCAGCTGGGTCAGCGTTGAGATTTATCTCCGCAAAATTCCCTGCCCTGCCCACGGTCAGTAGGGGACACCGATGGGCTTGGAAAAGCCGCCGTCCGTCGGATGGGACGTTAAGCCGTGGCCCCGTGTGAGGGAGAGCCATACCCTGTGCACGTTAAAGAACACACTGGATGGCCTCGACGGGAGGCTACCATCTGTCTCCCAACAGCTGTTCCAGTGGGTCCCCTCCCCCAACCTTCTCTGAGCCTTGGGGTCTATGTGACCTGGCCATTTAGCCCATGGTGTGCAAAAAAGTGCCGCTCAGAGGGTTGTTGTTAGGTTGTTTTACCTCTGAGCGGCACTTTTTTGCACACACCATGGGCTAAATGGCCAGGTCACATAGACCCCAAGGCTCAGAGAAGGTTGGGGGAGGGGACCCACTGGAACAGCTGTTGGGAGACAGATGGTAGCCTCCCGTCAAGACCATCCAGCGTGTTCTTTAACGTGCACAGGTTATGGCTCTCCCGCAGACGGGGCCACGGCTTAACGTCCCATCCGACGGACGGCGGCCTTTCCAAGCCCATCGGTGTCCCCTACTGACCGTGGGCAGGGCGGGGAATTTTGCGGAGATAAATCTCAACGCTGACCCAGCTGACCGCTCAGAGGTAAAACAACCCAACCCAACCCTGTAACAAATATTACTGCTTACTTGTATGTAGCTGGGAGGATTGTCACCGTTATTGTCTTTCCTAGATACATATCTAATTCCTTTTAAAACTTAATACTTTTTACCTAAAGAAACTTTATACCAAAAACCAAAATAATTGAAACAACTGTTGGAATGTTATTACGAAACAAACCAATAAATGTAGTTGACCAGAAGCCCCCGTTTTCACGGACCAGTCTCTGGATAAAAAGATCTGTTTCAGGAATTTGTTTTTCGATATTTATTATAAATTGAATTAACTGCGCAGCATGAGCAGATCCTTTACTAGCACTTTATAATGGCAACACTGTTATAAAAAAATTCTATTGGTAATATAGATGACTACAAAAAATTGAAGCTGGAAATTTTAAAATGAAAGCCATGAATTACATACTGTCAAAATCGGGGGTTTATTTAAGGGGGAGGTTTGAGGTTCACCCCCGAATAAAAGATTTTACGTCTCAATTTCCTTTATGTATTTTTATACTTTTGAGACATTTAGTAACTCCTAAGTATTGATGCAAAATATACTGTTGGCTTTCATTTACCTATTGACCGTCCTTTTTTATTTTTATTAACTTTTTTAATATTTTGGAAAAAATGACCCCCCCCCCCCCTACTTACTCCCCAAGCACATTTTCAAAATACGCTACTGGTCAGACTAGGGTGACTAAACGTACTCGAAAAATGGATACATGTGGTCAATTTTTAAATTTAATTTCCAAAGTTCCCATATCTTTTTTTTAAATATAGTCATTCTGCAGAAATGCGAGATTTCACGAGGTCAAAACAAACTCAGAACGTTCACTCGCACAACAGATGAAAAGAAAGAACATAAATCCATATCCCAAACCCTTAAGAAACAGTCATTAATGTGGCCATTCACGGTCGAAATGGTCAGATGATAAAAATTAAAACTAATACTTTCCTAATTCCTTTAATCTAATGCTTCTCTAATTCTTTTAATATCTTTCAATCCATAATGCTTTTAGGCTGTCACGTAAATTAAACAAGCAATCTTGAGCGAATGAACTACAGATCAGCATTAAAAACGAAATTCTTCTGCTTGTAAAACGAAAAGCACACGGATCTGGCAACCGCTCTGTTTCTTCTAGTTCAATCACCTGCTCAATGTGAGAATTGCTTCGAATGTGGACGCACGTGAAAACTCGTCACAGAGCGAGCGTACGAGGCAACCAGTACATAGCAACGTCAACAAAAGAGAAAGTGCACAATGGCTGATATTTTCTTTTAAAAGGATTAAACTTCTACTAAAGAAACTGACTGAACTGGTCCTGTCTACGCACATAACTACGGCCTTAAGGGATGCATAAATACCTCTCAGGTCAACACCTTGCACTCTTTTTTTAATGGTGAGACTTTGGCCAACATTCCTTTGATTTTAATGAAAGTTTAAGAGGGAAGGCATATTTACGTTTGAGATGTTATCTGGTTCATGGCCATTAATCCGTGAAAGTTCTCTGGGAATGAGTGCAAGTAGTAAATGATTTTTCCGTTTTATGGGGCAATTTCATTCGAGATGATAACCATTTAGCCTGAATTTCCTGGGTTTTTTTGCAATGAAATTTCCTTAAATCTCTTATTTGACTTTTGAACTTGGTATTTTGATTTTGTTAAGCAATAACTCAAAAATTCAGGAATCATTGACATTCTTAATCTGCAAACTTTTTAAACGGAAATGTTATTAAAGCTGTGCGTTCATTGCAAATATTCCGCTAATCCTCACCATGAGCATTGGTGGGAATTTGCTTTAGGTGTGTGTGTGTGGGGGGGGGGGCTTAAATACTTCACGGTTGGTCAAAACGGGTAAATCAATGTTTCAAGTTAGAAATATTTAAGCCAAATGGTTCTTTAATCAGTGCAGTTGCGAATACAGCAATCATGAATATATCATAGCCAGGACCCGATTTGGAGGGTTGGGTCGCAAGGGGGTAATGCAAGGGGGCTTTCAGAATACTAATAATGGTAACAGAGGCAAAAATTATTAAACTTATTTATATTTCAGGCATTTCTCAAGAAAATTCTTAAAGACTTGTAAACAGGTTGTTTGGGCTGTTTTACTTCTAAGCGGTACTTTTTTTGCACATTATGGGCTAAATGACCAGCTCACAAGGACCCAGAGAGGGTTGGGTGAAGGGGACCCTCTGGACAGGAGGCAGATGGTAGGTTCCCGTCAAGCCCATCCAGCGTGTTCTTCAACGTGCATAAGGTATAGATCTCCCGTACAAGGGACAATGGCTTAACGTCCCACAGAAGGACGACAGCCTTTGCAAGACCATCGGTGTCCTCTACTGAACGGTGGCAGGGCGGAGAGTTTTGCGGAGATAAATCTCAACGCTGGCCCAGCTGGAACTCGAACCTGGGAACTACAGATTATGAGCCTGGCCACTTTGTATTTTCCTAACAGCTGTCTATCAGACTCTACACGAAAGCTGCTCGAGAAAAATTTCATTTACACCTGAATATTTGCTGTTTTGTGAAGCCTCCAATTTCGATAAGTAGTGAGAAATACAAAACGAAAAACATTAAGGTCATGAAGTGTCCATTGGCAGAAATGAGTTAACCCTTTACCCCAAGGTTGGGTTGGGTTGTTTTACCTCTGAGCGGCACTTTTTTGCACACCATGGACTAAATGGCCAGGTCACATGGACCCCGAAGGCTCAGAGAAGGTTGGGGGAGGGGACCCACTGGAACAGCTGTTAGGAGACAGATGGTAGTCTCCCGTCAAGGCCATCCAGCGTGTTCTTTAACGTGCACAGGGTATGGCTCTCCCGCACACGGAGCCATGGCTTAACGTCCCATCCGACGGACGGCGGCCTTTCCAAGCCCATCGGTGTCCCTTACTGACCGTGGGCAGGCCGGGGAATTTTGCGGAGATAAATATCAACGCTGACTCAGCGGGGACTCGAACCTGGGAACTACAGATTACGAGCCTGGCGCGCTACCGACTGAGCCATCCCCGCCCCCCATTCTACATGAAAATACTAGCTGGTACTAAACACCCGTACACTGGCAGAAGCTTTGTGCACCAGTAGTGTGACAAAGGCGAGGGTGGCTCGTAATCTGCAGTTCCCAGGTTCGAGTCCCAGCTGGGCATGCGTTGAGATTTATCTCCGCAAAACTCCCCGCACCGCCCACGGTCAACAGAGGACATCGATGGGCTTGAAAAATCCGTCGGATGGGACGTTGAGCCGTGTCTCAGTGTATGGGAGAGCCATACCAGCAAAGTAGGATTCTTTCCCTCAACTTTCTCTGAAATCTTGGGGTCTTTGTGACCTGGCCATTTAGTCTATTGTGTTCAAAAAAAAAGTGCTGCTCAGAGGTAAAACAACCCAACAACGACTCATAAAGATTTAGAAGCAGTGCCTTTACTTGACAACAGACTCGCATATGTAGAAAAAAGAAATATAAAAAAGTGGGACAAGTGACTCGATAGAGGCAGCAAAAGTGAAGAGGGGGAAAAAGGGGGGGGGGGGGTTGGAAGCGAGAGGACAAATGACTAGACCGAGTCAGAAAAAAGTAAAACACTGGCCAAGTGACTGGAATTCCATTTCAGTATAACATTTTCCCCTCTATTTTAAAGTCTTTAAAAAATTGTATATATATGTATATACGAGTTTAATAATTTTTTACTTCAATTACCCTCGCCAGCATTCTCAAAGGTGGGGGGATGACACCTTAGTCTTCCCCTCTAGATCCGACTCTGATTGGGACAGATATAAAAATAACACAAAACCTAAAAGTAATATTATCAGAAGAGAGTAAAATATCGAGTTTTATATCAAAAGTTTCGTCTTTGTCACAAAGGGAGGAGATAAACCTCAACGCTGGCCCAGGTGGGATTCGAACCTAGTAACTTTGGATTACGAACGTGGAAAGCTACCAACTAAGCCAAACTCTGGTTTTGGAACAAATGAAGGGATCGGTTGTAAACACGATAAACAAAATATTGACTGAGAATCCATGTCGAAAAGGAGCATAATTGGCAAACCTACAGGCAATGAATGGACAGGAAAATGGAAACATCCTCATCGTATGTCAGTGGAAAATCAAATTCGAGGCTCTATAACTGTTTAAATAAATTTTTATGAAAACGTATGACTGAAGATAAATGTAAGATGTTAGTTAAATTGTCTAAATCTGATTTTGAATAATATGCGTTCAGTACTTAGAGTTATAGGGGCGGGGGTGGCTCAGTCGGTAGCGCGCCAGGCTCGTAATCTGTAGTTCCCAGGTTCGAGTCCCAGCTGGGTCAGCGTTGAGATTTATCTCCGCAAAATTTCCCCGCCCTGCCCACGGTCAGTAGGGGGACACCGATGGGCTTGGAAAGGCCGCCGTCCGTCGGATGGGACGTTAAGACGTGGCCCCGTGTGCGGGATACCCTGTGCACGTTAAAGAACACGCTGGATGGCCTTGACGGGAGGCTACCATCTGTCTCCCAACAGCTGTTACAGTGGGTCCCCTCCCTCAACCTTCTCTGAGCCTTCGGGGTCCACGTGACCTGGCCATTTAGCCCATGGTGTGCAAAAAAGTGCCGCTCAAAGGTCAAACAAACCCAACTTAGAGTTATAGAAGTTCGAATGCTGAATAACATATTTAAATTTATCTAGTCCTATTTTCCTATAAAAAGTTTATTCCAGAAAATGCAGATCTTCGATTTTTGAGTCTCTACTGATTTAACATGGGATTGTTTCCAATTCTCTGTCCGGTCTCTGTATTTCAGACTTTTCTCTAACAACAATAAGAAAACAAAGTGTTTTCTGTTCCACGTGTCTTTTAAGTGGGTAAGCAATAATCGATGTTGCTTTCGTAACGTTATCGCTGGGTTGGGTTGCTTTACCTCTGAGCGGCACTTTTTTGCACACCATGGGCTAAATGGCCAGGTCACAAGGACCCCGAAGGCTCAGAGAAGGTTGGGGGAGGGGACCCACTGAAACAGCTGTTGGGAGACAGATGGTAGCCCCCCCCGTCAAGGCCATCCAGCTTGTTCTTTAACGTGCACAGGGTATGGTTCTCCCGCACACGGAGCCACGGCTTAACGTCCCATCCGACGGACGGCGGCCTTTTCAAGCCCATCGGTGTCCCCTATTGACCGTGGGCAGAGCGGGGAATTTTGCGGAGATAAATCTCAATGCTGACGCAGCTGGTACTCGAACCTGGGAACTACAGATTACGAGCCTGGCGCGCTACCGACTGAGCCACCCCCGCCCCAACGCTATCGCCTTTCGTGACTAAACAGAAGTCAAAACGAGCTATTAAAAGTCATTCGGCGTTCTCTAAGTTCCTACAGAGGTCTCACCTTGCCACTTTTCCCGTTAGACATGCTGACTCACTGAGGAATGAGTCATGACGTGGAACGGAATACTTCTCAACCCACTTAATTTTTCTCTATGGCCATCTCACCCACTTACCTACTAGCGATGGAGATGCACGCTTTGCCTGCTGACCTTGACATCTTTCTCTCTGCTTGCGATTGCCAGTGAGAGGTCACGGGCATTACTGACACTAGGGTTTTATGCCTTTACTAGAGGTTTTATGCCTTTACGGGGTGTTGTTTTAACTCGAAGATCTTTTTCTGTGCTCAGTGTCGCGACGAATCTGTAGAGATCAAGGATTTTAACAGGGGTGGATTTAGGAACAGCAGCTGTCCTAGATGAGGGTTGGGTTCAGTTGTTTTCCTCCGAGCGGCACATTTTTTGTACACATTGGACTAAATGGCCAGGTCACAAGGCCCAAGAGCTCAGAGAAGGTTGGGGGAGGGGACCCACCGGAGTGCTGTTAGGACAGAAATGGTAGCTTCTCGTCAAACCAATTCAACCTGTTCTTCAACATTGGGTTGTTTTACCTCTGAGGGGCGGGCGTGGCTCAGTCGGTAGCGCGCCAGGCTCGTAATCTGTAGTTCCCAGGTTCGAGTCCCAGCTGGGTCAGCGTTGAGATTTATCTCCGCAAAATTCCCCGCCCTGCCCACGGTCAGTAGGGGACACCGATGGGCTTGGAAAGGCCGCCGTCCGTCGGATGGGACGTTAAGCAGTGGCCCCGTGTGCGGGAGAGCCATACCCTGTGCACGTTAAAGAACACGCTGGATGGCCTTGATGGGAGGCTACCATCTGTCTCCCAACAGCTGTTCCAGTGGGTTCCCTTCCCCTAACCTTCTCTGAGCCTTTGGGGTCCATGTGACCTGGCCATTTAGCCCATGATGTGCAAAAAAGTGCCGCTCAGAGGTAAAACAACCCAACCCAACCCGTCAAACCAATTCAACCTGTTCTTCAACATTGGGTTGTTTTACCTCTGAGGGGCGGGCGTGGCTCAGTCGGTAGCGCGCCAGGCTCGTAATCTGTAGTTCCCAGGTTCGAGTCCCAGCTGGGTCAGCGTTGAGATTTATCTCCGCAAAATTCCCCGCCCTGCCCACGGTCAGTAGGGGACACCGATGGCTTGGAAAGGGCCGCCGTCCGTCGGATGGGACGTTAAACAGTGGCCCCGTGTGCGGGAGAGCCATACCCTGTGAACGTTAAAGGACACGCTGGATGGCCTTGATGGGAGGCTACCATCTGTCTCCCAACAGCTGTTCCAGTGGGTTCCCTTCCCCTAACCTTCTCTGAGCCTTTGGGGTCCATGTGACCTTGCCATTTAGCCCATGATGTGCAAAAAAGTGCCGCTCAGAGGTAAAACAACCCAACCCAACCCGTCAAACCAATTCAACCTGTTCTTCAACATTGGGTTGTTTTACCTCTGAGGGGTGGGCGTGGCTCAGTCGGTAGCGCTCCAGGCTCGTAATCTGTAGTTCACAGGTTCGAGTCCCAGCTGGTCAGCGTTGAGATTTATCTCCGCAAAATTCCCCGCCCTGCCCACGGTCAGTAGGGGGACGCCGATGGGCTTGGAAAGGCCGCCGTCCGTCGGATGGGACGTTAAGCAGTGGCCCCGTGTGCGGGAGAGCCATACCCTGTGCACGTTAAAGAACACGCTGGATGGCCTTGACGGGAAGCTACCATCTGTCTCCCAACAGCTGTGCCAGTGGGTCCCCTCCCCCAACCTTCTCTGAGCATTCGGGGTCCATGTGACCTGACCAATTAGCCCATGGTGTGCAAAAAAGTGCCGCTCAGAGGTAAAACAACCCAACCCAAATTTTACCTCTGAGCGGCATTTAATAATAATAATAATCTTTATTTTATTCCGCCAGTCAATACAATATATATTACATAGCAAAATTATCTAATAACAATTAATATATAGATGAGAAACATTGAGAAGTGAAATAGCTGAGAAATATCAATTGCATCATCATCCTCAAGCAGCCATGGGCTACGGAGGTCCAACCAGACAGTGCAATTTAGTTCTCCAAGCAAGTCTATCCTGAGCTACATCTACTGCATCTGGCCACTGCACACCAATTCTAACAAGGTCCTGTTTGACATTGTCTGCCCACCGCATCCTAGGTCTCCCCTTCTTTCTGAGGCCTTTAGGCACACTGTTCATAACCCTATTTGCCAATCTATAATTATTCATACGGGCAACATGGCCAAACCAATGGAGTCTCTCTCTGCACAATATGCTGCTTAAAGGAGGTTGCCAACTCCTTTGCCTAATCTCATCATTAGTTACAAAGTTGAACCACCTAATGCCCAAGATACTGCGTAAGCATCTGGAATCAAAAGCATCTAGTATCCTGTTATCTTGTTTACAAAGTGTCCAAGTTTCACTACCATAACTAACCCTAGAAAGAACCAAACTATTATACAGTCTAATTTTAGTCTTTAGGTGTATACGGCTATTTCTCCGCACTCTCCATAGATGCTTAAAAGTCCCCGCAGCAATCCCTATTCGTCTGTTAATCTCATGCCGCACATCACCAGTATCTGTCACATAGCTCCCAAGATAATTAAACTGTGACACCTGCTCAAGACTGCAACCATTCAGATTAACTGAATCACAGCCTGCCTGACCAATTTTCATCACTTTAGTTTTCTCTCTGTTTATAACCAAACCTACTCTACTACCAGTCTCATCAACAGCTCGAATGAAAGAGTTCATCTCATCAACATCATTTGCCAAAAGGGCTAAATCATCAGCATAATCAAAATCAGAAATTTTCGTATCTCCAGCCCATTTAAGGCCAAAATCTTTCCCTTGAAGTGAATTTCGCATAACATAATCAATAACCAAGCTAAAGAGAAAAAGAGACAAAATGCACCCTTGTCGAACACCAGAAGTAATGCTAAACCAATTGCTACAAGCCTTACCAACTCTCACACACGACTCAGTGTTATTATAGAGAGCTTTCATTATGTTAACTAACTTGTCTGGTATACCATATAATCTCACAATCAACCACAAATTATGACGATCAACAGAGTCGAAAGCCTTTTTGAAATCAACAAAGCTAGCAACCAAAGGTTTCTGAAACTCTAAACATTTCTCAAGAATCTGCCTAAGTGAAAATATCTGATCCACACATCCCCTACCACTTCTGAATCCACATTGCTCATCATGCAATTGACTGTCAACCAGATTCTTAATTCTATTAAGCACAATCATGGAAAGAACTTTACCTGAACAGAGAGTAGGCTGATACCCTTATAGTTATCACAAGAACTGCGATCACCTTTTTTGAAAATAGGGATAACAATAGCTCTGGTAAAATCCTTAGGAACCATGCCTTTATCATAAAAGATATTCAGAATTTCAGTCATTCAAGTGGTAACCGAAACATTCCCAACTCTAAGCATTTCCATAGTAATTTCATCTACCCCTGGGGATTTATGAAGTTTAAGTTTAGAAACAGCCAAAATAACTTCAGATTGTGTTATAGGTCCAACATTAAAGCCACCAATGCATCTATCATCATTGCAAACAATGGGAGTAGAACTAACTACATTGTTTAGAACATCACTGAAATACTCAGCCCACCTAGCCATGACAGAATCCTCCCCTTCTATAACCTTACCTTGTTTATCCTTCAAATCTTGTATGCCTGTCCGTTTTCTACCACACAAAACATTAACTATCTGGTACAGCTCTCTGCTGTTGTACTGTCTAACTGCTTCCTCGGCTTTGTCAGACAAACCATCAAGCCAAAGATTTTTATCAGCAGCTAACTGATCCTTTACAAGTTTATTAAGGTCTCTGTAATGCTTTCTATTAGGACTAGTAGGGTATTGATTAAGGACATTCCTGCAGTTCTTTCTTTCCGAAATAAGCTCAAGTGCCTTATCACTTAGATAATTTTGCCTCTTCTGCTCCTTTTTTCCTAAAAGAGTACTGTTAGTGTCCAAAAAAGCCCGTTTAAAATGATCCCATTTTTCCTCAACTTCAGTAGTAAGCAAACCATGACTGTCATAATGACTAAGTAACCTATCATGGTAAGCTTTGGCTATAACTGGATCTTTCAGAGTTTCAGTATTAAGAGTAAATTTTTTAACCCTAGCACAACACTTCTAAGTTTAAGTTGCAACACACTTTTAACAAGGTAATGGTCAGATCCAATTTCAGCTCCCCTATAGGCCCTGGTATTCCTAACAGAACTAGCCCATTTGCTGTTAATTAATATGTAATCAATCATATTCTTATGCAGCCCATCAGGTGAAACCCATGTGTACTTATGTATGTCGCGGTGTTTGTTATATGTGTTAGTTATTCTGAATCCATTGAGTTTACTTACCTGTAGGAGACGTTGCCCATTGCCATTGCAGCTACCAATACCAAAAGGGCCTATTACTCCTCCCCAAAGGTCAGAGTCAGTACCAACTTTGGCATTGAAGTCACCAAGAACAAGGGTAATATCTCCTTTCTTGACAGAATTCAAAATATCCTGAAGTTGTTCATAAAACCTATCCTTCTCATCCTCATCGGCATCCTCAGTGGGGGCATAACAGCAGATAACATTCAAATCTTTAATGCTTGTCTGAAATTTTGCTGTAAGAAACCTTTCATTAATGCACTCATATCCTAGAAGAGCATCGCTAGCGTGTCTGCTGAGAAGCAGACCCACGCCTTGGTGATGCTTATTGTCGTCCCTCCCTGAAAAGAGAAATTTAAGATTATTTTTAAGAATCTGACCTTTATCTGCCCATCTGGTCTCTGGCAAGCCGAGAATATCTAAATTATAACGGTGGAATTCTTGTGTGAAGGACATCAAGAGAAAAAGCTCTGTGCAAAGTCCTCACATTCCAACTACCTATGGAGAGAAAATGGTTAGTGGGATGTTTAAAGAAACTATGTTTATTGAGAGAGGGAATGCCGACAATATCAAACAGCCCCCTAATCGCAGACATGGGGCAAAGACCCGTTCCCCCACTACTGAAGGCTGAAGCCATCTACACTGGAAGACTTCCTCCAATGTAGAATTTGACGATGCCAATAGAAGCAAAGAGTTCAGGTGCCTGCGATGACTTCTGCTCAGGATTATCCACCAGCTGATAAACATATCCTGTGAATCTATTCAGTTGGGGCTGTCAAGCCACAAACAAACAGAAAACACAGCGGAAGATTTTCCCTCCACAGAAGCCCACCAGTGCAGCAAAATCAGGATCCATAATCAAGCTCAGAGCCATATATCTGTCCAGTCCAGTAGGTTTATATGGTCAGCACCAGGACCCTGTGTGGTTGACCACTCCTCAGCAGGGTAGAAAAAAAAGAAAAGTAGCCATAGTTGTCCAGATCAGTAGGCCACACTAATCTGGCAGCCCTCCCCTTCCGTTCACTTCCACAAGAGAGTATCTCTTTTGAAAGTTACTAACGGTCCGCACCACGAGAAGGCGGGGTCGGACATTAGGTGCTAGCCCTGGCCGGTTCTATGCATCACCACAGGGGATTGGTGCATAGCTCTCCTTCCAGTGACTGCCTAGCTACCATTTACAGACCAATTGCATCAGAAAAGGTAAATAACAATCATATTAAATATTAGTGATTAATAGGTTGGGTTGGGTTGTTTTACCTCTGAGCGGCACTTTTTTGCACACCATGGGCTAAATGGCCAGGACACGTGGACCCCGAAGGCTCAGAGAAGGTTGGGGGAGGGGACCCACTGGAACAGCTGTTGGGAGACAGATGGTAGCCTCCCGTCAAGTCCATCCAGCGTGTTCTTTAACATGCACAGGGTATGTCTCTCCCTTGCACACGGAGCCACGGTTTAACGTCCCATCCGACGGACGGCGGCCTTTCCAAGCCCATCGGTGTCCCCTACTGTCCGTGGGCAGGGCGGGGAATTTGTGATTAATAGGAAAGGCGAAACAAAAAAGGAGAGCATAGTAAACTAACGCTTATTTTTGGTTAATGCTCCCTATTTCCTTTAGTTCAAATATGACAACAGTAAAGTATACAATAATTCAAATAGTACAATAATTCAATAGTATAAAAGGTCAAATGGTTATGAGACATATTACACTGATACATAGAAGAAGGTTTCATTGCTTTGTAAGAAGAAACGTTCTACATTTGATTTTAAATAATTTTAAAGATTTTGCATTTTTAACATCATCAGGAAATTCAGACCAAATTTTTACTGCATTGTATTTGATAGATCTCTGCCCAATTGGCAATCGACACATAGGAATACTCAGATCCTCTCTATGACGTGTTTCATAATTATGAAAATTCGAAAGACTCTGAAAATAGTCTTTAAATCTATCCAATTCAATCAATCTCATTGTAATCGATTACACAAAGTTTCCTGATATCAGTTTGTAATTATTATAGACATTAAGAATTTTAACCTCAGAAAATAAATGTGCCACCGGATCATAATATCTTTTACCAACAATATATCTAACAATTCTTTTCTGAAGACGATATATAGCATTCAGATTATAGTCAAAAGTATTACCCCAGACTAAAATTCCCTATGTTATATAAGAATAAATGAAAGAGTAGTATAAATTTGTCAAAATTTGTTTGTTAACCAGATGACGTATTTTACCAATCATACCAATGTTCCTCGACAGAGTGATTCTCAGCTGCTTTACATGAAATGACCAGTTCAGATTTTCATCGATCCATATTCCTAAGAATTTATATTCGGTGCATCTATTTAGCTTAATTTCATTAATCTTCACATCGAAACATTTCTCATCGATATTTTTGTTTTTATTTTTATAAATCATGTATTTGGATTTCTTGACATTTATTAATAAATTGTTATGTCTGCACCATTTAGATATAATATTTAGAGAGTAGTTAACACTGCTAATCAGGCTTACAGAATCTTGGTTGAAATCGATAATACTTGTATCATCAGCATATAATAACATCTTTGAATTAATGTGTAACTTTGCTAAGTCGTTAATGTAAAGTAGGAAAAGGATCGGACCAAGAATCGAACCTTGAGGCACACCTCTGTAAATAAAATGTTCATCTGATATACTACCATTTACTTCTATAAGAGCTTTCCTCTGAAATAAGTAGTTTTTTGTACACATTGGACTAAATGGCCAGGTCACAAGGCCCAAGAGCTCAGAGAAGGTTGGGGGAGGTGACCCACCGGAGTGCTGTTAGGACAGAAATGGTAGCTTCTCGTCAAACCAATTCAGCGTGTTCTTCAACATTGGGTTGTTTTACCTCTGAGCGGCATTTTTTGTACACATTGGACTAAATGGGCAGGTCACAAGGACCCCGAGAACTCAGAGAAGGTTGGGGGAGGGAACCCACTGAACAGCTGTTGGGAGACAGATGGTAGCCTTTCATCAAGGCAGTCCAGCGTGTTCTTTAACGTGCAGAGGGTATGGCTCCCCCGCACATGGAGCCTCATCCGACGAATGGCGGTCTTTCCAAACCGATCGGTGTCCTCTACTGAACGTGGGCAGGGCGAGGAGTTTTGCGGAGATAAATCTCAACGCTGGCCTAGCTGGGAATCGAACTTGGGTTGGGTTGGGTTGTTTTACCTCTGAGCGGCACACCATAGGCTACACACCATGGGCTAAATGGCAAGGTGCACACCATGGGCTAAATTGCCAGGTCACATGGACCCCGAAGGCTCAGAGAAGGTTGGGGGAGGGGACCCACTGGAACAGCTGTTGGGAGACAGATGGTAGCCTCCCGTCAAGGCCATCCAGCGTGTTCTTTAACGTGCACAGGGTATGGCTCTCCTGCACACGGGGCCATGGCTTAACGTCCCATCCGACGGACGGCGGCCTTTCCAATCCCATCGGTGTCCTCTACTGACCGTGGGCAGGGCGGGGAATTTTGCGGAGAAAAATCTCAACGCTGACCCAGCTGGGACTCGAACCTGGGAACTACAGATTACGAGCCTGACGCGCTACCGACTGAGCCACCCCCGCCGCGTCGAACTTGGGAAATGCAATTTACCAGCCTGGTGCGCAACCTACTGAGCCACCCCAGTCACCGATATGTAGTGAGAAATACAGAATTTCTCACATTAACAGCAAACTAACCGCCTTGTTTTCCACCTATTGATAAAAAAAATTCGAAATAATGAACTAAATTTTGCGTCGCAAACACAACAGGAAAATTACCTTCCTTTGTGAATTCGAACCATTCGAAACTGGAAAAACCACTCGCCGAACCACCCACTCACACACACACACAGTAATTGCCGAAATCTGTGCTTTGTGTGCCACTAAATGAGTATATTTAGTGAACCTCCATTGAAATAAAAAAAAAAACTTCAAATGAAAGACTCGGATGGCTACAGACCAGGAACTGTCTCGACCCATCAACCATTTGACTAAAGAGAGAAAAAAAAATTCTTCTCAAAGTGTACTGATGCAAAAACGAAACACGAAATGTTTCCTATTCAAGTGTAAATGGCTGTCTAAGGAACCTATCATCATCCACCAAAAATGAAGTACTTTTCTGATTGTTGTGTTTAGGGACAGTAATGTTCTTTCCTTTCAAGGACGTTTCCTACAAACACTTCCAAGGTGACCACAGTGAAACGATTTCTCTGTTCTTCAAACACTTTTTCGGTTTTCCTTTCAGATCTTTGTTTAGCAATTGAAACTGCCGTTCAAGTGAACATTCAACAGATGGAAGTTTCGAATACTTATTTCTGAGAATTTTGGTGTCGTTTGAATAAGAGGACATGGCCATTCATAGGATTGTTGAGTTGGGTTGGGTTGTTTTACCTTACGGCTTAACGTCCCATCCGACGGAACCACCTCCGCCCCAGGATTGTTGAGTTGATTTACCTCTGCGCTTCAGGTTTTTGGGTATAAGGGGCTAAATGGCCAGATCATAAGGATCCTTAGGGCACCAAGAAGGTTGGGGAAGGTTGGGGGTAAGGGACTCACTGAAGAGCAGTTAGAAGAGAGATGGTAGACTCTCGTCAAAGCCATCCCAGCGTGTTTTCTTTAACATGTACAAAATTTGGCTTTCCCGCTTATGTGGGGTGGGGTGGCTCAGTCGGTAGCGCGCCAGGCTCGTAATCTGTAATTCCCAGGTTCCAGTCCCAGCTGAGTCAGCGTTGAGATTTATCTCCGCAAAATTTCCCGCCCTGCCCACCGTCAGTAGGGGACACCGATGGGTTTGGAAAGGCCGCCGTCCGTCGGATGGGACGTTAAGCCGTGCACAATTAACCCTGTGCACGTTAAAGAGTACGCTGGATGGCCTTGACGGAGGCTACCATCTGTCTCCCAACAGCTGTTCCAGTGGGTCCCCTCCCCCAACCTTCTCTGAGCCTTCGGGGTCCATGTGACCTGGCCATTTAGCCCATGGTGTGTAAAAAAGTGCTACTCAGAGGTAAAACAACCCAACCCAATCCTGCTTATGCCCCGCCTGGACTAGCGTTCAAATTTATCTCCGCAAAATTCCCCACCCTGCCCTCGGTCGGTAGGGGATACCGATGGGCTTGGAAAGGTCGCCGTCCGCATGGGACGTTAAGCCGTGGCCCTCTCTGTACGGGAGGGCCATTCCTGTGCACGTTAAAGAATATGCTGGATGACCTTTACCTGAGGCTATCATCTGTATCCTAATAGCTGTCTAGTGGGCCCCTTTTAACCCTTGGGGTCCTTCTGACATGGCCATTTAGCCAAAAATGATTTTTGGGGGGAGGGCGGGGAGGGGGGGGCGATTGTTTTATGGTGGGCAAAGGAACAAATCGATGTTTTAATACAGAACTATTTTGATAGATAAATTAATTTATTAGTGCATTTGCTAATAGAGTAATCAACTAAGAAGGCCCAAAAACTTAATAAAAGAAAAAGTTATTATTGGAATTCTTGTAAAAAAACTTTTTTTTTATAATAATAATAAGTCTACTTCGGAAAACAAAAGAAATAAAAATCAAGATTTTCGTATCGTCAAATAAAAAAAAACATTCATTTTCGGTACCTCTGATATTATTGAACATATATTATTCAACCGATATTTGCAAGGGGGATGGCATCAGTTGCTCCCTTGCAAACCCCTGCCCCCACCCTGACGACGCTCATTACTTTGGAATCGCCCAACAGTCACCAAGAAATCAAGTATGAAACGTTCCACTTGGTTGCCAGGGGGTGGCTCAATCGGTAGCGCGCCAGGCTCGCAATCTGTAGTTCCCAGGTTCGAGTCCCAGCTGGGTCAGCGTTGAGATTTATCTCCGCAAAATTCCCCGCCCTGCCCACGGTCAGTAGGGGACACCGATGGGCTTGGAAAGGCCGCCGTCCATCGGATGGGACGTTAAGCCCTGTCCCCTTGTGCGGGAGAGCCATACCCTGTGCACGTTAAAGAACACGCTGGATGGCCTTGACGGGAGGCTACCATCTGTCTTCCAACAACTGTTCCAGTGGGTCCCCTCCCCCAACCTTCTCTGAGCCTTCGGGGTCCTTGTGACCTGGCCATTTAGCCCATGGTGTGCAAAAAAAGTGCCGCTCAGAGGTAAAACAACCCAACCCTGGTTGCCAGTTCCAATCGTGATCTTCATATTTATTAGAATATATTGCCCGTGATTTGCAAATAAAAGTCAAAACTTACCTGAAAACCAAGAGACTGCTTAACCAATTGCTCCAGGTGAATTGGATTCCATTTAATATTCTTAACGAGGTCGGTTTGAAGTCGCCGCTCGTTGACATTCGAATTAATTTGAACTCGTTTAAACTGTAGTTTGTGTTTCGTTAAATACAGTAATGCAGACGATTGAAGAAGGCATTCCGACAGATGTCGCTCTGGGCAAATTCAACTGATCTATGCCAGATACGATCATAAATATGCATTAAGGTTAGCTAATTTACGAAGAATAATTTTAAATATTTGTGATGGTGTTGAAACCAGTCTGTTTATTTCGAATATTGCATATTACAGGGGAGCTAGGCTAAAAATAATACAGCCAACTTCTGGTTCGGAATCAGAATAATTTAAATTTCAAATATTTCTTTCAATTGTGCAAGTTGAATCATATTACACAATAGACTTAATTCAGAACGAACGAGTGAACGCGTGACATCATGTCAAATTGAAATGGAAGGGCGGGCCGCTAAAAAATAAGCCTTCAGTAACGTAGGTATAACCAACGCAAAAATAAACCTAAAGTGGAACGTAAAAAATATATTTTTATTCAAATTATTTTAATGAGGATTCGCTGAAGGTGCAGTTTTTGCTTCTTATAAGTTCGATTTCGTCCCAAATTTATTTGCCTCAGTAGCTGAGTGATTAGCGAGCTTGGCTAGTGATCAAAGGGACCTGGGTTCGAGCCCCGGGTAAGGCATGGATGTTTGTGTTGCCTTTCTCCTGAGGTCTCGCCATCTTCACAGACCTTCTACTATGGCATATAAACTGACAGGCTCCTGTCAGACTTATGGGGCGGGGGTGGCTCAGTCGGTAGCACGCCAGGCTCGTAATCTGTAGTTCCCAGGTTCGAGTCCCAGCTGGGTCAGCGTTGAGATTTATCTCCGCAAAAATTCCTCGCCCTGCCCACGGTCAGTAGGGGACACCAATGGGCTTGGAAAGGTTGCCGTCCATCGGATGGGATGTTAGGCCGTGGCTCCGTGTGCGGGAGAGCCATACCATGTGCACGTTAAAGAACACGCTGGATGTCCTTGACGGGAGGCTACCATCTGTCTTCCAACAGCTGTTCCAGTGGGTCCCCTCCCCCGACCTTCTCTGAGCCTTCGGGGTCCATGTGACCTGGCCATTTAGCCCATGGTGTGCAAAAAAGTGCCGCTCAGAGGTAAAACAACCCAAACCCAACGGGGTCCATGTGACCTGGCCATTTAGCCCAATGTGTGCAAAAAAGTGTCGCTCAGAGGTAAAACAACCCAACCCCGTCAGACTTCTGTGGCAAGCAGCTGCTTGAGGGGGCATTTTTTTAAAATCAATATGGAGTTAGAAAAGGTGTGGGAACAAAGCATGCTGTTTTAGAATTAACAAGCAGATACATGAAGGGTTAGGTTGTTTTACCTCTGAGCGGCACTTTTTTGCACACCATGGGCTAAATGGCCAGGCCACAAGGACCCCGAAAGTCAGAAAAAGTTGGGGGAGGGGACACACTGGAATAGCTGGTGGGAGACAGATGGTAGCTTCCCGTCAAGGCCATCTAGCGTGTTCTTTAAAGTGCACAGGGTATGGGACTCCCGCATACGAGACCGTGGCTTAACGCCCCACTCGACGAACGGTTAGTGAGGGAATATTTATTATTTTTATTATTATTTAGTCCCGCGGACAACACAAAAAGAGGTGGAAGGCCGTAGAATGCCCAGGCCTGTTATTGATCATAATCAGCCCTGCCCACGGTCAGTAGGGGACACCGATGGGCTTGGAAAGGCCGCCGTCCGTCGGATGGGACGTTAAGCCGTGGCCCCGTGTGCGGGAGAGCCATACCCTGTGCACGTTAAAGAACACGCTGGATGGCCTTGACGGGAGGCTACCATCTGTCTCCCAACAGCTCCAGTGAGTCCCCTCCCCCAACCTTCTCTGAGCCTTCGGGGTCCATGTGATCTGGCCATTTAGCCCATGGTGTGCAAAAAAAGTGCCGCTCAGAGGTAAAACAACCCAACAACCCAACGATCATAATCATTTAAAGAGAAATTCAAAATGTTAATGCTCTTTGTAACGAAGAATATTTGAAATATTAGTTAAACCCACGACAAATGTTTGGCGCGAAAGTTATTGAAAAATTTTCCCACCGATAAATTTATTCACAGGCTGGGTTGGGTTGTTTTACCACTGAGCGGCACTTTTTTGCACACCATGGGCTAAATGGCCAGGTCACATGGACCCCGAAGTCTCAGAGAAGGTTGGGGGAGGGGACCCACTGGAACAGCTGTTGGGAGACAGATGATAGCCTCCCGTCAAGGCCATCCAGCGTGTTCTTTAACGTGCACAGGGTATGGCTCTCCCGCACACGGGGCTACGGCCTAACGTCCCATCCGACGGACGGCGGCCTTTCCAAGCCCATCGGTGTCCCCTACTGACCGTGGGCAGGGCGGGGAAATTTTACGGAGAAAAATCTCAACGCTGACCCAGCTGGGACTCGAACCTGGGAACTACAGATTATGAGTCTGGCGCGCTACCGACTGAGCCACCCCCGCCACCTATTTGCAAGGAGGCGACGACATCGCCCCCAGAAATTCGTACACTTTTCGAGGGATCACTCCTGACCCACGACAGCTAGGACCCCGATCTGTTACCCCAACAGGGCTAGAACTAAGTGCGACCAGACCACCGAATTTGGGACCGATTGCTCACATAGCCGCGGAACCACGGCGAAACTGCCAATTTTTGCAATCGATGACGTCACACCTCATTGCTCAGTTTTCACCAAGATTTCAGAGAGTCCGGTTGTTTCACCTCTGAGCGGCACTTTTTTTGCACACAATGGCTAAATAGACCAAGTCACAAGGACCCCAAGGGCTTAGAGAAGTTTGGAGAAAATCCAATGGTTACCTATTATAAGATAGATGGTAGCCACCCGTCATGGATATTCGGTGTTTTCTTTAACGTCAATAAGTTATGGCTCTCCCGTACAAGGGGACCACGGCTTAACTTCCCATCCAACGGACCCTTTCAAACAAAATGGTGTTATCTACGTGGTGGAGGGTGTTTGAGGAGGTAAATCTCGACGAGCTGGGACTCGAATTTGAGAACTGCAGATTACGGGCCTGGCGCGCTACCGACTGAGCCAACCCGGCCCACAATGGAGGGGGCGGGGGTGGCTCAGTTGGTAGCGCGCCAGGATCGTAATCTGCAGTTCCCAGGTTTCGAGTCCAAGCTGGGTCAGCGTTGAGATTTATATCCGCAAAATTCCCCGCCCTTCCCACGGTCAGTAGGGGACACAGATGGGCTTGGAAAGGATGGGATGTTAAGAGGTGTGGGGAGAGGCATACCCTGTGCACGTTAAAGAACACACTGGATGGCCTTGACGGGAGGCTACCATCTGTCTCCCAACAGTCGTTCTAGTGGGTCTCCTTCCCCAACCTTCTCTGACCCTTCGGGGTCCTTGTGACCTGGCCATTTAGCCCATTGTGTGTAAAAAAAGTGCCGCTCAGAGGTCTAACAACCAACCAACATTGGATCTCAATGAAGAAACTCGTTTTCCAATGAAGCAGTGAATTAAAAGTTAAAATTTCTGCCAATTATTCAAACCTTTAAAATTGTTACGCTTCATTATGGAAGTCTGACATGACTCCTTAGGTGAATGTGGTATTTGCAGAAGCAGTCTCTGTTTAGCTTTCAACGAATTAGAAATAACCAAGTTCTCTGAAATAGACACCAACTCAAAGAGCCCAGTTAATTAACTTCCTCGGCTAGCTAAAGCTCGGTGAAGTAGATCGCTCTGTCTGAATCTCTGAGACACCGTGACGCGCATGCGTGAGTCACGGCACGCGGAAATGTGCTTTTGGAGTCGTTCGCGTGTAACAAACGCTTTCTGGAGGGAAAAAGAAAGTGGAGCAATCCATCATTTCATTTCCGCTGACAAATGTGTAAATTGCTCAGCAGCGATTCATTGAAATGTGATCGCCAATCATTTGACAAACACGTCGTTGAAAATACTAGCTTAAATGCTTGTTAGAAATGGCCGTTTGGAAATCTTGAAATGCTCCTTGACAAATTTAACTAGAAGTATAAGAAATCATCTGTATCGAATATGCAATTCTTATTCGCAGAAAGAATGAAGTTTATCTTATTCTGATTTTGTGCCAGCGTTGAGATTTATTTCCGCCAAACTCCCCGCCCTGCTCTTGGTCATCTGGGGACACCGATGGGCTTGGAAAGCCGCCGTCCATCGGATGAAACGTTAACCGTGGCTCCGTGTGCGAAAGAGTCATACCCTGTGCATGTTAAAGTTGTTGGGTTGTTTTATCTCTGAGCGGCACTTTTTTGCACACCATGGGCTAAATGCCAGGTCACAAGGACCCCGAAGGCTCAGAGAAGGTTGGGGGAGGGGTTGGGTTGTTTTATCTCTGAGCGGCACTTTTTTGCACACCATGGGCTAAATGGCCAGGTCACAAGGACCCCGAAGGCTCAGAGAAGGTTGGGGGAGGGGTTGGGTTGTTTTACCTCTGAGCGGCACTTTTTTGCACACCATGAGCTAAATGCCAGGTCAAATGGACCCCGAAGGCTCAGAGAAGGTTGGGGGAGGGGACCAACTGGAACAGCTGTTGGGAGACAGATGGTAGCCTCCCGTCAAGGCCATCCAGCGTGTTCTTTAACGTGCACAGGGTATGGACCTACCGCACACGGGGCCACGGCTTAACGTCCCATCAGACGGACGGCGGCCTTTCCAAGCCCATCGGTGTCCCCTACTGACCGTGGGCAGGGCGGGGGAAATTTTGCGGTGATAAATCTCAACGCTGACCCAGCTGGGACTCGAACCTGGGAACTACAGATTACGAGTCTGGCACGCTACCGACTGAGCCACCCCCGCCCCCTTGCATGTTAAAGATGATGATGAATGGCCTTGGCGGGAGACTACCATCTATCTCCCAGCAGTTGTCAAGTGGGTCCTCTCCCCCAAACTTCTCTTAGCCTTCGGGGACCTTGCGACCTGGCAATTTAGCCCATTGTATGCAAAAAATGCCCTAAGAAGTAAAACAACCCAAGCCATTCCTAATTTAGTACCCTCTAACGGTAGAAATTCCAACTAGTGGATGATTAAGTTGTGTTGTGTTACCTCTAAGCGGCACTTTTTTGCACACAGTAGGTTAAATGACAGGGTCAGAAGGTCTCAGAGAAGATTGGAGGGAAATGATCCATTTTACAGCTATTACAAGAAAGATGGAATCCTTTCGTCAAGGCCATTCAGCGTGTGAACAGAGTTGGGTTGTTTTACCTCTCAGCGGCACTTTTTTGCACACCATGGGCTAAATGGCCAGGTCACATGGACCCCGAAGGCTCAGAGAAGGTTGGGGGAGGGGACCCACTGGAACAGCTGTTGGGAGACAAATGGTAGCCTCCCGTCAAGGCCATCCAGCGCGTTCTTTAGCGTGCACAAGGTATGGCTCTCCCACACAGGGGGCCACGGCTTAACGTCCCATCCGACGGACGGCGGCCTTTCCAAGCCCTTCGGTGTCCCCTACTGACCGTGGGCAGGGCGGGGAATTTTGCGGAGATAAATCTCAACGCTGACCCAGCTGGGACTCGAACCTGGGAACTACAGATTACGAGCCTGGCGCGCTACCGACTGAGCCACCCCCGCCCCGCGTGTGAACAGAATAACGTGCACAGAATATGGCTCTCCCGCGCACATGCCACGGCTTAACGCCCATCCGACGAAGGCGTAGAACATGCAGGATGGCCTTGAAGGGAGGCTACTATCTGTCTCCTAACAGCTGCCTAGTGTTCCCCCCAACACCAAACATTCTCTGAGCCATCAGGGTGTTTGTGACCTGGCCATTTAGCCTATTGTGTGCAAATAAAGGACAGCTCAGAGGTAAAACATCCCAACGCAACTAACCAAGTCTAATCGAATATTCGTTAGGTTGGGTTGTTCTACTTCTGAGCGGCACTTTTTTTGCACACCATGGGCTAAATGGCCAGGTCACAAGGTACCCATTGGTATCCTCTACTGACTGAGGGTAGCGAGGGGTAATTTTGAGGAGATAAATCTCATAGATGGCTCAGGTGGGGTTCAAACCTGGGAAATACAGATTACAAGCCTGGCGCGTTACCGACTGAGCCACTCCCAAACCAGGCAAATCAGTATTATTAATATTATTTGTTAATTTACTTATTTACTAATTTAATTTTGATCCGTTCCTGGTATAGGAGGGGCACCTAAACTCCTGGCCCCAGAATTTGTTGAACCTGCCTGCTCTGCTTAATAAGTTGGGTTGGGTTATTTTACCTCTGAGCGGCACTTTTTTGCACACCATGGGCTAAATGGCCAGGTCACATGGACCCCGAAGTCTCAGAGAAGGTTTTGGGAGAGAAACCACTGAAACAGCTGTTGAGAGACAAATGGTAGCCTCCCGTAAAGCCATCTAGAATGTTTTTTAATGTGCACAAGGTATGACTCTCTCGCACACGGGGCCACGGTTAACGTACCACCCGACGGACGGCGGTCTTTCCAAGCCCATCGGTGTTCCTTACTGAACGAGGGCAGGGCGAAGAGTTTTGCGGAGATAAATCTCAACGCTGGCATAGCTGGGATTCGAACCTGGGAACTGTAGATTACAAGCCTAGCGCACTAACAACTGAGCCACCCCCCAGCCCCTATCGAATATTTGTTCACCGCTGCTTCAATTCCACTACAGCGTCGTCGGCGTGCATAAAATTCTTTGCATTCCAACCTGAAAATATTTCGTTTCTCGTTTCAAAAGGTCATGCTTTCATCCAATGAGAAGAAATAGTCCTCTCCACAGTAGCCTTGAAACGACAATTACTGTGGATCCTTTTTCAGCTTCCTGATCTTGTTGAAGGAACAAACAAGAATACTTTCTTGAACTCGAAATTTTTTCCCACCTCGTAATCAGATATCGAATGTAATTAACAGTAATTAACAGTAACTCGTTCAACAGTAATTAGCATTGTTGTTCCTTGTCCTTGACAGGTCACCTTGGGTGTGGGATGCTGTCACCAAAGATCCACTTTAACTGACTGATAGGACGTCAGACTCTACTATCTGAGCGTTTGGTAGGGATCGTCATGTCGCACTTAGACCTTGGAGGATGTAGGTTCAATTTCTGATCATGGCCAATCGAGTTGACACCGTTTCAGCAGCGGGTTTATTTAGTAAGTCCTCATTGGCGTTTAGCGAAAGGTTGGGTTGGTGGGTTGTGTTGGGTTTTTTTACCTCTGAGCGGCACTTTTTTGCACACCATGGGCTAAATGGCCAGTTCACATGGACCCCGAAGGCTCAGAGAAGGTTGGGGGAGGGGACCCACTGGAAAAGCTGTTGGGAGACAGATGGTAGCCTCCCGTCAAGGCCATCCAGCGTATTCTTTAACGTGCACAGGGTATGGCTCTCCCACACACGGGGCCACGGCTTAAAGTCCCATCCTACGGACGGCGGCCTTTCCAAGCCCATTGGAAAATGCAATGGGCTTTCAAAGCCCATTGGAGCCTAGCGCGCCAGGCTCGTAATCTGTAGTTCCCAGGTTCGAGTCCCAGCTGGGTCAGCGTTGAGATTTATCTCCGCAAAATTCCCCGCCCTGCCCACGGTCAGTAGGGGACACCGATGGGCTTGGAAAGGCCGCTGTCCGTCGGATGGGACGTTAAGCCGTGGCCCCGTGTGCGGGAGAGCCATACCCTGTGCACGTTAAAGAACACGCTGGATGGCCTTGACGGGAGGCTACCATCTGTCTCCCAACAGCTGTTCCAGTGGGTCCCCTCCCCCAACCTTCTCTGAGCCTTCGGGGTCCATGTGACCTGGCCATTTAGCCCATTGTGTGCAAAAAAGTGCCCTCAGAGGTAAAACAACCCAACAAACGAACCTTGTGACATGGCCATTTAGCTCATTGTGTTCAAAAAAGCGCCGCTCAGAGTTAAAACAACTCAACTTTCAGTTCCTTGACCTGTTCGCTTAGACCACTGCACAGGAAGAACGAAAAAGATTTTTGCAGTCATTTATCAACTGAATTTAACTGATTCAATTGCCAGTTTCGATCTGCTTCACTCAGACGAGCACTTGGATTACCGACTTCAAAGCATCTGTTGGTTCCCGAATCTCGATCTGCTGCTAGAAAGGCAAGAATAAAACCGTAACCGCGCCGACGCAAAAGATTCTGATCAAATCTCCAGAGGGGACAACATTCTGCTGTTAAGAATCGAAAAGTAGAAATGTCAGAGCCACTTGACTGCAAGCGCAATGATCGCTTGCAACCTCTCACCATCCATTCGAAGGGCTCAAATCTCATCGATGCCCCTCCCCCCCTCTGACATCTCCCCCGCTCCTATTCTTCGCAGGCGAAATCTCAAAACAAGATATCTGTCTGTCTGTCTGTCTGTCTCCCAGTTCAACGGATCGAACAGCCATTTCCGACATCGGCTTGATAAAAAGAGCCCCTCAAAGAGCCATTAGGAGCTTTTACCATTGGGGTGGGAGCGTTCGACGAGTATAACGAGTATAATTTGTCACGAGTATAATTTTCTTTTTTTCCCCCCTAAGGCTTCCGAAGCTAAGTCTAGAGTTAATATATTCACATCAAAAGTTCAGAGAAAATAGGCTGTTTGAATCACTCAAGAGTAATTAATCTATTCAACTTTTACATTTAACCCCTAATTGTGGGCTTCTCCTTCGTATGCTAGAAAACTGCTGAGGAAGATACTCTTTCAGATAGAGGTTTATTCTAGTTCTTACTAAGCAGGAAGGGCCACCGTCCGTCGGATGGAACGTTAAGCCGTGGTCCCGTGTGTGGGAGAGCCATACCCTGGGCACGTTAGGAACCCGCTGGATGGCCTTAACGTGAGGCTACCATCTGTTTCCCAACAGCTGTTCCAGTGGGTCCCCTTCCCCAACCTTCTCTGAGCCTTCGGGGTCCATGTGACCTGGCCATTTAGCCCATTGTGTGCAAAAAGTGCAGCTCAGAGGTAAAATAACCCAACCCAACCTACTAAGCAGAGCAGACAGGTTCAACCAATTCTGGGGCCAGGATTTTAGGTGACCCTCCTGTACCAGGAACGGATCAAAATTAAATTAGTAAATAAGTAAATTAACAAATAATATTAATAATACTTATTTGCCTGGTTTGGGGGTGGCTCAGTCGGTAACGCGCCAGGCTTGTAATCTGTATTTCCCAGGTTCGAAACCCACCTGAGCCATCTATTAGATTTATCTCCTTAAAATTACTCCTCGCTACCCTCAGTCAATAGAGGATACCAATGGGCTTGAAATGTAGCCATCAATGGGACGGAACATGAAGCCGTGGTCCAGTGTGTGGGAGAGCCATATCCTGTGCAAGTTAAAGAACACGCTGGATGGCCTTGACGGGAGGCTATCATCCGTCTGCTAGCAGTTGTCCAGTGGGTCCCTTTCCCCAAACCTTCTCTGAGCGATAGGGGTCCTTGTGACCTGGTCAATTAACGCATTATATGAAATGTTGCTCAGAGATAAAACAACCCAAGTGATTTTGTTTAAAGATATTTGTTTATGTGTACCACCATTTTTAAGACACTTGTAGCAAAGAATGTAGAGGGAGAAGAAGTTAAGCTTCCATAGAGATTAATGTAAAATCGAGTATCGTGCATTTGGCGTAGAGGTGAAACGAACATTACAGGGGACGAACGCTTTTGTAATTACATGTTACTGTCAACTTCCATTCTCTCATTCTCTTCGCTTTTCCTATGTAATAATTTCCCATTGATATCCTACACAGTATATTAATATCAGTTCTGGTCCCTGTTTCTATGCAACCAAGAAAGCTCTTAATTCTAATAATTTATTTTATAAATTAACTTCAAGCTAATTTCAAATTTTCTCTATCCGTTCAATTTATAATTTTTGGTTCAACGAAAAATAATTCCAATGGAGAAAATAAACCTTTATTAAAATCATGATATTATTTTTTTCAAATACAAAGTGCAGTTACTTTTTTTCCTTTTTTAAAATATGAATTTTTTGATGCATAATTCCTTTGCCCCTTATTGTTTGCTTCCCAGCTTAAACAAATGCACGATACGAATCGAAACACCACTTGAGGTCGCCACTTACGCTTTGTCAATGCTGAACTTCTTTTCCTTATACGTTCTTTGTTTGTAGGTCCCTTATTAATAACAAACAGACGAAAATGATTCATACTTTTATAGATTAATTCAGATTTATGAATTGATAATATTTCATTAATTTATTTTACTGGCGGTAGCATGTTTCCAGGCATTTTCCAAACACGTGCGCTGACATTTGTTTACATCCCGAGTGATATCATTGATAGCGGATGTTTTCGGCTCCCTGTAAATCGCACATACTTGACCGATCGATAGCAAATTTGATACGGTGGGCCCACTTGCGTTTTGCTATGTAGGCTTTAGAGATTCGGTTCCTAGCTGTGATGGATCTTGATTAAACCCGCAGCAAGTGTACACAATCTCTGGGGGCGCTCACATCGCTTACCTTATGAATGGAGAATTGAAAGTTATGAATGGAGTAGTAGTTATCGACTGGAAATTTTGGACGAGGACTTCATTTTACAGGGTCGAAAACCTTATAGTGTACTAAGCCTACGATGAGATGAAGCTTTAGAAGAAATTTGGTCATCCTAACTCTTACCATTTAAGGGTAGTTATCGAACAGACAGAATATTCCTAAATTGGGTTGGGTTGTTTTACCTCTGAGCGGCACTTTTTTGCACACCATGGGCTAAATGGCCAGGTCACATGGACCCCGAATGCACGATAAAATCCAGGATCACATGGACCCCAAATGCACGATAAAATCGAGTATCGTGCATGTGCCACTGGAACAGCTGTTGGGAGACAGATGGTAGCCCCCGTCAAGGCCATCCAGCGTGTTCTTTAACGTGCACAGGGTATGGCTCTCCTGCACACGGGGCCACGGCTTAACGTCCCATCCGACGGACGGCGGCCTTTCCAAGCCCATCGGTGTCCCCTACTGACCGTGGGCAGAGCGGGGAATTTTGCGGAGATAAATCTCAACGCTGACCCAGCTGGGACTCGAACCTGGGAACTACAGATTACGAGCCTGGCGCGCTACCGACTGAGCCCCCCCACCCCAGTTAGTTGGCATTACTGTACTCAAGGTTAACAGCCTTTAGCAGTTGAAATGACCTTATCACCCGTTAGTCTCACTCAAGCATTCATTCCTTTGTGTTGAGTCAGTTATGTCGTTTTACAAAAACGAACGTGTATTTATTGTTGAGACTTATTGTGCGTACAAATCTTACAAACGTGTGAGAGAAGAGTTTGAGTTGAAGTTTCCTCAGTCTGCAGTTCCCAACAAGTCGACAATATCTTCTTTGATTGATAAATTTCGTGACACTGGGTCTATACAGGATCGAAAGAGCCTAGGCCGGCCATCACTGTTAACTGCCGAAGCTCTTGATGATGTGTCTCAGCGTTTAACTCTCTCACCCAAAAAATCACTTAGAAAGTTATCTTCACAGGTTGGACTGTCACTAGCTACTGCTTTCAGGGCTACAAAGAAGTTAAAATATCATGCCTGCCATACTGATGTCGTTCACGAACTAAAAGAACCAGACCATGAAAAACGTTTACGGTACTGTCGTTGATGAAAATGGAATTGAGGTGTTGGACCGTGTTTATTTCAGGGACGAGGCTTGATTTAACTTGGATATAAGAGACAAAACAGTCGAGGCTTGGTATGTGAATAGTCAAAACAGTCGAGGCTTGGTATGTGAATAGTCAAAACAGTCGAGGCTTGGTATGTGAACAGTCAAAACAGTCGAATATGGAACAGTGAAAATCCTCACACTTTTCACAAACGACCATTACACGCACGGAAAATGGTGTTTGGTGTGTAATTTCCCGTAATCGTGTAATAGGGCCTTTATTTTTTGACTTAATGAGACTGGTAATAGAGTAGGTTTGGCGATAAACAGAGAGAAAACTTAAGTGATGAAATTTGGTCAGGCAGGTGGTGCTTCAGTTGCTTTGAATGGCTATACTATTTAGCAAGTGTCTCAGTTTAATTTTCTTGGGAGCTATGTAACAGATACTAGTGACTGCGGCATGAGATAAATAGAAGAACATGGATAGCCTCTGGGACTTTTAATAATCTATGGAGAGTATGAAAAAATAGGTGTATACACCTAAAGACTAAAATTAGGCTGTATAATAATTTGGTTCTTTCTAGAGTTAGTTATGGTAGCGAAACATGGCTCTTTGTAAGCAGGATAACAAGAAACTTGATGCCTTTGATTCTAGATGCTTACGCAGTATCTTGGGTATTAGGTGGTTAGATTTTGTAAGCAATGATGTGGTTAGAAGAAGGAGTCACAGCTTGAGGTGAAGAAGGAGTCACCTTTGAGCAGCATATTGTGCAGAGAGAGACTGCATTGGTTTGGCCATGTTGTCCGTATGCATAGCTGCAAATTGACAAAGAGTATTATGAACAGTGTACCTAAGGGTATCAGAAAAAGGGGGAGACCTAGGATGCGATGGGCAGACAATGTCAAACAGGATCTGGCTAGAAGTGGCCTAGAGTGGCCAATTGCAGCAGCTGTAGCTCAAAAGAAACACGTCTGGAGAGGAAAATTACACAGTCTGGTTGGACCTCCGTTGCTCATGGCTGCTTGAGGATTTTGTATGTATGTAGGCATTAAGAAATTAATCACAGATGCTTGTTGGAACAGACATTTCAAAATTGCCCACTTTTTTAAGAAGTAAACTCTAATACACACTAAATTTCCTTCAAAATGTTTATTTTGTAGTGTGCAACTATCACTGCGGTTTTTGTTTTGGTATTTTAGTAAAAGAAATATGTTTGGTATGTTTTTTTTTTCAGTATAAGAAATATGTAGAATAAAATTGGTCACCGCTCGATTTCATTATACTTTCACTATAAATAGTTTTTCTGTTAGATGAAAGAGATTGAGTGCTCTGGAAAACACTATATTTTATGAATAATTTTAATTTGCAAGATATTGAACATGAAGAGAATTAAACGAGATTGCATATTTCCGGAATAGGCATCTGGCCATCAATTTATTGACCGTGTAATTATTTCTCTATATTTCATTTAATGTATAGTTGTAGTATTAATGTGTAATGTTGACGAAGCTATTTGTGAGGTTTTTATTCTAAAATCATTAACGTTTATTGCGGGTAAACTATCGCATATTATATTCCCATTCCTCAATATTTGCATGTCAAATGTACAATGGATGGAACATAATCTTGAAAGAACTGCAGTTTACAGGACTTTGTTTTCGTTCGTTGCTTTAGTCCAGAATTTGTTCAGAATATTTCTTATTTTTAATAGTAATTTCTTATAGTAAAAAAAATTTCCTTTTGAATTTCGTAAGTGGTTCAAAAATTATTTATATTTTAGCAATATATTATTAAAAATTTATTCTTTTAGCTGTGCCATTTGTAAATGAATGTAAAACATACTGGTTAACAAGTTCGAGCATTCATTATTTCGCAACACAATATTGCAAATGGAATATTATTGTGTCAACAATTGAATCCTCTTTGACGGAACACAAGAGCTTCCGTTCTACTATTTTCGTTTTCGCCATGTCACCTAGCAAGTGAAACAGAAGGTCATGTCGGTTCCGGTGCTCCGCAAAATTCCCCGCCCTGTCCACGGTCAGTAGGGGAAACCGATGGGCTTGGAAAGGCCGTCGTCCGTCGTATGGGAAGTTAAGCCGTGGCCCCGTGTGCGGGAGAGCCATACCCTGTACACGTTAAAGAACACGCTGGATGGCCTTGACGAGAGGTTACCATCTGTCTCCCAACAGCTGTTCCACACAACACGGTTCCGGTGAGATAGCTGAAATGGGAGAATATTCATTTTGCGGGGATATCTAAGCACACAGGTAAGACAGCAGAGGTAGGTGAAATTTTATCCCTTGCATTAAAAATTCTCAGGAATTTAATAGTTCTAAATACCATGTCGTTTTGCTCTATATATCTATATTTGATTAATCAGAAAAATATTCTTTTTATACGCAAGTGTTTATACATTTTCGAGACTATGCACGGTTCATTTCATAGTTCCGAATAGTAGAGAGTTTTCATTTTGTAAACAATTCAAACTCGGATATTTAACAGTTCACAATTTCTATATAACTTTGGTTTTATCTTCAAAATGTATTGTGTGTCTGAAGGTGCGAATTCGAACTAGTGAGATATTAAGAATATGCAACCATGTTTAATTAGTGCTTTTCCAAATAAACATTTATATCTTATTACCTCGTAAAAGTAACGGTTGTATTTTTATACGCCTGCTACTCATACAAGTGTGGTATCAATATTTCAAATTTTCAAAGTAAATTATACTCAATACTTAAAACTGAATTACACTGACATTGCCTTTAAGCACAACTAATTTAAATGTAACAGAAAGTTGGAAAATTTCCAATCGCATTACTTTGTTAGTATCTATTTAAACTGAAAAATGTTTTAGATTATATTTTAGAACAGAATTTGAATAACTACAGATGGACAGAAGACAAAGGAAAAAAAAAGTTCCTGTCTTGAAAATCATATTCTGCTTTCAAGAAAATCTATATTCTGTTTTATACACGTGTAAAGAAATTACCTTATTTAAATGCAATAGTTACCCAACTAGGTTGAATTCTTGAGAAATGTTTCGAAACATATCGTATACGAGTATTTTGATATATATATATTTCATGAAATCATATAGGTGTACATTTTGTGGAAAAGAAAATATTTCTTTATGATTTGTTTAGCTTTGTTCTCCATTGTTTACGTGATAAAATCTTAAGGCAAAGATCTATGTGCAGAATAACAATACGCTTCTTACAGTAAAAAAAATCAGAAAGTGTCCTTGATGGGAGACTTCTCTATATCATTTGCAACTGTCCAGTCGATGTCGATTCCCTTTTGCAAGGGGGCGGGGGTGGCTCAGTCGGTAGCGCGCCAGGCTCGTAATCTGTAGTTCCCAGGTTCGAGTCCCAGCTGGGTCAGCATTGAGATTTATCTCCGCAAAATTCCCCGCCCTGCCCTCGGTCAGTAGGGGACACCGATGGGCTTGGAAAGGCCGCCGTCCGTCGGATGGGGCGTTAAGCCGTGGTCCCGTGTGCGGGAGAGCCATACCCTGTGCACGTTAAAGAACACGCTGGATGGCCTTGACGGGAGGCTACCATCTGTCTCCTAACAGCTGTTCCAGTGGGTCCCCTCCCCCAACCTTCTCTGAGCCTTCGTGGTCCATGTGACCTGGCCATTTAGCCCATGGTGTGCAAAAAAAGTGCCGCTCAGAGGTAAAACAACCCAACCCTTCTGCAAACGTATTTAAATTTCGGTTAGTTTATTGTGCAGCAAAATGGGTCTTAAATGAATTGCGATATTTCAATATTTCACATTTTTTAACAAGGCAAATTTTAAAAAACTTTAAAAAGAAAACTCGCGGGTAAATAATAATATATTTTAAATCCGGTTTCAGCGTAATGCATTTATCCTGTCAAAACGGAGAAAGGCCTTACTAACAGAAAACAAATTGTATAGAGTAGGATAATAGGAACTTGGTACTGGAGGCTACATTAAATAAAGGCACAACATTTAACATAATACTGTATCTTCAATATCAATGCTGGATCTTCATTCTTAAATAAGTTTGTTTACATTACGAAGAATGTGTTTAAATTTCTCAAATACTGCATGTTTTATGCAGATTAGGTTAGATTAACAGAAAACTAAATTGAAACAGAATACTACAACGCTGTTTGGGTTGTTTTACCTCTGAGCGGCACTTTTTTGCACACCATGGGCTAAATGGCCAGGTCACAAGGACTCCGAAGGCTCAGAGAAGGTTGGGGGACGGGACCCACTGGAACAGCTGTTGGGAGACAGATGGTAGCCTCCCGTCAAGGCCATCCAGCGTGTTCTTTAACGTGCACAGGGTATGACTCTCTCCCACACACGGGACCACGGCTTAACGTCCCATCCGACGGACGACGGTCTTTTCAAGCCCATCGGTGTCCCATACTGACCGTGGGCAGGGCGGGGAATTTTGCGGAGATAAATCTCAACGCTGATCCAGCTGGGACTCGAACCTGGGAACTACGATTACGATCCTGGCGCGCTACCGACTGAGCCACCCCCGCCCCAAATTGAAACAGAATACTACAACGAGTTGCAAATGAGCAACTACCGTCGCTCCATATAATTAATGGATATATACAACTTATAGTTTAAGAAAATTGGCTTGTATATTCGAAAGCTAAGGAAGTATCTTTGCGATCCAGTGCTCTGAAAAATTGAACGTCGTTAGAATGACGAACAGTGGATCGATCAAATAATAAGCACAATATCTGGTGTATTTAACATTCACCATGCTTATTGATGAAGAATAACACAGTTACAACCTAATCATGAGTTTTTTTTATCTAGCATGTTGAATCATTTATAAATTATTGCTTTCATGCAAATACATACATTTCAGTTACCATTTGAGTCGCATTTATCAATAAAGGCTATCTTGAAATTCTAAACGATCGAAGCGAAAGTGTTTTTTTACGGCCGTAGGAGCATGGATATAGATACAATTTGTTACAGTGATTCACAACCTTTACAACGCCAAGGACCCACCTACCAATTCTCATTGTTTCTCCTAACCCCCTACCAATTTTCTTATTTCTCCTAACCCCCAACTTTGGGGCGGGGGTGGCTCAGTCGGTAGCGCGCCAGACTCGTAATCTGTAGTTCCCAGGTTCGAGTCCCAGCTGGGTCAGCGTTGAGATTTATCTCAGCAAAATTCCCCGCCCTGCCCACGGTCAGTAGGGGACACCGCTGGGCTTGGAAAGGTCGCCGTCCGTCGGATGGGACGTTAAGCCGTGGCCTCGTGTGCGGGAGCCACGTTAAAGTGGCTTACCCTGTGCACGTGGCTTACCCTGTGCACGTTAAAGAACACGCTGGATGGCCTTGACGGGAGGCTACCATCTGTCTCCCAACAGCTGTTCCAGTGGGTCCCCTCCCCCAACTTTCTCTGGGCCTTCGGGGTCCATGTGACCTGGCCATTTAGCCCATGGTGTGCAAAAAAGTGCCGCTCAGAGGTAAAACAACCCAACAACCCCTAAAGAATGCATTACTTCTCAAATGGAATTAGTAGGCTTAGCAGGCGTAAATGTTTCTCCATAATGCTATTTTATTTATCTATCATGCTGAAGATGGATGAGAATTCATATCCCCAGATCCATAAATGGATTGATAATAAAATCATTTGGCTCTACAAAGAGACTTAGCGTCCATGGTGCTTAAAATTGTTTCAGAATGCTTGTTAACATTTATTTTTTGAGGTCTGTCAGGAAAGAAATTATCGTAAAGAATTTTCTTTTAACTGATACTAATGAGTATCTTAGTTCAGCTTGGAATCTATTAAGTACTTTTCTTCAAATACTTCCATAAACGAAATAATAATTGCCTCTTTTATTTTTCATTAGGAAAAAAAATCCAACAGATTTGAAACAAAATACACTAAATTTTAAAATTAGCACTTGATCACTTGGTCACCTGTTTAAGTCTCGGTACAATAGATTTATTCTCTTTACCTATAAACGTACACATATGTACATTCTTTGGTAAAGAATCACGTGTAATTTTAATCTCTTAAAGCGCGTGTACATTATTTGAGACAAACTATTTGTAAGTTTGATTTCCTTCTTCGTAAAAGTGGGAAGTTTCGTTTGTTAATCTTTCCATAGATCAGTTTTAACTGTTCATAGCTTTAACTGCATCTTTGATTTTGAATATAGAATGCAGTACAGTTTATCTGAATATATAATTATAATAGTGCTCAAAGCATGTCTCATTCGTTTCACAGTTCCAATTTAAATGATGAATTTTCATTCGATATTAAACACATTTTAAAATGATTTTAGAAACACTGATACACAAGTGTCCAAGTGAAAAAATAATCTTTGAAAATTCGATCTGTAAATAAAAAAACCCTCAATCATCTGCTTGCCACAGAGGTCTGACAGGAGTCTGTCAGTTTATATGCCATAGTAGAAGGTCTGAGAGGATGGCAGGACCTCAGCAGAAAAATGACACAATACAGCCATACCTTACCCGGGGCTCGAACCCAGGTCCCTTAGATCAGTAGCCAAGCGCACTAAACACTCGGCCATGGGACGGCTTTTATATTTGGTAAAAAACAATTTCTACATGCGTAGAAACTGGAACATGATTATGTTATGAGTAAAAAGTTGGGAGATACAATTTAATCGGATCATTAATTCTTTTAAATATTATTTTTATATTTAAACAGGTAGTTATGATTATCACGAAAAATGTTTATACGTATTGAGATCAAGTTTGATGTACTCTTCGTTTTATTCTCGATAAATTCTCAGGCAGATGTGTCTGAAGTGTAGGTAGATGTATAAAGGATTTAGTTTGTCTAAGTTTATTTATTCCAATACAGACTCCATGAGGACAAATTTTAGGATAAATATGTAAAATATGTCAAATAAATTTCTAAATCAATTCTTTGATGCTGGAGATTTTCTGTTTTATTTAATAAATAACTGAAGCAGGATATTATGTTATATTGATGAGATATAACACAGTCTGAAGACGATGTGTGTCTATAACACGATATAAAGTATTTTAAATGTATAACGATGTGTTTCTATAACAGAGTCTGAAGTTTATTAAATGTATTAAGTAATAAATGTCAATTAATATGTTTATATATTAGTAGGCCTCTAAATAGTATCTAGGTAGTCACTGGAAGGAGAGCTTATGCACCAATCCCCTGTGATGATGCATAGAACTGACCAGGCCTAGCACCTAATGTCCGACCCCGCCTTCTCTTGGTGCAGTCCCTTAGTACCTTTCAAAAAAACTTTACGTTCGGCCTCCATGTGTTAAATGTCGGAGGGAACCATCCGTCTCAACCGTTACTCCGCCACCGTCCCCGGTTCCAATGCACCCCCCCCCCCCACCTCTCAAGCCGAAACCTAGACGGAAAATGACGTGGAAGCCTGTCCCTCCCCAGTACGAGGATTCTCCGCTAGAGGCGCAGCCTGTACAACAAAGGAGGGAGAAACATGTCGTCAACCCTGCCCAGCAGAGACTTAAGCCACTGAAAAACATGTAGAACACAACAGTTGTCATCATGCAGCCTGCTAGTGAACACTCCTACCCTCTCGGAGGTGAGATTTTCGTCGTACCTAGACTGTACTGTGAACGTCTTCAGGTCCACGTGCGCCGTTACCGCAGGTTCAGCGAAGGAGGTCTACTTTACCCGACGAAGGGACGGATCACTCTAACCCTTCCGAAGAGGCAGGAATTACTAGTGGTGACGGACAGAATCGACGTCGCTAATTCCACCGAAAGGGAGACTTGGTTTGGGACGAACAACCTACAGTTGTGCGCTTACTGTAATAGTGATGGGTGTCGACGCCTCGACATCATCAAATCCCTACCTGGTTCGACATCTTGCGGCGTGAATCTGGCCTTGTCCCAGTGGGGGGAAATGCGAAACCGTAGCAACGATGTGAAGAACAGCCTGGATCATCACCGCAGGTCCAATGTTAATTTTCACCTGCGGCACGCCATTGCTGAACAGAGAGACCTTCTACTAGCGTTTCTTTTGACTCCCCCGGCAGGGGATCAAGGGCACTTGATGCAGCTATTGACGGACATTGTAGTGCACGATCTAATTCAAGCCTTGCTACCCGGGACTAGGCTTATAGAGCCCGAGGATAAAGAACATTGTTTGAATACTTATTTGAACGAGGCAGTGCGCTCATTGGACATTGACGGTATTGCTAATGCATTTGTTGACACGACGTGGTCTCAAGGCCTCCTCTGTTATGTAGACGGCGCCTTTCTTTCCTCTCTGTTCTTTGGTGACGTGTTAAAGAGAGCAAAAGACAACCTGTATACTAGCGACAATTGGTTTTGTAAATAAAAGTCCGATATTACCTAACAATTACTGTGTTGTGTACTCATTTACGTTATGAATCGTGTGAAGCAACAGCTGTGATTTGTGGGGTCACGTTATCTCCAGATTATTTAGCCACACGTTGTGGAGATTCTAGGCATTTGGGAAGAAACGTTTGGTTGAGCGTGTGTAATAAAACAGTGGATATCAGATTATTTTTGCGTAAACAACCGACGGTGAAAGGAATTAACTTATCTTTTTCTCAGCGGAAGAAACTCGTCACTCTGGACGAGTGGGTGGAGAAAAATGTTGTGTGCTCCGAGTTACCGATTTTGTCTGGTGGAGGTGGGAACAAAAGCGATGTACTATGACCATCCGGTCATTTACACATCGAGAGAGTTGTGTGAAGATGCTGTAGACCGTACATCTATAGACATACCTGACTCCCTTCCTATCGAGGTCTGGATTAAAGAGGGAAAGCGACTGCTGGTCGAGGAACGACGCGTTGGAAAAACCTTATTACTATCCCAAGAACCCTGGCAGCTATGGAGGGGTGATTCGATTATCCCAGAGTACTGGACAGGATCCAAAGACAGTCAGAGAATGGCTAGCAGGTCAAGAGACGTACACTCTCCACAGACCGGCATCGAGCAAATTCAGATGGAACCAAACGTACGTGATAGGTCTGGATCAACAATGGCAGGCGGATTTAATGTTCGTGAAAAATGTTGCACGATTTAATGATGGTTATGGATACATATTAGTCGTCATCGATATTTTACCTCGCTATGCGTGGGCGGTTCCTGTGAAAAAGAAAACAGGAACTGCTGTGAAAGAAGCATTTGAACAGATTCTAGCACAGGGTCGTGAACCCATGACACTAAACACCGGATCAGGTGACAGAATACACAAACCGTGTTTTTCAAAAATTCCTAAAAGAAAAAAAAAACATTCACTTCTTCGTGTCTTATAGTGATAAGAAAGCTGCGTTGGTAGAAAGACTGAATCGAACCCTGAGAGAAAAATTATGGCTTTATTTCACTAAACATAAAAATTTTAGATTCTTACACGTTCTGGATTCCATAGTGAAGGGTTACAACGCTTCCAAACATCGAGATCATGACCTTGCTCCCAAGGACGTGGATCTGTTTAACTTGGTAGGGTCGTGAAACGGAACCGTGGTTAGCCGTGGTTGCTGAACATTTGGCAACAAATAGAACAAACGACAAATAATGATTTGAAAACGAATATAAAAATGATATGATGTTCTTTTAGATAAGACAAACAATGAAAAATAAATTTAAAATTCGCTTAATATTTATTGATTATTTTTGGTGGGGCAGTGCACCAGGTGACCAACGGACCTGCAAATAAAAAATAATTGGAGAAAATTGGAAAAAGAATGAAAAAACCTCCAAAACCAATCCGATCCTAATTAGTTGCAGGCTTTCGCATCGTTTTCTTTAGGGAGAAAATCGTATTGAAAGGAAGTAATAAAGTGCAAAAAAAGATTAGAATTACTTTTCGAAATCCTTACTGAAATTAAATGTAATATCGTTGGGTTGGGTTGTTTTACCTCTGAGCGGCACTTTTTTGCACACCATGGGCTAAATTGCCAGGTGCGTGTGGGATTTTAAAAGGCTCAGAGAAGGTTCGGGGAGGGGACCCACTGGAACAGCTGTTGGGAGACAGATGGCAGCCTCCCGTCAAGGCCATCCAGCGTGTTCTTTAACGTTGGGTTGTTTTACCTCTGAACGGCATATTTTTTGCACACAATGGGCTAAATGGCCAGGTCACATGGACCCCAAAGGCTAAGGGAACGTTGGGGAGGGGACGAACTGTAACAGCTGTTGGGAGACAGATGGTAGCCTCCCGTTAAGACCATCCAGCGTGTTCTTTAACGTGCACAGGGTATGGCTCTCCCACAGACAGTGCCACGGCTTAAAGTCCCATCCGATGGACGGCAGTGTTTCCTAACCCATCGGTGTCCCCTACTGACCGTGGGCAGGGTGGGGAATTTTGCTGTACTATCGTAGAAGTTAGTAAAATATGCATTCAATGGCCACATTATAAGTACATTTTTATGCTATGTCAATAAAAGCTGAAATACAAAACTCGGTAACTTCTTATAAAAATTTGAAAATGAATATAATTTAAAGATCTGAATCGAATCTATCTATATCTCGATTTCTAACAATATTCATTCGATATTTAAAGCTATATGGAAGTTGAAACATTTAGTAAATTAACTCGTTCTTCTAAAAATCAAAGATTGGCGAAAATTTAAATTATAATTACACGAAATGCTAAAAAAAATATTCTTTCACATGTTTGTAAAATTTAACCTGGCAGGTATTATTTTCGTTTTACTCCCTCAAGCAGCTGCTTGCCACAGAGGTCTGACAGGAGCCTGTCGGTTTATATGCCAGAGTAGAAGGTCTGAGAGGATGGCAGGACCTCAGCAGAAAACAACACGAACATCCATGCCTTACCCGGGGCTCGAACCCAGGTCCCGTAGATCAGTAGCCAAGCGCGCTAACCACTCGGCCACGGGACGGCTTCATTTTCGTTTTAAACTATTTAAATTAAATTTCCACATCAATCAAATATTCTATCTTCCATAAATCTTCAAACACTGGACGAATTGGTACACAGCCCTAGCCTAGAGGTACCAATCATTTATTTGCTACCGTTTGTTTTTTAAGTGAAAACAAAATTATGTCATGTAATTATTAGAGAGTGTAATAAAAATAATGCTACTGATCTACTGGGACCTGGGTTCGAGCCCCGGGTAAGGCATGGATGTTCGTGTTGTTTTTCTGCTGAGGTCCTGCCATCCTCACAGACCTTCTACTCTGGCATATAAACTGACAGGCTCCTGTCAGACCTCTGTGGCAAGCAGCTGCTTGAGGGGGTATTTATTTATTTATCCACAGAGAGCGATTAATCCCTTTTCAACTCTCTCCTGATAATCGAAAACGAACTTTTAAAAGAATATAGATTGTAAAGCAATACACCATTTTTTTCAACCCTATTGGGATTTTCCGTGTTATGTGAAAGGAAAAATCACATTCAAAGTTGTAACTTTGAAAAAATAAGCTTTTTTTACAGAAAACTGTTGCAGAAGATAAATTGTACATCTCAATCGAACTTTATTCAAATTTGGATTTTTAGAAAACGTTTCGTTTAATATTTCAAGATTTATTGAAGCTGACATATTTAAACAGCAAGTTTTACTGTTATGCTTGTCATAAGCATTGTTTCAAAATTGATGCAAAGCGAAAAACATTAACACAAACTTATAAAATACATTTATTTCCATAAACGTTTTTTATAATTTTATGCTAAATTCTTATGAGTTAGCAACATTGGTATTAAATGTTTCAGTCTCTAAGACTGTTTAAATATTAAACAAATATTGCTCAAAATCTATATTTGGATAATTTTTTTCAGCTTTTCCATTTTTGTATCATTTTACTACAAACCACTTAGTACAAAGTTAGAGCGCTTTGAATACAGTTTTGAATTCCCACATCATGGAAATGCCTCAATATTTTTTTACAATTGAGTGTAATTTGTTCATTTCCAGAGTTTAAAAATGAGAATAAAAAAAAGTTTACATTTCAAATGAAGTTTTGGGTTGTTTTACCTCTGAGCGGCACTTTTTTGCACACCAGTGGGGTGGCTCAGTCGGTAGCGCGCCAGGTTCGTAATCTGTAGTTCCTAGGTTCGAGTCCCAGCTGGGTCAGCGTTGAGATTTATCTCCGCAAAATTCCCGCCCTGCTCACGGTCAGTAGGGGACACCGATGGGCTTGGAAAGGCCGCCGTCCGTCGGATGGGACGATAAGCCGTGGCCCCGTGTGCGGGAGAGCCATACCCTGTGCACGTTACAAGAACACGCTGGATGGCTTTGACGGGAGGCTGCCATCTGTCTCCCAACAGCTGTTCCAGTGGGTCCCCTCCCCCAAATACTCTGAGCCTTCGGGGTCCATGTGACCTGGCCATTTAGCCCATGGTGTGCAAAAAAGTGCCGCTCAGAGGTAAAACAACCCAACACAATATTGAATGAACTTTTTATCCTTTTTGAGTTCAATTTGCTTTTCCTTTATTTGAAAACTTTTTTCTTTCATCTGCATAAAACTACTGAAAGATACCAATCATCATCATTTTTTTATCTAAACAAAATTAATTTAGTACAACTGGATGAAACTATTGGAGAATCAACAGAAGCAATAATTATTAAATTATTAATAAATAATATTGAAATTAATATCATCGCAGTATATAGATCTCCTAGTAAAAATATTAACTGGTTCCTAAAAGAAATTTCTGAGTATTTATTAAAAAGGGCTGGAATTAAAAATTTAATTATTGTTGGTGATATTAATATTGATGTGGCAAATACTAATAAATATGGTTGTGATATGTATTTAAATACTTTGATTGAATTTGGTTTAGAACAAATCGTTAAGGGTTTTACTAGAGAGGACGAAACATTAACTAAAATTACAAGGACGTTAATTGATCATGTTTTGGTTAAAAGAAGTAGTTTTGATGTTAAAAGTAAAACATATAGAAATAAATTTGCAGATCATTATGGTATCTTAATTAAGATTTTCAAAAAGAATATTAGCTCTAATGATGTTACATTTTTGAAACAGAATTCAAACCTAGGTTTTAAAAAATTTTATAATGATACTCTTAGTATTCAAAAATTGCAAATGACACAATGGAATGATATAGTTGATGAAGACATGAGTACAGAATTATTATATATGAAAATATTAAGTAAAATTGATGAAATTCGGGAAAATTCTTGTTGTAGTAAACAAATTAATAATTGCAAAACTAAGAGAATAAGGAAAGAATGGATTACATTTGACATTATTTTAGCAATTAAAAATAGAGATAAATTATATATGAAAAAGATATAAAGATAATGTAAATAATATACAAAATTATGACTTATATAAAATGGAAAGAAATAGGGTAAACATCATTATAAGGAAACAAAAACGCATATTTTATTCAAATAAATTAGCAATTAATAAAGGTAATAATACTAGAATGTGGGAATTAATTAATGATATTATTGATGATAAAAAAAGGATGTCAATCGACGAAAATGTTGAAAGATGCTTGATTAGAGATAACACTCCAAAAGATATTCTAAATAGTTTTGTTAAGTTTTTTGTAACATTATTAGTGAGATGCAAACAGAATATGTGACGATGAATACCAGGTCAGATAAGGTTTACGAATTATGTTACATAAATAAGAATTCTATGCATTTTCCACTAGCTAGTAACTTCGATGTTGCTAATATTATAGATCACTTAAAATTTAACACATCTCCTGGATTTGACAATATTAAACCAAAATACATAAAGGAAAGTAAATGCAATTTTGTTCATGTAATAACAATTCTTATAAATAAAATTTTTGAAAATTCGCAAATTCCAATAACTATGAAAATTGGAATTATTCGTCCGGTATATAAAAGTGGATCAAAAAAGAATTTCAATAGTTATAGACCAATCACTCTATTAACAATTTTTGATAAGATAATGGAAAAATACGTTGGAGATCGTTTGCAAAATGTTTTGAATAAAATTAATTTTCTGTCAAGTCAGCAATTTGGGTTCCGTAAAGGTATGGGAACACAAAGTCTTTTAGAAGATCTTATTAATAATATTAATATTAATTTAAATATAGGAAAGAAATGCGTTGCGGTATTTATGGACTTAAATAAAGCATTTGATTCAGTTGACATTGATATCTTGCTACAGAAATTATATTTACTTGGTATAAGAGGGAATATTTTTGAATGGTTTAAAAGCTACTTATTACATAGAGAAATAGTTATGAAAATAAATGATAATTTTAGCGATAAATTTCAGATCAATTTTGCAGTTCCACAATGATCTATTCTCGGCCCTATGCTATTTCAAATATACATAAATGATTTGGCTAATATTAATTTCGATAGTAAATTATATATGTATGCTGATGATACAGTGCTAATCAACTTCCACTCTGATTTAGAATACGCTATTTGCAATCTACAAAGTGATTTCAATAAAGCAGTTAAATGGTTTTCTCTTAACAAACTGAGTGTAAACGAGAAAAAAACTAAATTTATGTGTATTGGTTCTCAACAACCTACACTTAATAGAAGAATTACTAAACATCGAATAAGTTGTACTGGGCTGGATGGTTTATCACTTGTCCTAAAATGCAATTGTCCTAAAATAGAAGAAATAAATGAAATAATTTACCTAGGCTGGAAAATGAATTCGAAAATGAAATGGAATAAACATATTAATTGGATGTGTTCAAGACTACGATTTGTAGCATTTAAAAATAGGAAACTTAACATGTTTGTTAATACACAGATAACAATTTTAGTATATAAAGCACTTTTTGAATCTATAATTAGGTATGGGACAACAGTTTACGGAACAGCCTATAAGACAGAATTAAATAAAATTAAAAGAATACAATTTAGTCTGCTAAAAGGATTGTGTAATACAGAAGTTAAATATTCCCTTACAACGAAAGATGATATATTCAGTTTGTTCAAAATTTTACCTATTGAAAGTTTATATGTGTTTGTTTCTGTTATCAATAACTTCTTTGATGCTACCTATAAACAAAATATTTGCCACAATAAGTTTACTAGAAAAAAGGCTATGGGTTTTTTGAAACAACCAAAATTTTATAATAATTACGGACGAAATTCCAAAGAATATCAAATTCCCTACCTATTTAACTTGCTTCCTAGAGAAATAGTTAACTTAAAAAAAATTTGTGATGTTAAAGATAAATTATTTCAGTGATTGATGAAAAAGTGATGTTTTTATTCGGAAACTTTCATCATTTTGTCGGTTTTCTTTCTCATTTATTCCTTTTTTTCTCTCCTTCATTTTTTGTACTACTGAGGCAATCTAGATCACATCTGTAAAAACATATATGTACATTCCCGCTGATAAGCTTCGGCTCAGTGGGATTTTTTATGTAATATAATTATAGGTAATACTTATTGAAAATAAATTTGAATTTGAATGAACTGAAAGTTATTTACTTTTCCATTCAGTTCATTGTTATATTTAAAATCAAAATACAAAGCTGTAAAGGTATGGGAAGAGAATGAAATAAATTAATAATATTTCTAATCAACACTGGAAACTCCTCCCCTGAAAAAATACCTACAGACGCTCATGGGCTGCTTATCAAACTCCCTGAAAATTTTAATAACCGGAAACAAAAGATGTTAACAAATGGGTATTAAACACATTTTTCAGGATTTTTCTTTGAAGACAACCAAAAGGAGGAGGAAATACACCGGAAATGTCACCTACTCCCTCTCTCTCTTTTCCTACTAAATCTTTTACAGATTTTGAATGTTTTTTTTTTCCTTTGAGGGGGAGTGGGGTGCTAAAAAACTCTTCCAGCATAGTCGATAGTGCACCAGGCTCGTAATTTAGAATTGCCAGGTTTCAGTTCCAACTGGGTTGTTGGGTTGTTTTACCTCTGAGCGGCACTTTTTTTGCACACCATGGGCTAAATGGCCAGGTCACAAGAACCCCGAAGGCTCAGAGAAGGTTGGGGGAGGGAACCCACTGGAAAAACTGTTGGGAGACAGATGGTAGCTTCTCGTCAAGGTCATCCAGCGTGTTCTTTAACGTGCACAGGGTATGGCTCTCCCGCACACAGGGCCACGGCTTAACGTCCCATCCGATGGACGGCGGCCTTTCCAAGAACCATCGGTGTCCCCTACTGACCGTGGGCAGGGCGGGGAATTTTGCGGAGATAAATCTCAACGCTGACCCAGCTGGGACTCGAACCTGGGAACTACAGATTAAGAGCCTGGCGCGCTACCGACTGAGCCACCCCCGCCCTCTCACGGTAATGATAAATATGACTGAAATGAAGCTTGCCGAATGATTCCTGGTTTAAAATCTCAAATGACAGCCTTGCATCATTCCAGTTAAGAAAATTACTCCTGAAACAGTTTTTTCCTTATGGGGAGAGTCATATCCTCTCTACGCTAAGCGCTGGACGTCTGCATCTATCTCCGAACAGCTGTCCAGTGGGTTTCCTTTCCCAACCATCGCTGAGACCTTGGGTTCTTGTGACCTGTCTATTTAGCCTATTATGTGCAAAAAGAGTGCCGCTCAGAGGCAAAACAACCCACCAAATGGGGGCGGGGGTGGCTCAGTCGGTAGCGCGCCAGACTCGTAATCTGTAGTTCCCAGGTTCGAGTCCCAGCTGGGTCAGCGTTGAGATTTATCTCCGCAAAATTCCCCGCCCTGCCCACGGTCAGTAGGGGACACCGATGGGCTTGGAAAGGCTGCCGTCCGTCGGGTAGGACGTTAAGCCGTGTCCCCGTGTGCGGGAGAGCCATACCCCCTGTGCACGTTAAAGAGCACTCTGGATGGCTTTGACGGGAGGCTACCATCTGTCTCCCAACAACTGTTCCAGTGGGTCCCCTCTCCCAACCTTCTCTGAGCCTTCGGGGTCCATGTGACCTGGCCATTTAGCCCATGGTGTGCAAAAAATTGCCGCTCAGAGGTAAAACAACCCAACAACCCAACCCACCATGTCAAGAACTTTCAGTTTAATACGCGGTAAGGAAACTCTGTGAGGAAGGCAAGACCTCGCCAGAGAAAATTATTTCCGTCTTATCGAAGCTCAAATCCAGAACCTTTACAACTCCTGTATATAATACTCTTTAAAAGAAAAATCCCAAAATATTTTTAAAAAAAGGAACAACAGAAGAACATATTTTTTACATTGATTTGCGGCATTAACACACAAGTCGACGACAACGGGTATTAAAATAAAGTCTAAAAAAAAAAACTCGCCTTACCTTGAACCGGCTAGGATCCATTACCATGACTCTTGTCAGTTCCTGTTTCCGGGTGATATGACCAACGGTCATAAACCTAACGCATCGAACTGTACAGAAGACACACGCCGCGCAACACACATGCAGCCAAAACACAAGTCTTTCTAATGTGTCAGCCACCTTAAATCCTTGACCACTGCTATCGAGTAAAACCCTTAAAACTAGGCGATTATTTCAAGCGTCACTGCCAAAAGATGTTGCCGGCGGATCCTGTCAGGTTTGTTTCCCATCAAGCCATGGCCGCTGGTTAGGAAACATTTCTCGGGCCTCAACAAGGAACGAAAGGTACGGCTCTCTCGCAGCAGCAGAATCGACGGCTTGTGGGTCTTTGTCTGAAGCGCTGCCTCGATGCGGCCGGCGAACCGGGCACGGCGCATGCGCTCGGCGAGAGCCACGCACGTCACTCGGAGTGCGAGTCCGGCTGTGGTGATGTGATGAGGGGGCAGTGAGTGTGGGAAGTAGGGGGGGGGGGAATTGGTCGCTGATGAAGGAGTGGCCACTGCTGGAGTTGTGACAGATGGACCCATCTGGAATCATTTCGCACCTGGGGTCGTTTTAGAGTTAGGTCTGGAGGTGGTTAGAATTCGATGGAAAGTGAGCATCCTTCTCCCGAATTTGATGGGGATAAACGGAAGCTGGAAGAATGTGTGTCTTGGAAAGACCATCGTTGATCGGATGAGACATTAAGTCGTGATTCGGTATGCAGGACAGCCATTCCAAAGCCTTCTATATGATTAATTTTAAATATATTTATATAGGTTTCAAATTAAAATTTCATTTCTTATATTTCAGCTGGAAGCTATTATTTTTTTTAATTTAAAGCAATTTTCAAATATTCATAAATATTCTAATATAGTCATAAGGAATAAATTATTTTATTTCGTGCAATTTAAAAATAAATAGATTTTTGGTTATATTTTATACAAATTAAATTGCTTAAATATTTATGCATATATATTTTTCCTCCTTTGCTCAACGGCTGTCTAGTCGTGGTGCATCAAGGGGGCTTTGGCCATACAGTGTATACGTTAAAGAACATGCTGGATGCCTTGACAAGAGGCTACCATCTGTCATCTTAATCTGGCTGAAGGTTGCCAGATCACTAATTTCTGAAAAAATCGTTGCCAAATATTTTTTCTGAATTATGTAATCAACCATAGTGTCGGATACTTTTTTGAGCGACTGTAGGTGGTCATGTTATTTTGATACTAGATCGTGTGGGCTCACTCACGGAAATATTGAGCGTGTGCAGTTACCGTTCACAGCAAACTGGAGCGTGTGCAGTAACTGCACACGCTCTATTTTGATGTGAACGGTAACTGCACACGCTCAATATGGTAACAGTTGCTGTACACGCTCCAGATATTTTTCCTGAATTCTGTAATCACGTGACACGAAGGTTGCCAGATTACTAATTTCTGAAAAAATCGTTGCCAAATATTTTTTCTGAATTGTGTAATCAACCATAGTGTTCGGATATTTTTTTGAGCGACTGTACGAATAGACTTAATAATCTTACATACACGAAAGCCGAATATGAGGAAAGGTCGACTGCTTTGATGACGTAACTCTTGGCAGCTCTCCAACTGTTGCCGGTAGCTCATTGTTAGTGAAATTTTAAAAATAAATAAAATAAATACCCCCTCAAGCAGCTGCTTGCCACAGAGGTCTGACAGGAGCCTGTCAGTTTATATGCCAGAGTAGAAGGTCTGGGAGAATGGCAGGACCTCAGCAGGAAAACGACACATACATCCATGCCTTACACGGGGCTCGAGCCCAGGTCCCTTAGATCAGTTGCCAAGAGCGCTAACCACTCGGCCATGGGACGGCTGTGAAAATAAATACCCACTCAAGCAGCTGCTTGTCACAGAGGTCTGACAGGAGACTGTCAGTTTATATGTCAGAGTAGATGGTCTGTGAGGATCGCAGGACCTCAGCAGAAAAACAACACAAACGATCATAGATAGATAATAATCTAATAATATTAATAATAATATTAGATAATAATAATAATAATAATAATAATAATAATAATAATAATAATAATAAACTTTATATTAATAATAATATTAAGTCCATAATAGATTTAATAATCTATGGATACCAATGGATCTAAGAATATGAATATAATATTAACTATAATACTTTTGAAACAATAGCACATGATTAAAAGATAGAAAATCTCTTACATAAATACATATTTAATAACTGCTACGTTAATTATTAATTGTTTTATTCATTCATTATATATATATGGGGCGGGGGTGGCTCAGTCGGTAGCGCGCCAGGCTCGTAATCTGTAGTTCCCAGGTTCGAGTCTCAGCTGGGTCAGCGTTGAGATTTATCTCCGTAAAATTCCCCGCCCTGCCCACGGTCAGTAGGGGACACCGATCGGCTTGGAAAGGCCGCCGTCCGTCGGATGGTACGTTAAGCCGTGGTCCAGAGTGTGGGAGAGCCATACTCTGTGCACGTTAAAGAACACGCTGGATGGCCTTGACGGGAGGCTACCATCTGTCTCCCAACAGCTGTTCCAGTGGGTCCCCTCCCCCAACCTTCTCTGAGCCTTCGTGGTCCATGTGACCTGACCATTTAGCCCATGGTGTGCAAAAAAGTGCCGCTCAGAGGTAAAACAACCCAACCCATTACATATATATACTCACATACATCGGGCCGAGTGGTGAACGCGCTTGGCTACTGATCTAAGGGACCTGGGTTCGAGCCGCGGCTAAGGCATGGATGTCTATGTTTTTCTTCTGCTAAGGTCCCGCCATCCTCACAGACTTTCTACTATGGCATATAAACTGACAGGCTCCTATCAGACCTCTGTGGCAAGCAGCTGCTTCAGGGGGTATGTATTTATTTATTACATAAATAAAAACTACCAGCAGTATAATTATAAATATTTCTCTCTTTTTAGAACGCCATCAAAATCATTGTAACTTTCAGAAACTCCAGATATCAAAATAAAATCTTCAGACAGGCCGTAAAAGCCCCATGATTTCTGACCAACAGACAAATACATGGGGATTTAGGCGTCCAACATATTTACACCCTGGGGCGTGGGTGGCTCAGTCGGTAGCGCGCCAGGTTCGTAATCTGTAGTTCCCAGGTTCGAGTCCCAGCTGGGTCAGCGTTGAGATTTATCTCCGCAAAAATTCCCCGCCCTGCCCACGGTCAGTAGGGGACACCGATGGGCTTGGAAAGGCCGCCGTCCGTCGGATGGGACGTTAAGCCGTGGCCCCGTGTGGGAGAACCATACCCTGTGCACATTAAAGAACACGCTGGATGGCCTTGACGGGAGGCTACCATCTGTCTCCCAACAGCTGTTCCAGTGGGTCCCCTCCCCCAACCTTCTCTGAGCCTTCGGGGTCCATGTGACCTGGCCATTTAGCCCATGGTGTGCAAAAAAGTGCGCTCAGAGGTAAAAGAACCCAACAACAACAGAAAAATGACACAAAAGTGAAATTAAATATCTCATTCAAAGCTCTCTAAATCTCAATTTGTAACAATATTCGCTTATTATTATTAGAGTTATTGAAAATGGAACATTTAACAACAGACGCCGCTGTCACACTCTCCTTACCCCCCACCCCCGACGAAAAAAAAGACACCGATGAAAATTAAAGAAATTTTTTCACAAACTTCAAATATTACGTTTATGTTAATAAACGATTTGTTTTAATGAATTTAATGGTTTTATCATTTGAAGTAAATTTACATGAGTAGAAAAAGATGCTCTTAAACGTTTCAGCTTCCATAATTCTCTAATTATTAAACGAATATTGAGGAGAATAGATATTTAGATAGATTTAAGTGAGAGCATCATTTTATCTCCAGCAGCATATTTTAATAAAACACTTATTTTCAAAGTTATGAAGCTTTCAATCTGGCTTTCCATTCGCCTAACATGAAGTATCCGATTACTTTTTGCAACATAGTGTATTTTTTTCAGCATTTTATTATGGTCAGTGGCGGAGAAAGGCAGGAAGCCAGAGATCGGCCCAACTCTGCCAACTCCGTTCACTGCCCTTACACAAGAACCAGGTTCAGCGCCCTCTGCCCTAACGTGGCTCTCATTTGGCATATACAACTTCTCACGATTCCGTTGTCATGACAATGCCAGGGAGGATGTTTCATCCTCATCCTGGGTCACCCAGAGCAGGGATTTGAAAATAGTGCACATTGTTTGATTTTTTGCTATCCTGTTCATTTCGAAAGCCTAATTTGTTCGCTAATTCCCGTAAACAAAATCCAGCTCGGTTCAGAAACAGAAATTTCAACTATCACCTATCATTTTCTTATAAGTTTTATTCCGAAACGAAAATTTTTTTCTATGTTCCGCAATGCGGAATGATTTCCGTATATAGAATGTTTATTTTTAATTATTAAATGATGGTGTTCAGTAACATGAAAGTCTCATTGGAACACTCACAACACTCGAAAAGGAAGGTTATGTTTTCTTCTCCTCATATGAAATTTTCTCGCCATATTATCTTTCTTTGTGAAATTTCTATTCATATAAATTTGAAAAAGTTTTCGAGAAAAAAGAAGTGAAATTAAAAAGGGACTTTCATAAAAAAGAATGTTTTTTGCTCCTTAGTTTCGCACTTTTGTTGGTAAGCAGGATAGGATTTGTTTGGGTTGTTTTACCTCTGAGCGGCACTTTTTTTGCACACCATGGGCTAAATGACCAGGTCACAAGAACCCCGAAGGCTCAGAGAAGGTTGGGGGAGGGAACCCACTGGAACAACTGTTGGGAGACAGATGGTAGCCTCTCGTCAAGGCCATCCAGTGTGTTCTTTAACGTGCACAGGGTATGGCTCTCCCGCACACGGGACCACGGCTTATCGTCCCATCAAATGGACGGCGGTCTTTCCAAGCCCATCGGTATCCTCTACTGACCGTGGGCAGGGCGGGGAGTTTCGCGGAGATAAATCTCAACGCTGACCCAGCTGGGACTCGAACCTGGGAACTACAGATTACGAGCCTGTCGCGCTAGCGACTGAGCCAACCTTGCTCCTGGATGAGGAGGGGGGACTGCAAGAGGATGGGTTACCTTTGAGCTGCCCTTTTTTCACACAATGGGCAAAATATCCTGTGACAAGGACACATGATAGCCTCCCCTCAAAGCCATCCAGCACGTTCTTTAATTTGCACAGAGTATGGCTTTCCCATACACTGGGCCACGGCTTAACATCCCATCCGATGGACGGAGGCTTTTACAAGCCAGTCGGTGTCCCCTATTGACAGTGGGCATGGCGGGGGAGTTTTACCGAGATAAATTCAAAGCTGGCCCCGCTGGGACTCGAACCTGGGAACTGCGGATAACGAGCCTGAAGCGCTATCGACTGAGTCACCCCCTTCTCAAGGAACAAGAGCAGAAGTATCTCGATATAACGGACTTGGACAGCTGTTGAACGAAAGGAGAGAAGAAAAGAGGGTAATTAAATATTTAAAAAGATTTGAGCATTTATCTAAAGTTTAATAAATAGTTTTTTTCATTTTAAAACCAAAAAAATTAATAATTTATTAGCTACGACCATACGAAAATTTTATGAATGTTTTGAAACTGATTATGAGATGTTTTTAAATTAAGAATTATTATTATTAGACGAATTTTTTTCTTAAAAAATGTTTAATACAGCTATATATTTGGAAATTAATTTTTCTGTTACTTCACTGTCCAGGCCTGGCATGATAGCAGAAGCCCTGGCAGGGTGGTGAGGTCGACTCCCTTTGAAAAACGTCAGTAACCGGAAAGGTGGCGAAAACAGTATAAAAGATATATTACCCGCATGTTTCAAAAAATTTGTTAAAGATCAGTAAAACGGAGGCAAAGATTTATACCGGAACAGTGTTCCGGTTCATTCCATCTGGTTCCTCCCACATCCTCACTCTTCAGGGGCGGGGGTGGCTCAGTCTGTAGCGCGCCAGGCTCGTAATCTGCAGTTCCCAGGTTCGAGTCCCAACTGGGTTA